>BLSH010206247.1:1056859-1084589 GCA_018402905.1 Glandirana rugosa
GTTATTTTGATCCACCTGATACAGAAGTGATAGTCTACTCTCGTCCCGGTGGCAAATAGCGCCCTGCTCTCATCTGATAGTGAAGACATAGTCCACCTAGTTTTATTGTAAAGTTCCCTTTTACTTTGTGGCGTTAGGGCCAAATCAGAGAGAAGTGGAGATTAGAATATGGGGAGAGGGGTAAAGTCTAAGGGGGGAGAGAGAGAGGCGCGGGGCGGCAATGGAAGTCCCCCAAATGGGCAGGGGCTCCAATGCTGTTGCTAAGCAGAACATGGTTTCAAGGAGGTGATACAATCAGCAGTGCTTTTCCTTCTGCTGTTAGCACGAAAACATTCCACAACCCCCAAGTTTTATTGTATCGTTCCCTCTTATTCTGGGATGAGGATCAAATCCTCCATCTTGTTTATTTGTTCTACTTTGTGGAACCAGCAGGTTATCGAGGGTGTGTTTTTTCCAGAACAGGGCAATACAAGCTTTGGCTGCGTTTTAATAGGTGTCTTATAATAGACTTACTATAAATTTTGGTAGGGATCTGTGAGACATGTAAAAGAAAGAAGGCAGGGTCGTTTGGGATTTGGTATTCTGTGAGCTGTTGTATAGTCGTGTATATTGTTGACCAAAAGGATTGTAAGCGGGGGCAGGACCAAAATATGTGTAGCATCGTCCCTCTATCTTCTTGGCATCGCCAACAGCGATCCGTAGAGTTAGGGAAGCATGCGTGTAGCTTAACAGGAGTGTAGTACCATCTAGTTAGTATCTTGAAATTTGCTTCCTGGATCTTTGTTGAGATAGACGATTTTAAGGTAAATTTGAGTATTTTTTGTATTTGGGTTGTTGTGAAGTTGCGCCCTAGGTCTATTTCCCATTTAGCCAGGCAGGGTAGATGTGGTTGTTCCGTTGGGGTATTTAAGATTGCGTAAGACTTAGAGGTAACCCGGGATACAACGTCAGTGGCAGTGCAATATTCTTCGAATGTCGTCAGGGGTCGAAGAAACCTAGACGGGTCGTGAAGGGAATGCAGGAAATGATGTAGTCGTACGGCCGGCCAGAACGGAAGTTGGAATTTACCTCCTCCGTCCGTTAGAGTCGCAAGAGATGGCCATTGACCGTTCTCCAAGAAGTCCGCGGCCCGATCGTGATCCCTCTCTATTAAGTGTCGATAGTCACGGGATTCTAGTCCTGGGGGGAATAAGGGATTTCCCAGAATAATGTATAGTGGGGAGTCTATAGTAGTAAATGTTGTCCGTTCCATCTCCTGGGAGCATAAGCGAAGAGTGGTGCCAATCAGCGGATGCGACTTCAGAGTCGGAGGTGACTCCTTGTAGCACCACAGTGCACTTTTTAGAGGGATGTGTGTTTGTGCCTGTTCCACTTGCGCCCACTGTTTGCAGTTGATATGTCGTCGCCAATCGATCAGTCTGCCAATGTGTGCAGCTAGGTAGTAGTTTTTGATATTAGGTACTGCCAGGCCTCCAAATTGTTTAGGTAGCATTAGGTGCCCTCTAGATGTGCCCATATGAAACGAAAGAACAGAGTTTGCACTTGTTTAAAGTATTCCGGGGGGATTTCAATTGGTAGGGCCTGAAATAAATTTGGGCAGTATCACCATTTTCAAAAGACTGCATCTCCCAAACCAGGAGTGCAGTCCCTTGTGCCATTGATCTAGTAGGATGCGTGTCTTAGTCACTAGGGGTGGGAAATTTAGGTCAAATATACGAGTTATATCTGCAGGAATATAGGTGCCAAGATATTTCAGCGCTGTGTGTGTCCATTTAAACCGGAAATTAGCTTTCAAGTTTTGTAAAATGGTGCTCGGAAGAGCTATTCCCATTGCCTCTGATTTGTCAAAATTAATTTTTAGATTTGCTAGCTGCCCGTAGGTGGTGAATTCTCGCATGAGATTGGGCAGTGAAATACTAGGATTCGTAATTGTGAACAGGAGGTCATCCGCATAGGCAGAGATTTTATGTGAGACACCAGCGACTTTCAAGCCTTGAACGTCTGGATTTAACCTGATTCTACAGAGGAATGGTTCTAGTGAGAGGGCGAACAGAAGCGGGGAGAGTGGACAGCCCTGTCGTGTCCCATTAGTTATGAGGAATGGATCCGATAAAATGCCGTTTGCCTTTACCTGGGCCGTGGGGTGAGAGTATATGCCTGTTATCCAGCCTATCATGGAGTTTCCCAGGCCTATATGGCGAAGGACAGAAATCATAAATCCCCAATCAACTCTGTCGAATGCTTTCTCAGCATCGGTGCTGAGGAAGACACACGGAGTGCGAGTCTTAGAGGCTAGGTGGATCAGGTTGAGGACTTTGGTAGTATTGTCTCTTGCTTCTCTAGTCGGGATAAAACCCACTTGGTCCAGGTGGATTAGGGACTGTAAGTGTTGGGCCAATCTCATCGCAATGATCTTAGAAAACAATTTCAAATCAACATTCAATAAGGAAATGGGCCGATAGCTACCACATTGAGCGGGGTCTTTGACATCTTTTGGTATCACTGAAATATGGGCTTTCAGCGATTCCTGGGGGAAGGGATCATCTGTTTTTATTGCGTTGAATAATCTTATCATCTGAGGTCCTAGGATCGGTAATAAAGTCTGATAATAGGAAAGAGTAAAGCCATCCGGGCCAGGCGCTTTCCCTCCTTTAGTAGAAGCTATAGCTCCCTGTAATTCTTTAAATGTGATCGGTTGGTCTAGTTCTAATCGGGTTTCCTCCGACAGTGAAGGGAGAAGAGAAGATTTTATATAGTCATCAATCTCCAGCGGAGTCAAAGTTGAGTCAGGCAGGTTGTAAAGTTTAGAGTAGAAATCTTTAAAGTTTGTGAAATCTGCTTGGGGAGTGCAATCTTAGTGCCATTTATGTCAGTGATGTAAGGGATGTAGGAGGAGGATTTGCGGTCTCTGACTAGGTTCGCTAGCAATTTCCCACATTTGTCGCCTAATTCATAACCTGCTCTTTGGCAGGATTGCAGTGCGGCTTTAGCTCTGTATTGTAGTAGGTCAGAGATTTGTTTACGGAGTACCAGTATTTCAGCGTCTAATGTAGGGGTAGAAGCATGTTTGTGTCTGGCTTCCAGTTTATATAGTTGCTCTAGTAGGGATGTTAGCTGCTTATTGCGGTCTTTTTTGATACGTGCACCGTGTTTGATAAATACCCCCCTAATCACCGCTTTATGTGCTTCCCACAAAGTTCTAGGGTTGCAGCTTTCATAGTAATTAGTGCGGAAGCAGTGATGTAATTCTTGTGTAACATCGGTCAGCACCTCAGGTGTTTGTAGGAGGCTGTCATTTAAGCGCCAAAATCGAGACCTAGAATGGGTTGTGTCGGAAAGGGCATATGTAAGGGTAATTGCCGCGTGATCCGACCATGTTATATGTTCAATAGTGGTTTCGCGTATTGCGTGCAATTGTCCGTGTGGAATCAGGAAGAGGTCTATTCTAGAATAGAGGTTGTGCGGGGAAGAGTAGAACTTATAGTCCCTCTCACCAGAGTGTTGCAATCTCCACACATCTACTAGCTGGGCCCTATGGAGGGATTGCGCAATGTTTTTTCTGACACGGGGGGTAATGGATGAGGAGCCTGTGGATGTGTCCGCAGCCGGGATCAGAGGGACGTTAAGGTCCCCCCCCCCAGTAGGAGTTGGCCTTCCTGAAAGTCGGCAAGTAACTGCAGTGTCGATTTTAAGGAAGTTATCTTGATTATTCGGGGCATAGATCGTGGCTAAGGTCACTACCGCCTCCCCCATCTTCCCCTTAAGGAATAGGTATCGGCCTAGTGGGTCTTTGCGGACTTCCTGACAGGTCCACAGTAGTTTGCCAGAGATAAGGATTGACACTCCTTTAGATTTAGCTTCAAGATTAGTGGAGTGGTAGGCTAGTGGGTAGTGTCTATTTCTGAGTATGGGAAGGTTATCATCTCTGAAATGTGTTTCCTGTATGAGTGCCACGTCCGCTTTAGCTCGTTTAAGGTCTGCCATAAGGATCCGTCTTTTTTTCGGGGTATTGAGGACCCTTGCGTTTTGTGATACCACCTTGAAGAACGTCCATTGCCACCCCGCACCACAAAAACAAGAAAAAAAAATAAAAAAAAGGGGGAGGGGGGAAGACTGGGTAGAGAAGGTTATGAGTTAGAAAAGAAAGGAAGATCAGAAAGAATAAAAAGGTGAGATATTGTCCGAGCCTATCAGGTTGTCAGACCCGGACACTATGCACCAACTAAGGTAACAAGCAATTAGCTTGTGATAACGCCTCTGTCCGCCAACGAGGGCCGATCAGGGCAGGTCTAGGTGGGTGCTTGGGTTGAGTCTGCACATACAGAGACGAGCCCAGACCCTCCACTGCATCCCTGATATATGATAAGCATGCGAGATACACATTAAGACAATTGAAGACCTCTGTAAAATGTGAGTACATTAGAAAATAATGAGAACGATATGAAAGAATAAACCCGTGTTAATTTCTAGTCAGCAACCTGGATTTGGCGGCCTCCTGTACCCTCTGATGGTCGCCACAATCCCCTGATTGTCTACAACTAGTGTTGCCATTACCTTTCCACAGATGGGAAGATGACCCGTGGTGCCACCAGTTCTGCAATTGCACCTAGGCAACTTTAAGCTTAACCAACAAAAACATTCTATAATAATTACTTAGGATGTGTAAGGCATTCTGGGGCAGGGGAGATGGTACTTTCCCCACTCCCAATGACCCGGTCAGGCACCTTGTCACCGAGCCCCTCTCTGCTCTCAGCCCCAATGCGGCAGCCTCAATAGGTCCAGCTCAATTAGAGATGTAGGGTCTCTGCCGGCAGTGTCTGTATATCCGTGGGTATATGCAAGGCTTTTGGTTTTGGGAGGGAATCCAAAGCTCCGTTCCTGAATACCCCCAGACTGCCCGGGCCACCCTCCACTTGGTTATAGGCGGGGGTCTTGCGGTGCCTCATGCCTCCCGTTCCAAAGCCCGTAGTAACCGTGGGAGCATAGTGACAAAATGAAATAAAAGGAAGTAACTGTTACTCAGTGAAAATCACCGGCATCTCCCTAGTCACGCCGCTGCGCAGACACCCAAACAGAAAGAAGTCCCTGTGGAGATTTACCCCGGGTGTCCAATATTGTACCATATGTATAGGCAGGTCTGGTAGAGTAATGTTAGGCAGAAAACCCCCCTGCCCCAATGCCGGGGTCCGCCGGGCGTTCGTTTTCTATTCCTCCCGCCCAAACCGTAAGCTATACGGCAAATGTTCAGTTTCTGTATTTGAGTACAGTCAGCTCCCTGGTATAGCCCTTCTCTATGAGTTTGTAAAAATCCAGTGAGCACGTACCTGCCGGAGCTCTGCTCAGTCCTCTCTGCTGCGCTCAGCGGAT
The DNA here is from genome assembly GCA_018402905.1 of Glandirana rugosa. Taxonomy (NCBI): domain Eukaryota; kingdom Metazoa; phylum Chordata; class Amphibia; order Anura; family Ranidae; genus Glandirana; species Glandirana rugosa. The sequence continues at coordinate 1,062,227 of BLSH010206247.1, forward strand.
GGTCTCCTTGAGAGCCTGCGGGGTCTTTGTGGTCTAGGTCGGGTATCATGACCAGAGGCTCGTCGGTTCGCTTGGTGTGGAAGGAGTGCCAGCCAATTAGGCACCGTGATGGGCGCTACGTCCATAAAACCGAACAGGCCTGTGAGATCTGCAGGGGTCCGAAAGGTGTAGGAGCTCTGCGCCTTTCGGAAGGTCACCGCCAGAGGGTAGCCCCAGCGGTAGGTGAGACCCTGGTCCCTCGCCAGTTCCAGGAGTGGTCGGAGCAGGGCCCTTCTTTGCAGCGTCGCTTTAGATATGTCCGGGAGGATCTTTACAGCTGCTCCATCAAAGTCTAGCTCCCTGTTTGCCCATGCTCCGCGGAGGACTGCCTCCTTGTGTGTGTACCGATGTAGCCGACATATTACGTCTCTGGGCCGTTCTGGGTCCGCTGGACGGGGCGCCAGGGTACGATGGATCCGATCGAATTCTATTCCCGCTGGGAGGGAGTCTCCTAAGATGTGGCGGAAAATCTCCGTTGCAGTTGCGGCTAAGTCCTCCGGGCCCGTTGCCTCAGGGATTCCACGGATCCGCAGATTATTCCTGCGGTTCCGGTCTTCATATTCTTCCAGCTGGAGCTGTAGTCGGGTGGATGTCTCTTCCTGAGCGCGCTGGGCTGCCTCCAGAGCCGTAAGCCGATTGTGCAGGCTTGACAACGAGGTCTCTCCCACGGTAAGTCTTTCAGTCAAGGTCTGTATATCCGCTTTAACAGCCTGGATCTCTTTGCGATGGGCTGCTTCCACACGGCCTATAAGGCCTTCTATGTCCATTTTTGTAGGGAGCGCTTGTAGCAGGCTCCTCAGCTCCCTCGGGGCCAGCTGGAGGTCTGGCGGCACATCTGCGAATGGGTCGGGGCTCGAGGAGGCAGAGGGAGAAAACCAGCCTTCTTGTGTCTCCCGTCGGGTGCCATGTGCCGTCACCATCTTGGAATTGCCGGTCGGGCCCCGCTGCTGGTCCTGCGATGCTATGAAGTATTTTTGGATGTTGCCTTTCGATTTGGTGGTCCTGGAAGAGTATCGTGTTTTCCTCTGTTTTGTGGAGAGCATATCTCGCCAGATAGTGGTGAATGTATAGGGATGCAGGAGAGACGGTCAGGAGCTCTATGAAAGCACGTCTCTATCCGGACATGTCCAAGCCACGCCCCCCCCGGAACATCTTTAGGCCAGGCACGGCTGCCCTTGGTAAATCTGGCAAGGGCAGTGTGGAGGGAATCCAAACGCATCACAAACTTCGGGGATATTGAAGCATCACTTAGGCTGTGGCGTAACCCTATGTTTGGACACTTACTACATCTGGGGGATAGTTCCTTCTGGGAACAGAAAGGGGTGAGTACCATAGCTGATCTTTATGCAGACTCTATTCTTCGATCATTTGAGGAACTGAGGGGGAACTTTGACCTCCAACGCACAAGCTTCTATAGATACCTTCAGCTGCAGCATGCCCAGTTTGGCCACAATGCTCCAAAATTTTCTAGGTACCCAGTAATAGGAATTTTGAGATTGCCGGGCCCTGGTGGTCTCATATCAGAGCTATACACACACACCTGTTGACATCCACGGTAGGCCGGGCTCCGCTTTCGGTACGCCTTCAGTGGCAACGAATAATTCCTGACATCACCGATGAGGAGTGGGATGAAGCCTATTCATCTCATCTGCGGGTATCTCCTGCTATCAACAATAGGCTGACACAGCTTTATATGACACATCAGACATACCTTACACCGGTTCGATTACATGTAATGCATCGCATTCCCACAGCTGAATGTATGAGATGCACTAATCCACATGCAGACTTTATACACTTGATATGGGAGTGCCCTGTAGTGGCTCAATTTTGGAGGCAGGTGATGGACGTACTTTCCTCTGTGTTGTCCGTCCCGGTCCCCTGTGAACCCAGGGTATGTCTATTGGGTATTCTGGATGAGGAATATTGGCAGCGATACCATAGAATTTTGCTAAATGAAACTCTCTTTATGGCCAGGAAAACAATGGCTTTGATTTGGATCCAACCCAGGCCTCCATCTATCCACAGATGGATTCAGTTGGTGAATCAGATTCTACCGTTTGAACAATTAATGTATGAAAACCGAGGATGCCCGCACAAATTCAATAAAATTTGGGATGTGTGGAAGGCCTCTGAACTTACCGTGAGGGGTATACGAGACTGAGGCATATTCACCATAATTTAGATATACAGGCGGGTAACTATAGGGTGGAATCTTATGCTGGGTACGAATAGTCTTATGCCACCTATGCTAGACATAGATATGTAAAAGTGATTTCCTGCATTATCACAGTAGGATGTCCCTACATGTATGAGAAAAGTAAGTCTTGTCATTGTCACATTTTTTATTTGAATGATTGCTGATATAAAAGTTAATTGTATGATGTTTTATATATTCGTCAATAAAAAGTATTTAAAAAAAAAATACAACTATGATAAAAATGATAGACCCTTTATTTCTTTGTAAGTGGGCAAACGTACAAAATCTGCAGGGGATCAAATAACTTTCCCAACTGCATGCGCTTTTGCAGCACCAGAAGGCAGCGTGACAGAAGTGCATCAAAAGTATTGCCTTGAAATCCTGTCATAAGTTCATATAAAGAGTTGTGCTAATAATAATATTGAGTCAAACACCAGTGGTAAAGGTAAAGTCTCAATGTGATGAAAAGGGTTTCTTTGATAACATCCGCACCATCCGCCACCTTTAAATAAGTGATCCTGTGACAGTCACCACCATAGGCAAAGTGCTCATTTACCAGCTTACATGGAAATCAACAGGCATGGAAGAGAGGAAGCTGCTCAGGTGAGTAATAATCACCTTACCTCCAGATGCTCATCCAGTCCGCAAGCTGTGCAACGATTCAATCCAAAGAGTTGTGACGGCACTCAATAGTGGTGAAGCTTAAGTAGTAATTTTATTGAAAAATCCAAAGTTTCAAGATAACATCCATAAAATGTACAGGCAGGAACATACAAGGCATGGCGGAAATGTGTAGATGGATTAACGGCTTTCACGAACCTTCGTTCGCATAATCATTATGATTAAGTGAACAAAGGTTCGTGAAACGCGTTAATCCAGCTGCACATTTCTGCCATGCCTTATATGTTCCTGCCTGTACATTTTATGGATGTTATCTTGAAACTTTGGATTTTTCAATAAAATTACTACTTAAGCTTCACCTCTATTGAGTGCCGTCACAACTCTTTGGATTGTACCAGCTTGCATGGACCTCCTATCACAGAAGGTCAGTGACACTTGTGGCTCTAAGCCCAGCCAGGGCCTTTCACCGTCTCGGGAACCTCTTAGGGCATGTAGACCCACCATCCAGGTAACGACATCACGGATGGTCCCCAAAATACAAAAGGCTCGCCATAGTATAAAAATCCTTAAAAACGTTATTTAGGGTATAAAATATTGCACTAACCGCAAGAAGAACATGTATTCGCATTAGGAACAAAACAAGCCGGCCAGCTAATCACAGCTGCCTGTCCTTCCAACAACGTCCTCTTTTTATGAAACGCGTAGGGAAGAGTGACGTGCTGATATCACTGCTCTTCTTGAATCCCAGAAGGACTGCATGCTGGGAGTCATCAATGTAATATATCCAGAAAACGTATTAAGTGCGCTGCACTGAAATATAGAGCAACACATTAAAAAAACACAAGAAAAAAAAGATGTGTTTTTATAAATGGCATGCACTGTAGTGTTTTTATGTGCCATAGTGTGAAAGGGCCCATAGTGAAATGTTGTTTACTTCAGCGTTTTTGTTTTAGGTACACACTCTGGAAGATAAATATTGCATCATAAAATGTTGGGCCTGTAGCAAGAGATAACCTTTATCTACAGTGCCTTGCTATGTGTCCTATTAACCGTTTCATATATTCAAGTTACTGTACATCCAGTGGCAACTCCCCACACCATCCTCCTTACATCTCAGTAGATGCTTAATATTTGTTTTCGGGAATTGACTTCTAACTTTCTGTGCAGGTACTGCTTTGAACAACACTATGAAAAGGAACCAGATGTTTCCAGTACTTAATAATTCCTAAAATAGATTTAGGCTGTTACACAATGTTTTAGCAAATGTAATATCATGTAGTATCATAAACCTTTTTCTTTTTAAACAAAATGCATGTTTTCACCTTTTTTTCTATTGTGGCATCTCAGTGCTACTACAACCACTCTTTACAACCACTTCCTGTTCATTCCAGGGGTGGCGTCATGGTAATTCTCAGGGTGGGTTCTCTTATGGTGACAACGGATGACAATGCCTGTATAATGTGTGTTGAAATAACCATTTGTAGTCTTCATTGGAAGCCAGGGTGACAAAACAGGAAAGCAGTTGGTTTGGTTTACATATAACCTAGAAGTCTTCTCTAATAACCGCTTAACTACCATTATAAGTTCTTCAAAGCGGATCGACGTCCCTTTATTTACCCCGTGCTGTTTATGAACGGCACTGGATAAATAGCCATTAGACGGCTGATCCACCCGGTGATTGCTTAGTACCGAGCTGTCATTAGATAGCTGGGAACACAGACAGCCGATCCAAGGGGCCGATCACCATGTGATTGCTGTGATTAGTCAGAACATGGGGGGAGATTTACTAAAGCTGGAGCACTCAGAATCTGGTGCAGCTGTGCATGGTAGCCAATCAGCTTCTAACTTCAGATTGTTCAATTAAGCTTTGACAATGAAGCCTGGAAGCTAATTGGGTTCTATGCACAGGTGCACCAGATTTTACACTCTCCAAATTTAGTAAATCAACCCCATGGTATTGTTTGCAGTGCTGATCTGTCCTGTTTCTCCTTACAACAGGGGAAGGAGAGAGACTGCGTGTTTGTGAATGGGCACGGAATGAATGGATCAGTAGCTGCAGATCCATTTATTCTGTTTCAGTAACACAGAGATCTTCCTATTAAAGTGGAACTTTAAAGCGGTAGTAAAGTCTGTTTGTTTTCTTGTACTCACAGGTAAGGCTATAATAAGGCTCACCTGTAGGTTCAGTACTTGTCGCCTAAACGTGCACCGTATTGGAGATATTCACATTTGTAGCAACCGGTGATGTCATTGAAGCATGCACACTGCACCCTGAATGGAAAGCACACTCGAGCGTGCCATCTATTTAGAGCGCTGAGACCATGGCTCCTGTGTGCATGTGCGGGAGTGACATCATCAGAGCCCACTCACTCAGACGGCAGGAGCGCGCGAACCCAGAGGAAGACCAGGTGGAGATGGAAGCCATGTCAGTTGTGATGCTGGAGCGATCCACTTTAGTGGTAAGTCTGTCATAATGTGCTAGTATACAGTACATACTAGCACATAATGACATTAACCTGTAGGGGGAACTACTGCTTAGGTAGTAGGATTTCAATGCAGAAGAGACATCATATGTCTTCTATTCCTGCCTGTATGCAGTGTACAGTAAGATGCGCACATGAGCAGCTCGGTGTACAAATTTTGGCACTGCCGAGACCAATTAACTCCTGTGCATGCCCGGGAGTCTTGTCATCTCGGCCAGGACAATGAAAATGGTACCCGGAAACCGATCCAGCCCAAAGATGACTCCAAGACACTGCAGCGCTGAATAGAAGGTGAGTATGGTTCTGCTTTAACCCTTTCATGCCCCCTCCTCTCCTACACATACTAGTTCCAATGCTGTCTCCAATGTGATTCTGGATATTAACCTTTTCACCTCCTTTATCCAGCACATCTGAACGTTAAGTTTAATCCCTATCCTGCCACTGTATGTGACCAGTACATTAACCCCTTCACTTCCTCTGTTTATGCCCTGTACATTTATTGTGTTTAGTGCACCATTCTAAAGCTCTGTGCTTAAACCCTGCAATACCAGCATGTTTCTTAATTTCCAAAAAAATTGTGGCAAAAAATATCACCTTGGGTGTCAACTTTCCAAAAAAAGTGGTCACTTTGGGGGTTTTCATATTATTCTGGCATTTTTTTTTCAACAGAAAGTAAAGAATTTTATTGAAAAAAAAGGCTGTTAAATACCACCAAAAGAAAACTCTATCTGTCTCAAATAAAGCTATAACACATTTGGGTTGCATAACGGAGTAGTTGTCAGTCAATCTATGACTGCGTTGAATACTGAAAAATGCTCTAGTAAACGAAGGGGTTATTACAGGCTGGTGCTCAGTTGGTTGAACAAGGAAAACATTCTGGGAGGTAAATTTAATTTGTGAAATACACCCTCCATTATCAGATGTTTTTGATCTTTCTTTTTTTGTGCATGCAGGTCAACAAAAAAATAACTGCTCTGTTGTAGATTTGCTTTTCTTAGTGGTAAACGCTGGGAACGATCTAAATTAAAATAAGGATTTTTGATTACTTGTCCGCTTCTTCCTAGCTTTATATATATATGGCGTGTTACAAGTCCTTGGATAAGGTGGCTGCATTCGTTTTTTTCAATCTTTTTTGTCCTTTGTTTTCATCTAGTAATCTGGCTAATAACGTATCCAACCGACAATGATACAAATGATCACCGCTCAAAGGACTGACAAGCCTTGTGTGGATCAGGTGCGCTGACCGTCAGACGGGTGCTGGCTGATAAAGCAAGGGAACAGCTGATTCAAATGAAGGTTGGACAGCCGCACTCCAGAAACCAACTCCAATGCTTTATTAAATGAAAGGTACAAACAGCTCAACAGACGAACTACTGGTCCCAGCTAATGCGTTTCACACCTTGGGCTGGTGCTTACTCATAGCATTGCTATGAGTAAGCACCAGCCCAAGGTGTGAAATGCGTTAGCTGGGACCAGTAGTTGTCTGTTGAGCTGTTTGTACCTTTCATTTAATAAAGTATTGGAATCAGTTTCTGGAGTGCGGCTGTCCAACCTTCATTTGCATTGCCTAATAACATACTTCCTGTCGCTGGACCTCAGACATGTCTGCCGTTCTTCATCTCTATTGCATGGGGGATAATGGGATTAGTAGTTTACATAAGGAAGCTGTGATTATTTTGCTTTCTGTCCAGCTGACAGGAAGTAATAAGGACATTGCATTTCTGGCAAGATCAACAGGTATTTTTCTGTACTTGCTGAAAATTTTGGACCGAAAAAGGGAAACGAATGCAGCCACTGCATAAAAGGACTGGTAAGCTGCAATATCTTACATTTTTGTTCTTGGGTTTAATTTTTTCAGTTGCTGTTAAAGTCTTCCCAGACATGCCTCCCCTAGTAGCATCGTAAGTGCCGCACATTCTTATGTGTAAAGTACAGAAAATGTTACATCTTAATTCTCTTACTGTAGGTTGACCTGTTAAAGGATAAAGGCGATTTGTTGGAGATCACAGAAACCCTGACTGAAGGAGTAGTGAAAGGGCAGAAAGCTCAAGTACAGTCTGCAAATAAAAGTTCATATAAAAAAACAAAACCAGGAGATGCCAGATTTGTAAAGAAAGATGAAGCCCACCAGAACAGCACTGAGCAGTCACAGGGATCTTTAATACCAGATCCATCCTCGGACATCCCTGCAGATCTTACTAAGGGGGAATTGACACGCAAAGTTTCGGAGAAGGTTGGGTGGGCCCATTTTCAAGAAGTTTTCATGCTTTCAGCCATAAATGGAGATGAAGTAGAGACACTAAAGGTAAACTACATTGTTTAATCAGATTAAAGTATATCTAAATCAAAAACAAACTTCAAATGGATCATATATAAAACTCCCTTTGACCATAGTTCCTTCCATACCCCTTAGGGCTTTATCACACGGGTGGACTCTGCCAGCGGAGCCGTCTGCTCAGCAGGGAATCTCTCAACTGATCCCCGCTGAGCAGGTGGAGGACAAGTCCATGTCTGCTCCGCTGGTGCAAAGCGGACACGGACACAGCCGGCTTTCTTCTATGGGTGGTTGGATGTAAACAAACCTGCCTGTCCGTTAACATTCAACTGTCATCTGATCAGCCAGACGGATCGGGAACGGATAGGATTGGATGTCGGTGGGTGTAAACAGACATGTCCATTTTACTTCTGCCACTCCAAAGAGGGCAATGGATGGGTCCGATCAAGTCCGCCTGAAAAACTGAAAGGCAGACCCGATTGGTCCGCCCGCGTGAAAGGAGCCTAACTTTGACCCTTAAAACATATAAAGCGAGCAGCGCCAATTAATTCATAGTTGGCTCTCATCAGACTTGCTTCCTTGCCCTTGCTCTACCACTTTATAGTGACTAAACTATAGCACTTGATATTCAACACAATTTTATATATCGGGTGATAATTTTTATTTGTCTTTGTCACTATTATCTTAATACCTTTTCTGTTTATATTGTGAAAGCAGATTATTTTTGAGTGGTATTCTGATGTGGACCTGTAAATAAAGAATCAAATATTAAATGGATCACAACTAACCAGTTCTTGGATGTGGTAGCTGCATTAGTTCTTTCTCTTACGTTCACTGACAGACGCAGCCCTTCCTTGACAAGTAGGTTGTATGCACATCCTACTAGGAGTTGACTAGGCAAATAGAAAGAAAGCAAGCTGGCCCCTCCCAGGGGGCCGTCCTCTCTCTCTCCCATATAACCCCCCTGCTCTGCTTAGCATATCAGTTTTATTATGCCTAGTGCAAGGAGTTAGACCTGGCTCCCTTATGGGACCTGCGGTTCATTTTTTTGCTACCGCTTTTTTATTTTTTTCAAGCTATCTGATGAAGACTGCTATCAAGAAGCCGGCTGGGGCATAGAGGATAGCTAGAATCCTGCACTTTTGCTGAGGTTTTCCCTCTAGTGCTGAGCGGCGGCCATTTTGCCATAGTCGCGGCCTGTATTACAGGCTTAGCCTCTTGTGAACGTTTTTGGCGGCCATATTGGATGTCCCTGGAGAGTAAAAAGCGTGCTGCTGCCGTTTTGCTTGCTCTTTCACTTGGGACAGCGTGGATGACTACAGGCGGCGCAGGCTTCTTGGCTGGCAGTCCTTAAGCACTCTGGCTGGGAGCAGCGCTTGTGAGGCACAAACAGCAAGTATAGCTGGGCTCTCCCTGGGGTGCTGGTAGTGGTGGGTGCAGTCCTCCTGGGGTCTCCCTGGCGATCTGTGGGGTGGCGGTGGGGCTGCATTGTGGGGGTGTCAGGTCATTTTCTATTTTGACTATCAGTTCCGGTGGTACGATGGCAGATGACCCTGCGGGTCCTTCTGAGGAGGTGGCAGCGGCAGCGCAACCGGCGCTGGGGACCCTGGTGTCCCTGGACCAGCTGAGAGCAGTGTTTGGGGAATTTCTCCCCCGGGCGGGGCCGAGCAGAGCTCTGGGGGCCTCTAAAAAGCGGTCGCCTCCCCCTTTTTCCTCAGGGGAAGAGTCCGAACCGGAAATGGCTTTGGGGGTCATGGGGACCCCCGTGGAACTCTCAGAGGGCGAGCTAGATCCCTCGGATGGCGAAAAGGACCAGGGGGCCTCGGTTGCGCGCGAAAAGGTGCTTGTGGCTGCACTGATTACTAATATCCGTGCGTCTTTGCGGCTGGACGAAGCAGGGGAGTTGCAGGTGTCCGCATACGTTTGCGGGTCTGCTAGGCCACCCAGGTCACTTAAGGCTTATCCTTCTGATCAATTTTTTGACCACCTGGTCTATTAGGAATGGCAGCATCCGCAGAATTCCTTCGCCCTACTTAAACGCTTCGCTATCCGCTATCCCTTTGAGGATAGTTTTGTGAAGAAGTGGGCATCCCCCGCAGTGGACCCTCCGGTGGCTCGTCTGAACAAGGCAACGACCATTCCTTTGGAAGGGTCTCCCACGTTTAAGGACCCAGCCGATAGGCAGACGGAGGCGGTGTCAAAGGCACTTTTCCTGTTGGCAGGATCAGCCATGGCAACGCAAGAAGGAAAAGACAGAGGAGAAGTCCTCCTCTGCATGATGGGTTGCCCCCACCCGAACTTCGGGTGGGGGGGACGTCTTCTGGGGTTCGCAGACAGGCTGCCTGCATTTCCGACCGGTGGGTGCAGGAAGTGGTGTCCTCCGGGTACAGGATAGAGTTCAGCACTCTACCCCCAGACAGGTTCTTCCCATCGAACTTAAGATTTCCTCAGGGGCGTCGGGAGGCCCTCCTAAGGGCTGTTCAGGCACTTTCCGACCAGGGGGTGATCGTGTCAGTACCTCAGTTGGAAAGGTTTCACGGTTTCTACTCAAACCTATTCGTGGTCCCCCAAAAAAAGGGGGGGGGGTCAGGCCAGTTCTGGACCTAAAGGCGCTAAACCACTTTGTGAAAGTGCGAAAATTCCAGATGTTCGTGGCCGCCCTGCACAGAGGGGATTTCATGGCGTCCCTGGATATCAGGGACGCGTACCTCCACATTCCCATTTGTCTCCGGCACCAGCGCTTCCTGCGCTTTGCAGTGGGAGATCTTCATTTCCAATTCGTGGTACTTCTCTTCGGTCTGGCCTTGGCTCCTCGGGTGTTCACCAAGCTAGTGGCCCAGGGTGCTGGCGCTACTGAGGCAGAGAGGCATTGCGGTGGTAGCATACCTAGACGACCTGCTCCTGAGAGCGGAGTCTGCTTTGGCTCTGGAGGAGAATGTGGCTATCACCATGACCTCGTTAAAGAACTTCGGCTGGCTGATCAATCTGCAGAAGTTGACGGTGACACCGTCCTGTCGCCTGGAATACCTGGGTCTGATTCTGGGCATGGAGCAGGCGAAGGTGTTCTTACCTCCAGCCAAGTTGCTGACACTGCAAGCAGCGGTGCGAACCCTGCTGTCACGCCGGTGGTCCTCACGGTTTTGTATGCGGGTGTTGGGGCTTATGGTTTCAGCCTTCGAGGCGGTACCCTACGCCCAGAGTCCCACTCGGCTCCTTCAACAAGCGACTCTGTCTCGGTGGGACAAGTCTCCACTGTCCTTAGTCCAGCTGATCAGATTGGATCTTCAGACCAGAGGGTCGTTGACCTGGTGGCTTCGGGCCCCGGCTCTGACGTTGGGGAACTCTTTTCTTCCCCTGAATTGGTCGATAGTCACGACAGACGCCAGCCTATCGGGCTGGGGGGGGGGGGCAGCTGTCTGCTCAGGGCCATTGGTCGGCGCAGGAATCTCGCCTTCCGATCAATGTGCTGGAGCTGAGGGCGATCAGGCTCTGCCTCTCCCACTGGACGGTAAGGTTGCGCGGCCTCCCGGTTCGGGTTCAGTCGGACAACGCCACAGCAGAGGCGTATGTGAACCATCAGGGCGGAACGAGGAGTTTGGCAGCGGCTGCGGAAGCGGCTCTCATTCTGCGATGGGCAGGACTTCATGTGCTGGCGATTTCCGCCATTTACATTCCGGGCGTAGAGAATTGGCAGGCGGACTTTCTCAGTCGCCAGACACTGGATCCCTACATCCAGAAGTGTTCAGCCAGATTTTCCACAAGTGGGGCACGCCAGATGTGGACCTCATGGCGTCTCGAATCAATCACAAGGTGAAAACTTTTGTGTGCAGGACGAGAGACCCGCTGACGGCCGCGCTGGTAGCGCCTTGGAGTCGGTATCGACTTCTGTACGCGTTTCCTCCCATCAAGCTTCTACCGCGGCTACTGCGCAGGGTGGAAGTGGAGGGGATTCCGACAATCCTGGTGGCTCCGGATTGGCCTCGGCGTCCTTGGTACGCCGACGTGGTGCGAATGGTGGCAGATGTTCCCTGGCACCTTCCGCTGCGCGAAGATCTGTTGTCTCAGGGACCCATCTTGCACCCTGCTTTACCCTCGCTGGCTTTGACGGCTTGGCTATTGAGTCCCAGGTGTTGAGGGATAGGGGTGTCGCTGACTCCATGATCCCTACCATGCTTAAAGCGCGCAAGTGTACTTCTCGCAAGATTTATCATCGCACCTGGAAGGCCTACATTGCTTGGTGCGAGGCGGGGGGTTAGAACCCCCGCTCTTATGTTGTGTCCCGGGTGCTGGCTTTTTTGCAGCAGGGTCTGGATAAAAAGTTGGCATTGACTCAAGGGTCAGATTTCGGCTCTGGCGATTCTCTTTCAGCGGCCTTTGGCGTCACATTCGTTGATTCGTACATTTGTACAGGGTGTACGCCATGTGGCTCCTCAGGTACGGTCGCATATGGCACGGTGGGATTTGAATTTGGTACTTTGTGTTGCAGAAACCACCATATGAGAAGATCAGGTATATTCCCTTGCAATTGCTGTCACAGAAAGTGGCTTTCTTAGTGGCCATTACATCCGCTAGACGGGTATCTGAGTTGGCAGCATTGTCCTGCGAGTCTCCTTACCTGGTCCTTCATAAGGACAAGACGGTCTTGTGCCCTTCTCCTTTGTTTCTACCGAAGGTGGTTTCTTCTTTTCACATTAATGAAGATATTGTTCTTCCTTCGTTATGTCCGCTTCCATCGCATCCTAAGGAATTTGAGTTACATTCATTGGATGTCGTGAGGGCTTTGCAGGTGTATTTGGCGGCTACAGCTTCCTTTCGGAAGTCTGACGCGTTGTTTGTGCTGACGGATGGTCCGCGCAAAGGATTGGCGGCCTTGTCGGCTACTGTTTCTCGTTGGGTCAGACAGACCGTGACCCATGCGTATACTGTTCAGGGCAAGGTTCCCCCTTTTCCAGTCACAGCTCATTCCACCAGGGCTGTTAGCACTTCCTGGGCTTTCAGACACCAGGCTTTGGTGTCACAGGTGTGCAAGGCGGCCACTTGGGCCTCGATGCACACGTTTACTAAGTTCTATAAAGTTGAAGTGTCAGCATCTTCGGATGCTGCTTTTGGCCGTAAAGTTTTACAGGCGGCAGTGTAGGCGCGACTGGCGCCTCCTGAGAGGATTCTGTTTGGGTACAGTTGTTGTCATTTACCCACCCCTCTTTACTGACACAGCTTTGGGACATCCCCACTTGTCAAGGAAGGGCTGCGTCTGTCAGTGAACGTAAGAGAAAAAGGGATTTTATTAAAACTTACCGTAAAATCCTTTTCTCAGGGTTCACTGACAGACGTAGCACCCGCCCTTCTGTGGTGCATTTGTACGGCTTGTTATGAACTGATATGCTAAGCAGAGCAGGGGGGTTATATGGGAGAGAGAGGACGGCCCCTGGGAGAGGCCAGCTTGCTTTCTTTCTATTTGCCTAGTCAACTCCTAGTAGGATGTGCATATAACCCACTTGTCAAGGAAGGGCTGCGTCTGTCAGTGAACTCAGAGAAAAGGATTTTATGGTAAGTTTTAATAAAATCCCTTTTTTTTTTTTCAAGCTATGTACATTTTCTGCAATTACAGAAAACCTATCGATCCTCCCAGAAATCTTGTATCCTTATAACTTAGCCTTCCCAGCTGTCTTCTATGAATTACAGAACACCCCCAACAGAACGCCCCCTATGTGATTAAGATGCAGAGAGGGAAGGTGTTTGCAATCCAAATCCGCTTAGGGTGACGAAACTGCTCCTCCCGAACAGTACATTGAGTAAGTGTTGTCCCATTAGGATAGGAAGTGTGTTACTGGAAATATCATTAGGCAAAAGTAAAGGGGAAAAAAGAAACACTAATGGAGCCACCACATCTTGCCCCTTTACTTTTTCGGTGAGATGCCCACCCAATAGGATAAAAGACATGTCCATCACTGTTGGACCTGAAGACCAGCATGCCTCCTTGCACAGAATGAAATCTTTTCACTCATCCCATAGGCTCTGCAACTTGTAATCCTTGCACAAAATGTGAGGTCTTCCTGAATCTCTACATAATTGTTTTCCAGAACCACCAATGTTTTGGGTGGGCAGGCTATCGGACATGGGCAAACCACTACTTCAGTTCAATTTCATTTTAGGGTTGGTGAAACGTCCCTGGAGTCATTTGATATATGCTCCCTCTGACCAGTCCCTACTCTACGAGCAAAATGCTGAATATTTAATGCATATTGTGAACGTTCGTGTATAAGCACAGCAGAGGGCATATCTGAGTGTAGCAGTATAAAAATTAATTTATTCACACAACAATTGGCAACTTACAAGTTAATGTAGTGCTATCAGGCATATACAGTATTTCACAAAAGTGAGTAAATCGCTCAAATTTTTGTAAATATTTTATTCCATCTTTTCATGTGACAACACTGAAGAAATGACACTTTGCTACAATGTAACCTAGTGAGTGTACAGCTTGTATAACAGTGTAAATTTGCTGTCCCCTCAAAATATTTAAGACACAGCCATTAATGTCTAAACCGCTGGCAACAAAAGTGAGTACACCCCTAAGTAAAAATGTCCAAATTAGGAACAATTAGCCATTTTGCCTCGCCAGTGTCATGTGACCTGTTGGTGTTATAAGGTCTCAGGTGTGAATGGGGAGCAGGTGCGTTAAATTTGGTGTTATCGCTCTTACTCTCTCATACTGGTCACTGGAAGTTCAGCATGGCACCTCATGGCAAAGAACTCTCTGAGAATCTGAAAAAAAGAAACGTTGCTCTACATAAAGAGGGCCTAGGCTATAAGAAGATTTAAAAAAAAGGCCATGAAAAGATATAATAAAATATTTACAAAAATGTGAGGGTTGTACTCACTTTTGTGAGATACTGTACATGTAGAAACTTCATTCAGGGTTAGCTTCCAGAGATTGATCTTTATAAAGCAGGATTTGTTTCCTTGTGAGGGATTGTAGCACCTGTGACTGTAATGCAGAGGAGACACCACCGGGGGCAGCAGACAAAGTGTAGCAGTAGGTGAATGAAAAGTGTAAATAGCAACTCGCAGAAGTAAAAGTTCAGAAGCCTTATAACGTGGGTCTATGACTTCATGGTCATCAGCCATTTTTTGGTCTCCCAGTGCTCCCATGCACATCCATAGGCTCCAGTGACAACTGAACCCACCTTGCCACTCCTACATCTGGATGATCGATGAACAGTTGGACCCACGTGAATCAGAAGACCCACATGTTATAAGGCTCTTAACCCTTTACTTCTGTGAGTTGCTATTTACATAGCTTGCTTTCCATTCCCCTATTGCTGCACTTAGTCTGCTGCCCCTGGTGGTGTCTGCTTTGCATTACAGTCTCGTGAAGGTCCATGCCCGAAAGCTGTCCCTGAATGAGGTTTCTACATGTTATATGCCTGGTATCACTACATTATGTAGTAAGTTTCCAATCAGTCAACTCAGATGTGCCCTCTGCTGTCCTTAGAGGAACCCCAACCCCCCAAGCCATCTGGTATTGGTATTTGACAGAATATAATAGAGATAAAATTGCATGCTCTGACTAGTTTGGATCAGTTTGTCTAAATCCACATCAGGCACAGTATGATGTCTGCTTCTTGTCTTGTTTCAGATGTACCTGATGTCTCTTGCTAAGCCTGGAGAATGGGCATTTCATAGTGATGTTGTTACCACACAGTCACCCCAGGAAATATGTGATAATATTATTAGAGAGAAGCTACTGGAGTACTTACCCCTAGAGATACCATACAGCATCACTCAGGTAAGATGCACCAATTTTTTATTATATAGAGCAGAAGTAACTTGTTAACTTGTGGGGTTGTGCTGAGATGTGGGTACAATTGCTGTTTAAAGAAAACCTGTAGTGACAGAAATATGTAAGCTGTCTTTGGTTTCCTTCTGAAAATGCCATCTTGCCATCTCTGACTTCACTTCCAAAAGAGACCCAGGCCAAGTAAGCAGAATAGAAAAGTTGAGTAAATCAATAATTGGAGATGAGCCTGGGTTTGGCCGAACCTAGAAGTAAGCTGTCAGTGGCATCCCATTGTGGCCATATGAAGTCAAATGCCCCAGTGGCAGCTGATTGGGCCAGCACTGTCATTTTCTTCCAGGTTTGGACTGAAACCAAGCACATCCCTATGCCTAATTTGTATACTTGTACCAGGTTATTGTCTCGGAGTACTGAATCATCATAATAGCCACTGAACTAGCGCTTTTAGGGGGAAAAAAAGGTCAGAAATGACATATTAATTGCTTCTTAATTACTGCTTTACTTAGAACATTTTAATATAAACTAGATGTCATACCAAAGTGCACAGCAATAAAGACTGAAAACCTTGTAAAAGGCTGACACAATCCTCTTTCAAGGTAACCAAGGTGTATGGGGCTCCATCATTGGATACTGGTATTATTGTTGGCTATTAAACTACTGTGAAGAAAATATTAAGGGTGTGTCTCAGGCTGGCCATACATGATTTTTTTTTTTTTTTCAACCAGCAGGTTGAATGAAAGATGCAACTAAAAAAATGATGCACAAATGTCTACCACAGCTCAGTGCTCCTCTATTAAGAAGGGTTCATGGTAGTAAGATGACCACGGTCCAACAGGGTACAGATGGGATCAGAGGGAAAAAAAGTACAGTCAACTCCTGCAGCTCCTATTAGGACCTGGGATGGATCTCCACATATGCATGAGGAAAGAGACACAGGGTGCTGGAATTAATGAAACTGCATTACACACCATTTATTGAACATGGCACACTTACATCTAAGAATCTTGTATAACTGCATGCACCAGCCCCAAATGGCACCACTGACATGGGATGGATGGGTAGGAGTACAGCCAGGTAATAGCGCGCCACATGCAGCATGTGTGGAAACTGGCAGGCAGTGTAGCGGCATTCACCAAAGAACGCCAGCTGTCAAGACGAGTGGTGAGGTCGGGTGGGCGGGACGATTGCAGCTGCCAAAGCCAGCCAATCGGAACAGAATGGGACAGCCTGTCCCATTCTATACCACCTTGTGCTATTTTTAGGCTTCATGCACACAGGACATTTTTATAGCTGCTCCTAGGGGCGTCAGGCATGTTTAGAGGCAGGGAAAAAAAGCCCTGTGTCAGTGCGTTCAGGAGCAGCAGAGTTTGGGCAGAGAAAACACCTGATGCTTGGAAATGTGCCTAAACGCGTGTCAACGCTAGATGTATGTAGCACTTGAGCGTTAATTCATTTCAATGACCAGAATAAATTATTCAGCCGATGAACTGTGTGTCTGTGTATGTGTGTGTGTATATATATATATATATATATATATATATATATATATAATAATTTTTTATTTTTTATTCTGCAATAGATCGCTCCAATTAATAGTATAAAATAAAAATAACAAACATAATAGGTGTGCGTTTATGTGATAGTCGTTTGATTGCTGGAGCAGTATTGCAGTTATTGTTCTAATGTTATGCTTGTACGATGTATACAGAACAGAGCCTACTACTGAGCTGTACACTGTAACCTCTCACTGTATTGTTTAACACTTTGATTACAGGTTACAAATTTATGGGAAGAAGGTTCCAGTGGTGAATTGGTTATTATGCAAACGTTGCTGGTGGCAAAAGAAAACCATGTGGTGAGTTGTCTTTTCAGACCATTAAAGCAGAGTTCCACCCATCTAATAATCTTTATAGCATTCATTTCCTTTCCTCATGAACTACAACATTTGGGCAAATATTTCTTTTTTTTTTACTTACTCTTTGTGCCTTGTTGCCATGGGGTCCCTTCTAATCTGGCACTACTGGAACCACAGCGATGTACGTTGTATCCCGCAGTGTCTGTGCTCCTCTGGGAGATGTATGTCATCATTTCCCAGGAGTCAGTGGGCAGCGCCGAGGGATAACCGCAACGAGAAACAGCGATATGCCAGGTATACAATGTGCATGCGCAAGATCAAGGTGCATGCTGGATAGCCAGCATGCACCTTATCCAGGAAGAGATTCCGAGCGGGCTTCACATGCCCACAATTAAGATGGAATCGCTCAGGGAGAAGAAAATAAGGTAAGTAAATAAAAAAAAAAAAAATGTACTAGGAACGGGATTATTATATATACATGCGATAATGTATATTAAGTATTCAGGCAGAGGGGATGCCAAAAAATAAAATTCTGGGGCCAGAAATCCCCATTAGGTACAAATTTCACCATTGAGCCTCGGTTCACACTAGATCAAAATCGCAACCTGTTGCGGAGTGCATGTTAACACACGAAATCCGTTTGCAAAATGCAGTGAGATTTTCAGAATCGGATCACATGGGTGGGAACACCCATGGGAGCTCATTCTGGTGCAGACAAAAAAAAAGGGTCCTGCACGTGTTTGGTGCTGCGATGGTGCAGGAATGTGCTGCGATTCCTGTGCAAATTACATGTGGTGTCCCTGCGATGGTTCAGGAATGTGCTGCGATTCCTGTGCAAATTACATGTGGTGTCCCTGCGATGGTTCAGGAATGTGCTGCGATTCCTGTGCAAATTACTTGTGATCTACCTGCAATGGTTCAGGAATGTGCTGCAATTCCTGTGCAAATTTACTTGTGGTGTCCCGCACCGCATCAGTGTGAACTAAGCTCAGAGAAAAGTGGCAGCTTAAATCCTTCACACTTCCCCAGCAACATGTACTTTCCTTTTCTTCAATCCCACTCCTGGGGAGCTAAAGGACAATCATTGTACTTCTGGGTATGCGATGTCTGGCAGGGGGTGCCTACATCAGAATTACAACTCCTCTAGCAAGTTCCCTTTTATGGATTCCAACTGTGTATATAGCAGCTTGCTTGGAGTTCAGTTTTTAACTACTAACAACATCTTTTATTATATCATTTTGTCTATGGAATTGGCTTTTCCAGCTTTGGCAATATCTCATGCTGCCATAAGGGAAGAGGTCATAAGGAGATGCTCTCCAATTCTGCTGGTAACAATAACCAACAATTTTCTGATGTGTAAATGTTACGTATTGTTACAGATTTATTTACTTACAGTTATGAAAACGTGGTGTAAACTGTAATTTTCTTTTTGAAAAGCATGTTTATTTTGTTTTTTTTTTTGTTTGGACAGAAACTAGTAATTGGTGCTGGTGGGCAGCTTATCAGCAGGATTGCTAATGAGGCCGGACAAGACTTAATGAACGCTTTTCTCTGTGATGTCCGACTCCGTCTTACTGTAAAGTTTAAAAAGTGATGTTAATGAATTTTTGTTTTTCTTGTTGACAAAGCCCCAAACGGATTAATAAATAAAGCTGGAAAACAAGCCTGCCTGCCAAAGGTTGTAACAGAGCCATTGAGTCACTGGAAGACTCCTGTGATACAAAGAGGCAAATTCACTAAACTAAATCTGTTATTTTATCACTGAGAATTTGCTCATCAAAACATCAAGTTTACTATAATGTGTATAGCTGGGCAGTCTTTTTGTTTTGGCATAAAATAACACTTCAACCACTGCAAGCTTTTATTTTTCATTCATCTAATTTTTCTCAAAATGTTATTTTATTTCCAGCTCTAATGGCTCCACTTATTGCTGTTTTCAATAGACACATCCTAGAACATCTTCAACCAAATTCTGATATTTCAGGTTGCCAAAACATGATAATTTTTTGTAACTGATTTTTATATGTCAAATACTACAAAATCAATAATATAAAACCATACCAACAGTATATTTAGGTGACCCGTGAAAAAAAAAAAATTTAAATATTCAATAGTAAATAAAGAATAAAAATGAAAACACAGCATGTGTCATTGAGTACAAAGTATTTTATGGGAAACGTAATCAACAGTGGCACTGAAGAAGATGTCGTGACCATAGGTGTCAAACTGGCAGCCCTCCAGCTGTTGCAGAACTACAAGTCCCATAAGGCAATGCAAGGCTGACAGTTACAAGCATGACTTCCACAGGCAAAGGCATGATGAGACTTGTAGACAGCTGGAGGGCTGCCAGTTTGACACCCCTAAATTCTGTGAAAGGACAATTCCTGTTGTTAGTAAAACCTGTATGAACTAAATTCACGGTACTGACTGTAGAATATACAAAGCTGGCTGCTGTCACAAACCTTTATTTAGTAAGGCACAACAACAAAGGCTGCACAGGTGCCATTGATTTTAATTGTTCTAACTGCTTTAAAGCATTAGTTCTCGACTTTATTGTATATTGTACCCCTTTGTTACAGCAAATATTTTCCAAACAGCCACTGGGGTATGTCATTTTATCTTGGTTCCATCATGAGTGTACATTCATTTCCCAAATAATATAAGCAGAACACCAATGTTCATTCTACTTCCTTAAACAAACCCAAGTATATATTGGCTGCTAGTGATGAAGGAAATGACAGAAACTGCTGTGTATTTTCAATAAAGAACCTGAGTTATTGTAAAGTTTGCCTGGAAATGATTTTATTTTTGTAGTGCCCTTTTTTCATTATTAACCACTTCAGCCTTGGAAGGATTTACCCCCTTCCTGACCAGAGCACTTTTTGCGATTCGGCACTGCGTCGCTTTAACTGACAATTGCGCGGTCGTGCGACGTTGTACCCAAAACAAAATTGACATCCTTTTTTTCCCACAAATAGAGCTTTTTTTTTTGGTGGTATTTGATCACCTCTGCGGTTTTTATTTTTTGTTTTATAAACAAAAAAACAGCGACAATTTTGAACAAAAACAAAACTATTTTTTACTTTTTGCTATAATGCATATTCAAAAGAATATATAAAAAAATAATTTATTCATCAGTTTAGACCAAAATGTATTCTTCTACATATTTTTGGTAAATAAAATTGCAATATGCGTTTATTGATTGGTTTGCACAAAAGTTATTGTGTCTACAAAACTATAAGAATTGATTTATGGTGTTTTTATTATTTATTTTTTTACTGGTAATGGCGGTGATCTTTTTTATTGGGACTGCGATATTGCGGCGGACAGATCAGACACTTCTGACCCTTTTTTTAGGACCATTGACATATATACAGCGATCAGATCTAAAAATAGCCACTGATTACTGTATACAGTAAATGTCACTGGCAGGGAAAGGGTTAACACTAAGGATGGCGATCAAGGGGTTAAATATGTTCCTTCACTGTGTTCTAACTGTATGGGGGTTGGGCTGGCGGGGCATGACAGATCTAACTGATCTCGATCAGAGGTATGCGAGTCGGTCGGCAAGCGGTTAAAGTAGGAAGAAGAAGTAGAAAAAAAAATACAGAACTTCAGTGGTGGCTTTTTTTTTTTTTGGCTGAAAAGACAGTAGATACTATTGGACGCCTAGGAGAAGAAGGGGTCGCCCACCATCCATAGCAGCCCGCTGCCACCCGTCCCGCATTTACCACAGCAGGTCCCGGAGGGTTTGCGGGCTCTGGTGGCAGCGGACTTCTATGGATGGTGGATGACCCCTTCTTCTCCTAGGCATCCAATGGGATCACCTGTCCTTTCAGCCAATCGGGTGATGCTTCCCGATTGACCTGGAGGAGGATCAGAGTTGCAACAGCGAATATTCATTCACTGTTGCAACGCACCTGGGTGGGCTTTGGACGCAGTGCTCTGTGCCCTGAGCCCACCCTATTTTGAAGCCTATTCGAGCCTCTGGCTCTAATCAGTGCCTCAAACCCCCCCCCCAATAGGAATTCATGCGCCCGGTGTCCTGAAAGGGGCCGGGCTCATGGATAGGGAAGGCGGTTGGGCATGGACAGGAGAGGTGGCGCCCGTGCGCCCACAATGAACGGGCCACCCCTGCAGAACTTATTTCTTTTTAATCACCCCAAGCTTTTCACCACCCCTTACAGGAGCAAGGCAATTTACTTCAAGAGTTCTAGAATCTGTTTCCTATTTTTAATTTTTTTACACCCTCTTTCTGAAAATCCTCCGCATTGGGTCCCACTCCTCCCGCACAATCCCTTTTCTTACCATTCGAATGCGAGGATGTGTGGACTACAGACATCCCATTGGATTGAATGGTAATGGTCAGGCTGCACAGCAGATATCTTGGTTGTTTGGCTTGTCAGGAATGCTAGTGGTAATTGAACTTAAAGTGGTAGTAAACCCTCCTATCATTTTCAGCCAAGGAAGCTGCCATCTTGGCCTCTGTTTAACCTACAACTGCCATGATGCTGCACATGTGATCAGCCATTGGATGGTTTGACAGTTTGGTTTAGAGCACAACCAATGGGAGTGTTACATTTTCCGGCACGTGCCGGAAATATAACTGGTTTCTAAATTTTAAATGGATGGGTTTACTACTGCTTTAACACTGCAGGACCATAAGGGTTATAGTTGGAACCCCTGAACACCCACTGGGCCCTAGATTCCTGCCTAGGTTTCCATGGGAAGGATCCAGCTCTGTATCAAGGTCAGGCATTGGTGCATAGAGACAAGTCAAGGAAACTTTACCAGGATTTATGTAAATGTTCACCATTTAAGTGTGTTATATTGTGCAAAATTAGAGCTACATTGTTCTTTCTTTCATCACTTGCTGCATATTTGTTGGTGTTTCAAATGCATATTTATGAGAAAGAAAGGCAAATACCCCCTATGTGGGTTCCCACTCCCACCGTTTGTCGGGAAATTTTGGGAAATTTTGAGGGTCCACAACCAGATCCCAGACTCCGGTACCACCGTGACACAATATGCCTCAATCAAAAAAAGAGTCTTAGTGATCCCCGAATCTCAGGTGATCCTCCTTCCCCCTGGG
>BLSH010206247.1:1085939-1116712 GCA_018402905.1 Glandirana rugosa
TGCCATACCCACCATGTATAGGTTGTACGACAGGGACAAGTCCAAATCATGAAAGAACCGTTTATAGAGAAGTACTTTACGTCGAAAATTAGTCGTGAAGTGTCTGTCGTTCATACACTAGTCGTCAACAAATTCCACCTCGTTTCTTGGAAGATAGAGACTAGTGTTCCTGGACGTTGTGGGGACTTCAGGAATGTGCTACTATTTTGTTCTTTGACTGTACTTAAAAAAAAAAAAAACGTATCTATGTATGTCTTTTTGAACTGAGGTCGACTTAATTTATTATAATTACTGAGTGAAGTCGAGATATTAGTCTATACGTTGGTAACAATGAAAGTTGCATATCTGATTATAGAGCTGAAGTGAGTCATTAATATTATTTAATTCAGCTGGAGTCAAGTTTTTCTGTATGTATCTATGCAAAAAAAAAAAAAATTCATGTCAGTTTCTTGTTTTATCATCGTGTAAGGACTTCAGGGGTGTTGCAGGTCCTTGTGATCAGAGATAGAAGGTTCTTTGCTCCACCTTAAACAACTGCTGATCACATACTTGCTGTCTGTGAAGTGCTGATTAAAAGCTGCATTTCATGAAGAGATATTTGCCAAGAAAGTACTAAACCTGAACAGGGACAGCATGTTGGATATGTACCACCCATACCGTGTAATCCCATGTATCTATACTCGTGATGCTAGTTTATTTAAATCGTAAGTGCTTAAACATAAATGTATATGAAAAATGCAGCTACCCATGGCAACCAATCAAAAATCAGCTAATTGTTTGCTTGTGGCTAATGCAAATTATTGCTGTTTAAACGTATGTAAAACACTGCATTAATTGTCAGAGCTATATAATACCTGTAATAAATATTGTACACCACAGTACGCAGTCCTTTTGCCAGTTAGTTTGCATTTTAAATGCAACCACCTTTTGATTTAACAGCATTTTTAATTAGTTGACAGCACATTGTAGTAAATATGTCCCAGATTTGATGTCAGTATTTTTATTAGGGGGAGAATAAAATCTGTATAACACTGAAGTGTGTAAATATAATTGCCTGGACCTGTGCATGCCATATACAGGCAACTATATGGGTATGACCATTGGAATTTTAATTCTATGGTTACTAGGTATTTTTTTTTTTATTTATTTGTGTGTATTGTACTGAACCTTGAGCAGAAAACATACCATTCACATCCGTACTTTCACTGGAAGAAGACTAGGATCTAGTATCCTCATTACATTCATTCAGACACTCTAGCACTCTAGTTTAGGTTAGACAGAGGGAGAAAAGTGAAGCATCCAGAGGAAAATAAACGAAATTCACATAGAACACCACAATTTTGCAGATTTTGATTGGTGGGAATTAAATTTGGGACCACAGTGCAGCAAGCCCACACTGCTGACCTGTATATTCCAGCCACATCTGGATCACCACTGTCTGACTTGCATTATATCTGCAGTCAGAAATAATTATATCACCAATATTTAGGTTTAATGGTTATGAAATCAGAAGCAGTATAGTTATATTATTTAGACTAAGCGTGTGATAAAAATTTCATTATTGAAACCTGAGATTGAGAAAAAAAAATGCAAACGTTTAAGGCAAAAACCAGAACACTTTATTAAATGTTTTCAAATGACATACAAGGATGGGTGTTAATGATTCAGCATGTTACTTATTATTCGATGCATTGTAGGGGATTCCGTTGTGGTCTTGAAGATGATATTAGAGCCGCAATAGAACCCTTACCATTACTAAACTCAGTAATGGTAACGGTTTAATCGCCAACTCTACACACTTTGTCCAGGTTCTTTGGCTGATATTGAAGGCTTTCCAACGAGGCTCAGTTTTTGCCTATCTAATAATAGAAGCTATACAGTTCACTAAAATATGTATTTGTTGACATATTTGAAGTAAGAGAATGTCTACACAATTTATAGTCCAATGGTTGGTAAAATACTACCTAATGAAGATCAGTTTGGGAGAGTGGTGATTTATTACATCGGTGCAATTTTCTCTTTCTTTGTCCATGGGCTCCTGGTAGATGGCGCTGTATGCAAGGTTTGGCATAGTACATCATCTATACTGTAGTGGCGTATTACAAACTTACAGTATATGATGATATCCTAAGCACAACCCCTAATTCCTGGACATCATCCTTTTCTGCCATGAACCACTTTCAGATCTGTAAAGAATTTAAGAAAAAGTTAAAAACAGTTTACAGAAAATTATTCCCCAGGGAACCCACTACCTTGCAAGCAACTACAAATCCCAGCATACCCTGGAAATCACCAACTGGGCATGCTTGGATGTGTAGCATCCTCGTATCTACAAGTTACCCATGTATAGTTAGTTCTATATGTGCCCTGAGATAGTCAGTAGTCAGAAAATTCCAAAATAATTCCTATGCATACAAAGTGTCAGACTTGACATTCTATAAGTTACTGAGTTTAGAATCGCCCAAGAACTTGTTTTATCAGAGGGTCTCTTGCTTTTTCGCACTATTAGGCTGGATTCACACCTATGCATTTTTAGTGCTTTTTGCGGATTTGCACTGCAGAACGTGTTCCATAGGGAACCATGTTAAATGGACTGCAGCGCAAATCTGCAAAATGCAAAAAGCACTTAAAATGCATCGGTGTGAATCCAGCCTTAAAGTCAATGATTTTTTTAGGGTTTTCTTCAATGGCTGGTTTTCTTGTTTCAGGTTCTGTGCAACAATACAAACCATTTTCTTTCATAAACATTTTAATAAATGGTGCCCTGTGAGCACACTGCTGAATGCAAGAAGAATCTAAACATTTGAAAAAAGAAAAAAATGCTTTGATTTACAATAGCATTTCCCACATTGGAATTTAACATTCAAATTAAATACTTGTCCTGTTCTTGATTAAAATTTTTTTTTTTTAACTTTAGTATGCAATATGGAGAGATCTGTATTAGATGGCCTTGGGATTTCTACACAACTCGAATATAAATAAAATAACGTTCATGATAATCTTAAATGTATACAGCAAATAATCAAATTCCAAAGCAGTCAATCAGAAATGGGTGTTTTTTACTCTGACTACATTTAACTGCTTAAAATCTGAATCTGGTTACTAAATGCTATTATTCTAAGGCAATAATAATGAAAAAATAGATGATAAATACTATAGAACAGTAAAGAAATAATAGTAAACATTTTTGTAAATAAAGTGTCATAATGTTTTAGGATATTTCCTGGGATTCCCAGGGTTGTCATACTCTTACCTGATACAAGATAGAGAAGATTCAGGAGTCTAGCAAAGTCCCTTCTTCATTATCATCCTACTCCATCCACAGAGGCAAGTCCTTTGAGATAACCACTGGGGCCTGGGTTACTCTCTTTTAAAGCCATACACTCATTTACATATTAACTAGTTGCTCTAAGATTAGGCACGCCTCTTTTCAACTTGGTCAGCATCAAACGATAAAGAATGTGCATACAAGGCACATGTTTTGCATATACAGCTATGATAGGGGTTGCAGTAGAAGGGCTATGATATACAATTTAAATGACTGATGCAGCAATTCTAGCTGCACTTGGCAGACATAGAATGAGACCATGAAAATATACAGTATATGAATGGACATTACTGTGCTGAATTTGTGTGTGTATGTGAGTGTGTGTGTGTGTATGTGTATATATATATATAAAAAAAATTTCAAAGGGCAAAAATATCACACATCACAGTTAGTTTATATAAAATAGTAATTAGCTTGATTGTGTGGTGTGTGTGTGTTCTGTATATATACTGTATTATAAATGTTAATTCCATGCAAAACCAAAATTTTTGTGTTAGCTTTATATAATAGTATTATAAAAATGTTGTGGATTTATTTCTCTCTTATTTCTTCCTAGTTAGTTTGCAGCATGGAATATTTTTGTTTTTGTGAACAAATGTGAATTAAACTCTGATCACCCATGCTTCTAAGTGCTATTCTAATACTTTACTGAACCATTAAATGAGTGGCGCTGGTCTGTACCTACCTATTGTGCTAATATAATCCCCCCCAAGAATAATCCACAATCCTACATCCAAAGTGCTAGTGCAAAAAATCTAAATATTTCATCACTTATAATATGCAAATAACACGTATATACAAAAAATGTGCAAATTAATTTTTGCACGCTAGCACCTTTGGAAATTTGTGTTATTTGCATATTATATGTGTTGAAATATTTTGATTTTATTTGCACTAGCACTTTGGATATATGATTGTGAGGTTGATTATTTTTGGGGGGTAATTATAGCAGCACAATAGGTAGCTACAGACCAGCGCCACTCATTTAATACTTTATTTGATACATCAAAGTCAGAGTGGCAGTGATCTGTCCTATTGGCACTCATTTTTCTGTGGTGCTGTTGTTTTGATTAATCTCTTAATCCTAATACTTTACCTACCCTTTAGCACTCAAACTATTTTTTCGTTTATGAGCATGCGTAGCCTTGCTCTTCCAATTTTTTTTCGGACAAAAACCATACTGATTAAATGAAAATCGGACGTTGTGTTCACATCTGACAAAAATGTTATGCATATCCAGCTTTTGTCGAACGAAAAACCGGAATCGGCTGTCGGAAGCATCATACTAATGATCCGAAAATCGGCAGATTGTTCGTCCGACAAAATTTTGCTTCCGATTTTCGTATCGTGTGTACGGGCCTTAAGACTGGGATGCCATTAAAGTTCATGTGTGTGTAAAGGCAGGCGTCACAATACTTTTGGTAATATAGTGCATATTAATGCTAATATGTATCCCTTATGTGGCTTTCTCCTTTTGCTTTTTGTATTTTGTTTTTGATACAAGCCTGCTGGTCTTCCTGATGAAGCCCACTTAAGACCTGTGAAACACGTTGAAGAATTAACCCATTACCCCACTCCTATGGTGGCTGATGGGGGTAACATGATATAACTATTGTAGGAGACTATAATGGCTGCTGTAATGATTATTATATTTATTACATGAATGATTTTATATATTATGTATTTTAATAATATATTGCAATAAAAATTTGTTGACATTTTATATATTTTCTTTTGGTTGATGGTACCGTTGGTGCCGGTTCACACGGGTGACGTGCTCCATGCAGTACAATGGAACCATTCTAATAGGAGCGATTCAAGTCGCTCCGACTTAGAAAAAGGTTCCTGTACTACTTCAGGGCAACTTCAGAGCAACTTGCATTGACTTCTATACAGAAGTCGCTTGCAAGCCGTTCTGAAGTCGCGCTGTACCGGGGCAACTCCCAGGACTTTGCAGCCGCCCCTGTGTGAACAAGCACTGAAAGTCTTGACAGGATTCTAGTAGATAGGTTTTTGAGGCATGTTAAAACAAAATCCAAGAGATGGCCACTGCTCCCACCTATAACTGGCCTTCGCAGCGAGGAGCACATGAAAGGGCAAACGCATGAAAAACAAAACCAGAGAAAATTCCCAGCTCAACTCGCCATCCAGTCTGCATACCAACATAAATTCTGTAGTGTTAGGACTGCAAGCGATACACAGGGTGCCGTGAAAAGGCCTTGTAGCTTACGCATGTGTTTGCAAAATGTGTGTAAACGAAACCCCTATTTTTAATGCAGACTGTAAGGTTAATTTGGTTGGTAAGCAGACTGGTTGGTGAGTTGAACTCGGAATTTCCTCTGGTTTTGTCTTTCATGTTAAAACAAACCTGGATGCTTTGATTTCATAAGAAAATGAAGGTAATTTCTAAACTAGAAAGCCGAAGTCAATGTCCACCCTCTGCAACTTTCAATGTTCACTGTTAGTTTTCCGCCACACATAGCATTTTGCTTTTAGGCCAAAAAGTTCAATTTTGGTCTCATCTGACCAGAGCACCTTCTTCCACATGTTTGCTATGTCCCCCACGTGGCTTCTCTCAAACTGCAAATGCAATTTCTTATGGCGTTCTTGCCCCTCTTCCATAAAGGCCAGATTTGTGGAGTGCACTACTAATAGTTGTCCTGTGGACAAATTCTCCCACCTGAGCTGTGGATCTCTGCAGCTCCTCCAGAGTTACCATGGGCCTCTTGGCTGCTTCTCTGATTAATGTTCTCCTTGCCCCGCCTGTCCGTTTAGGTGGATGGCCATGTCTTGGTAGGTTTGCAGTTGTGTTATACTCTTTCCATTTTCGGATGATGGATTGAACAGTGCTCCGTGAGATGTTCAAAGCTTGGGATATTTTTTATAACCTAACCCTGCTTTACTTCTCCACAACTTTATCCCTGACCTGTCTGGTGTGTTCCTTGGTCTTCATGATGCTGTTTGTTCACTAAGGTTATTTAACAAACCTTTGAGGACTTTACAGAACAGCTGCATTTATACTGAGATTAATTTACACACAGGTGAACTCGTTTACTAATTAGGTGACTTCTGAAGGCAATTGATTCCACTAGATTTTAGTTAGGGGTATCAGAGTAAAGGGGGCTGAATACAAATGCATGCCACACTTTTCAGATACTTATTTGTACTTCACAATTATGTGCCACTGTCTATCACATAAAATCCCAATAAAATACATTTACATTTTTGGTTGTAACATGACAAAATGTGGAAAATTTCAAGGGGTGTGAATATTTTTTCAAGTCACTCTAGATCTGAACTCATTGTGGGCCAGTTCAGTACTCTCCAATGCTTTGTCTTAAACCATTTCTGGGTGCTTTTTGACGTGTGCTTTGGGTCATTGTCCTGCTGTAAGACACATGACCTCTGATGGAGACCCACATTTCTGACACCGGGCCCTACATTAACCCCCTGAATTTTTTGGAATTCTTCAGATTTCATAATACCATGCACACAGTCAAGACATCCACTGCCTGGAGCAGCAAAGCAACCCCAAAATATCAGTGAACCTCCACCATGTTTGACTGTAGGGACTGTATTCTTTTTTTTAAAGGCCTCATTTCTTTTTCTGAAAACAGTGCAATGATGGGCTTTACCAAAAAGCTGTAATTTTGTCTGTCCACAGCACATTCTCCCAAAAGGACCTTGGCTTCTTCAGGTAAGTTCCAATCTGGCTTCTTTATGTTTTTGTGTCAGCAGAGAGGTCCAGCTGGGTCTCCTACAATAGTGTCTCTTTTCATTCAGATGGTGAGGCATAGTGCGAGCTGATAGTTGTACCCTGAGCCTGAAGGTCAGCTTGAATTTGTCTGGAAGTTGATCAAGGTTCTTTATCCACCATTCAAACAAATCCTTCACTGCAAGATTTGATCCATTTTTCTCTTCATCCACATCCAGGCAGATTAGCTACAGTGCCATGGGCTGTAAACTTCTTGACAATGTTGGGCACAGTGGACACAAGAACATTAAACTCTCTGGAGATAGACTTGCAGCCTTAAGATTGTCCATGCTTTTCCCCAATTGTTCTCAAATCCTCAGACAATTATTAGCAGCTCTTTCTCTTCTCCATGCTCCACGTGGCACACAGAGACACACAACAGAAAGGTGAGTCCATTTTTCACCTTTTTATTTGGCTGCCGGTGTGATTTCTATATTGTCAGCACATGCTTATTGATACAGGTGAGTTTAATTAAAATTACTGGAGCATCACAAACCTGGAATGCAATTATTTCATAAAATTCTGGGGAGGTGACAATCATTTTGTCCAGTCCATTTTTGGAGTTTTGCGTGGAATGTGTCAGATTTGGCTTTTTGTTTCTCTGCTTTTTTGTGTCATACCAACACAAACAAAAGAAATAAACATGAAAATGCCTAAACATTTGTCATTGCAACAATTTTCTGGGTGAAGTGGTGCATTATCTGACAGAAATGCAGGGGTGCCAATATTTTTGGCCATGACTGTGTGTGTGTGTGTGTATATATATATATATATATATATATATATATGTGTGTGTGTGTGTGTATATATTATTGTCAAAAGTATTGGGACACCTGCCTTTACACGCACATGAGCTTTGTCATCCCAGTCTTAGTCCGTAGGGTTCAATATTGATTTGGATCACCCTTTGCAGCTATAACATCTTCAACTCTTCTGGGAAGGCTGTCCACAAGGTTTAGGAGCGTGTCCATGGGAATGTTTGACCATTCTTCCAGAAGTGCACTTGGGAGATCAGGCACTGATGTTGGATGAGAAGGCCTGGTTCACAGTCACTGCTCTAATTCATCCCAAAGGTGTTCTATTGGGTTGAGGTCAGGACAGGCCAGTCAAGTCCCTTCACCCAAAACTCGCTCACCCATGTCTTTATGGTCCTTGCTTTGTGCACTGGTCCAAATCATTTGGTGGAGGGGGGATCATGGTGTTGGGTTGTTTTTCAGAGGTTGGGCTTGGCCCCTTAGTTCCAGTGAAAGTGAAGGGAACTCTTAAGGTGTCAGCATACCAAGTCATATTGGACAATTTCATGCTGCCAACTTTGTGGGAATAGTTTGGGGATGGCCTCTTTATGTTCCAACATGACTGTGCACCAGTGCACAAAGTAAGGTCCATGGAGACATGGATGAACGAGTTTGGGGTGGAGGAACTTGACTGGCCTGCACAGAGTCCTGACCTCAACCCGATAGAACACCTTTGGGATAAATTAGAGTGGAGACTACAAGCCAGTCCTCATCAGTGTCTGTCCTCACAAATGCGCTTCTGGAAAAATGGTCAAACATTCCATAGACATATTCCTAACCTTGTGGACAGCTTTCCCAAAAGAGTTGAAGCGGTTATAGCTGCAAAGGGTGAGCCAACTCAATATTGAACCCTACGGACTAAGACTGGGATGCCATTAAAGTTCATGTGCTTGTAAAGGCAGGTGTACCAATACTTTTGACAATATAGTGTGTGTGCGTGTGTGTCTGGCAACAAATGTGAGTATACCCCTAAGTGAAAATGTCCAAATTGGGCCCAAAATGTCAATATTTTGTGTGGTCATCATTACTTTCCAGCATTGCCTTAACCCTCTTGGGCATGGAGTTTACCAGAGCTTCACAGGTTGCCACTGGAGTCTTCTTCCACTCCTCCATGATGACATCATGGAGCTGGTGGATGTTGGAGACATTGCGCTCCTCCACCTTTCATTTGAGGATGCCCCACAGATGCTCAATAGGGTTTAGGTCTGAAGACATGCTTGGCCAGTCCATTACCTTTACCCTCAGCTTCTTTAACAAGGCAGTGGTCATCTTGGAGGTGTGTTTGGGGTCGTTATAATGTTGGAATACTGCCCTACGGCCCAGTCTCCAAAGGGAGGGGGATCATGCTCTGCTTCATTATGTCACAGTACACGTTGACATGTAGCTCCCCAGTACTGGCAGCACTCATGCAGCCCCAGACCATGACACTCCCACCGCCATGCTTCACTGTAGGCAAGACACACTTGTCTTTGTACTCCTCACCTGATTGCCACCACACACGCTTGACACCATCTGAACCAAATAAGTTTATCTTGGTCTCATCAGACCACAGGACATGGTTCCAGTAATCCTTGTCTTTAGTCTGCTTGTCTTCAGCAAACTGCAGGCTTTCTTGTGCATCATATTTAGAAGTGGCTTCCTCCTGGGAAGACAGCCATGCATACCACTGTGATGCAGTGTGCGGCATATGGTCTGAGCACTGACACGCTGACCCCCCACACCTTCAATCTCTGCAGCAATGCTGGCAGCACTCATACGTCTATTTCCCAAAGACAACCTCTGGATATGACGCTGAGCACGTTCACTCAACTTCTTTGGTCGACCATGGCGAGGCCTGTTCTGAGTGGAACCTGTCCTGTTAAACTCCTGTATGGTCTTGGCCACCGTACTGCAGCTCAGTTTCAGGGTCTTGGCAGTCTTCTTATAGCCTATGCCATCTTTATGTAGAGCAACAATTCTTTTTTTTCAGTTCCTCTGAGAGCACTTTACCATGAGGTGCCATGTTGAAATTCCAGTGACCAATATAAGAGATTGAGATTGAGAGTGATAACACTGAATTTAACACACCTGCTCCCCATTCACACTTAAGACCTTGCAACACTATTCACATGACGCCGGGGAGGGAAAAATTGGGCCCAATTTGGACATTTTCGCTTAGGGCTGTACTCACTTTTGTTGCCAGCGTTTTAGACATTAATGGCTGTGTGTTGAGTTATCTTGAGGGGACAGCAAATGTACACTGTTATACAAGCTGTACACTCACTACTTTACATTGTAGCAAAGTGTCATTTCTTCAGTGTTGTCACATGAAAAGATATAATAAAATATTTACAAAAATGTGAGAGGTGTATTCACTTTTGTAAGATACTATATATATTTTTTTGTTTTTTTTGGGGGGTGGTTTATGATTTGTTTCCTTGCCTTATATACTTTTACCTTTTGAACATTTTTATTTGAAATATTAAATGTACTAAATGATTGGGGGCATAATATTTTTGCTACCATATTTTTTTACATGAGTCAGATGTTTAGTTTAAGGCCTCATACACATGGGTGTATGAAAAAAATAAGCAAAACTTCGGGCCCGACATCAGGGAAAAATCTGCATTTCACATCGGCGTTAATGGGCGTTTGTGAGCGTCAGCGTCAATAGGCGTTTTTAAAACAAAAAAACATTCATCTGCTATTTTTTAACCTGAAAACGCCGGCGGCAAAAATGCTGGTTAACGTCGGTGCGGCGTTAATGAGCGTTTTGCCGCGTCGGCATCAAAAACGTTACAGCCTCGGAACGTGCTGGCTGTGGGTTCTACTTTCAGCTCACTGACGCCTCCTACAGCTCAAAAATGTGGGCATTTTTATGGGGCCACTGAATAACATGGAGAGCTGTAAAAAAAACGCTAAAAACGTGGCTGTAAAAAACGCAGTGTGTATGAGGCCTAAACCTTATTTAAATTATTAAATTAGAAGCCCTGTCAGGTTTTTCTTTAACTGTCTGTGTCTCTGTTAGGTATATTTACCCTCTCTTTTGTCCTGGTGACCACTGTACCAGGACTAAAACTGAGTGAAAATTCAAAATTTTAAATTTGCACGGGAACAGGAGTAGAGAAGAAATCTATTTGGGACACTTGATCAGGTGACAGCTATCTAAGGAGGTATTTCCCTTACTTCCTTTTGTGTCTACAAGACAGAAAACACATGGAAATCTCCCTAGTAAGATATAGATGGCAAAAAAAAAAAAATAGGGGTTTTATCTATCCCCCACTCTATCCAAAATGAAGAAAACAATGTTGAATATGCAGTGATCTGTGGCTGTGAACACACTTCTCTGTAGAGAGCAGAACAAGATGGCAGATGGGGTTGGGCCATAGGATAGGACATTTGGCCATCACATATTTGTGCTGTTGTTGGTTGTGTACAGTAACCTGGCTGCCAACACAAGATCTGGGTGGGTCATCTCATCACACCTACTCAGGAACATTAGATTAGAGAATGCTGCTGATGGTGTCAGGACTTATCAGTTCTCACCAGAGTTCTATTACTTGAACTCTCATCACCAGTCAGCACCATCCCCTCCTGGGCCATTTGATAACATGGAGAGCAGTAGCTGGAACATATACATAACTGAGAAGAAACAAACACAGCAAATAAATGTTCTGTCAGTTAGTATACTTGTGTTGATACGATATTCGCTTTATGGCCTATATATATTCGTTTATTAACCACTTCAGTTAGGGGGCTGTTTTTTGGGTTAGTTGTTTACAAGTTAAAATCATTTTTTTTGCTATAAAATTACTTAGAACCCACAAACCTTATATATATATTTTTTTCTAACACCCTAGAGAATAAAATGGCAGTCATTGCAAAACTTTGTCACACCGTATTTGCGCAGCGGTCTTCCAAGTGTGCTTTTTTTTAATAAATTCATTTTTTTTCGTTAAAAAATAAGAAAACAGTAAAGTTAGGCCAATTTTTTTCCATATTGTGAAAGATAATGTTACGCCGAGTAAAATGATCCCCAACATGTCATGCTTCAAAATTGCGTCCGCTCGCGGAATGGCGACAAACTTTTCAGCTTAAAAATCTCCATTGGCGACGTTTAAAAAATTCTACTGGTTAGCAGTTTCGAGCTACAGAGGAGGTCTAGTGATAGAAATGTTGCTCTCGCTCTAATGATCGCAGCGATACCTCACGTGTGGTTTGCACACCGTTTTCATATGTGGGCGGGACTTACGTATGCGTTCGCTTCTGCACGCGAGCTCGCAAGGACGGGGCGCTTTAAATTTTTTTTTTTTATTATTTATTTTACTTTTTATTTTTACACTGTTCTTTTTGAAAAAATAAAAATGATCACTTTTATTCCTATTACAAGAAATGTAAACATTCCTTGCAATAGAAAAAAGCATGACAGGTCCTCTTAAATATGAGATCTGGGGCCAAAAAGTCCTCACATCTCATATTTACACTAAAATGCAAAAAAAAAAAAATTGAAAAAAATGACGTCACTTCTGACGTCATTTCCGCCCTGCCGTACTATGGAGCTCTCAGACACCGGGGGGGACAGATCGGATCATCACCGCCTCTGCCGGCGGGTCCGGTAAGCAGCGGAGATGACCGGAAAGCAGCGGGGGGGCACCTCTCCCGCCGCTGATAAAAGTGATCACTTTTATGTTGTTCAGAATCGCCAGCTCTAAAAAACAATATCTGAATGGTGCCTGCTGCTGCAGGTACCATTTAGATATCCCTGCTCAAAGGTAGCGACGTCATATGACGTCCACCCAACGAGAAGTGGTTAAAGTTGCATTATTTTTGGTGATTTGCATCACATAGTATTTATATCATTTTTAGTGAATCCTTTTTATATTATATATGCCAACTATTTTGCTAATTTCTCCTTTTTCCATTTCAACAGCAGAAGGATATCATCCCATAAAGATAAAGTATATGTATGGCCAAACTTTTTTTTTGTTTTGTTTCTGATCGAGTAGGGAGAGGGTTAAACCCATTGTCAGTTTTTTTTTTTTCCCCCGCAGTCTGGGTCTGAGAGATTTCCCATCACCTTCTGTTTCAGGGATGCAACAGGAAGTAAGAGGAAACTTTGCAAAGTGCAGGGAATTATGCAGTTGTCAGCTGTCTTATGCAGTTGTCACCGGGTGTCCCCATTAGAAGATTTTCCTACCTCTTGTTCTGGTGACAGTTCTAAAAATGTGGATTTCAAATCACTTTACGTCTCGTTGAGAATGGTCAGCATGAGAAATAGAGGGGTGGATCTACACAGGCAGCAATAAAAGAATGATAGGGCTTCTCCTTCTTTTCTCAAAAATTAAAAGAATTGAGAATGCTGTAGAATGGCATAACATTTAGCTAAAGGGTATGGACCACAGCACTCAACAGGTGAATTGTACAATGCAGGAAACTTTACATGTCCAGGCATATACTATAACTCTATATTTGCAGTGTTGGAACAGGCCTGGGTTATCAAACTAAAGATAGCAAGACCTAACATATTTCATGTATGTTTATTAGTTTAGGGACTTTTTACAAACTTAAGGCAATCCTAAAATAGCAAAAATGTACCTGAACAGCTGTTGGCACCACAGAGTAGGTGCTTCCAGGTCAACAATCAAGATGCCTCACTTCTCAGGTCACCATGTTATGAACAGATCAACCCAAATACCTGGGTCTATCCTCTTCTGCCTACCAAGAAACAGAAAATTGTATCAAATACTTACCGTAATTTTCCTTTCCTGACGCCAAACCATGGCAAGATACTAGTGATAGAGCTCTGCCTCTTAACCACTCCCTCAAGACCAGTGAATAGCATAAAAAAAGGCATAGTTAGCCGTCCCCCTCCATTCTTTGTAACAAGCTACATACCGAAACGGGTGGGCCCGTATGTTGTCATAGTTTGGCGTCAGGAAAGGAAAATTACAGTAAGTATTTGATACAATTTTCCGTTTTCCTGATGCCAACATGGCAGCATACTAGTGATAAATAACTAGCTGACAGGGTAGGTTCTACTTGCCAAACCAATATTCTAATTAGGATGGGACAGTGGAGTGAATAGTCCTTCCTACAAAGTCCAATGATAACAAGGCACCTGGGTCTACTCTGTAAAGTTTGAGTAGGTATACTGGGATGACCATGATACTTCTAAAGATGGATACTATACACGCTCCCAAATGGGCTTCCTATGAGACTGCAACCACTCTGGTACAGTGCACTGCCACTGACGGAGGCTCATGCCCCCTCACCCTACATGCACCACCAAGCCTGCTAGAGTCCAGGCAGTAACCTCTTTTTCTTGATGATTTCCAGATGGAATTACAAAAGGCTTATTAGATGATCTGAAAGGAGCAATTGTGGACAGGTGCTTCTTTCTGAAAACATCCAGGTTGTGTGACTTTCCTGTGTGCTGTTCTGGAAATTTAGGCAATTCCCAGATGTCTGTTAAATAGAGGGCTATTGCTACCTTTGATACAAGGTGACCTACAAGACAGAACTCTACTCTTATTGGAAAGAAAACATTTTTTTTTTTTGAAGCTCCAAGAGCTTGAATCTCAGACGAACTTCTGCTTAAAGTTCTTGCAATAGATACTGTCTTGTAGGTATTGGCCCGAACCATTGGATCTCCTGTCCGGTTGAACAGACAGGAGATCCAGCAACACCAATCAATCCCACTGGGAAAGACTCCTTCCTGTTTGTGAATGAATCCTTATGACTGCCTTCAAAAGTCGTGCAGACTGAAGGATTCTTGGCCCATTTAAATTTGTTATTGCCAATATAGCTGACACTTGCCAGCTCAGTGAGGATAGGCTAAGACTCATGTCCAACCCAGCCTAGAGGAAGTATAGAACAGCTGGGGGCAGTAGGATCAATGTCTCACCCTACCGAGATAACGCAAACTTATTCCAGATTTAGGCTTAGATATTGTAAGTAGAGTGCCTTCTAGCACTCAACAAAGTAGAGATTGCTCTGGAGCAACCGGAGTTCCCCCCACCTCCCCTATTAGCACCCCTGCTTGCAGTCCCGGTCTGCATATGTGCATAGGAGCAATGTCTTCTGTATTCTGAAGAGAATGGCCAAGGAAAACCAAGGGCTTCATGGCCAATATGGAGGACTGGCTATGACAACCATGTTCTCCCTTGACAGACTAGACGAATCTCATTACAAGAGATGTTGGGGGAAAATATATAGGCTGGATTGCAGCCCCAAGGACAGACCAGAGTGTATGCCCCCTGCGCCTTGGGGTGCGGAAACAAGACCAGACACACCCAACATTTGTGATTACTGTAGGTAGTGAAGAGGTCTGTCTGTGGTAGGCCCCACCTATGGACCAGTTTAGAGAAAACCTGGGACGTAGACCCACTCGTTGTGCTCTGGGAAGCTTGCATGATAATCGGTCTGCCTATGTGTTCAAAAGTCTGCTGGGAGGTAAACTGCTTCCTGAATTTGCTAGTGATCTTCCGTTCCAGACCTTGTGGGTTTTACCTGTCTCAAGTTCCTCCCTGGAGCCGAATATAGGCAACTGCTGCCCTGTTGCTCAACTGCAAGGAGACTGGTCTTCCCTTGATTCTGTGTAGCAAGGCCAAAGTGCTAAAAAGGCTGTTTGAACTTCCAGCACATTCGAGACTATCCTCCTTGGCTGGAAATCTCCATTTGCCTTGACCGACAGTCCCTCACAGTGTGCCTCCCAGGCTGTCTCGCCGACATGATTCATAACAATGATCCAGTGTAATGGTTCAAAAGGGCCGTGACTTCCTCAAGGCCTTTCCATCACCGTGGACTGATACTCATACTGAGTGACACTGTTCTCAACTGTGCTCAATTCTGTTTCCTCCCTTGCGCCTCTACCTGGGACCCTGACAGCTGGCACTAGGCTCCCTGGACCTAGAGAAACGGAACTTGCAGGGAGAAACTTTTTCTTTTCCTTTTTGCTTCCAGTCTTATGTTAGCAGATCGGACTTACCTCCTGTCACTTATGATTTGGCTGTCTCCAGTTTCCTACCAAACAGAGATCTTCTGCCATAAAGTGACTCACACCAATGTTGTTTTAGGAAGCAAGACACCGCCCACGGTCTCAACCATAGGGCCCCCCCTAGCCATGACCGAGTATAGCATCGCTATGGCCAGGCACTTGGTTGAGATTATTGCTGCTTCTGCAATAAAGTCCACACACATTCATCTTGGCTAGGGTTCGCGGAACCAAAAACCTAAAGCACTAGTCACCAAGATAAGGGCAACTGCCGGACGCCAGACCCCTGTTGGTTGTCTCATTACTAGGCTACAGTCACATTTACTGTGGGCATGGATTTCAGTGATGCTATATCCGGTCTCTGACAAAGATAAAACCTGTATAGACAATCAAAGGAGAAACTTTCTCTGGACTTTGCCACCCATCTGATTAAATTCCTTCCATAAACTGAGAAGGAATTGCCGTTTTGAAGAAAGAGTAAATATGACTTTGTCTTTTTACCCATGTGATGGCCTGCATGACCGCCTGGATACACTGTTCCATGAAGGAAAAAAAACTGAAACCAAGCAGCTCCGGATCTTCCTCTGAAGAGCTATTATCTGCAGGCTGCCCACTCACCAGGGTAGCAGAACTGAGTGGTTGAGCGCCACATGCCAGGGTCCCAGGTTGCTTTTCTAGTGGCTAGAGTAGCAACTAGGAGGGGGCTACCTGGCTGGGAAAACTGAAGTGTCCAAGAGTCCAAAATAGCATCTTGCACCATAATAAAGATATTTGGTGTTACCTGTTAACTGCGAACTCCTCCGGGCAGTCTTTACTCACCAGCCTATTGGCTACAGGCGCTGTGCCATAGGCCCTGCAAGATTCTTGCTGAGGTATTGGCACTGCTCTGGGGAAGAGGCGATAAGACGTCTTCTTTGGAACCTTTTCCCTTGAGTGGGTGTGGCAGCTGCAGTTACACTCTTATGAAGACCATCTGCCTTTCCCTGGCTCTTGATATTTGAGAGCATGAGCATGCGGAGCTGAACACACTCAAAACAATCCACATAAGGAGGCACTCTTTTCCTGCAAACTTACCAACACGGTGGTCCCGTACCTTTGAATTTGAGGGTCTTTTTGCATAAGAGGTGACTGACTCATGGCTTAAGGACAGATAGGAAGGCCAGCTGAAATGAGGATAACCAGAAAGGAAAATAGCACTAGAGAGAGAAGGTTTTTTGACATGAAAGAGAGAGGAGAAAAAACATATGCCTTCATAACAAACAGAAAAAAAAACTATATATATATATATATTTTTTTTTTTTTTTTAACCAAAATAAATAAGTTAATATATATACATACATTTCTCTCTTACCTTTTTTTTTTGAGTAAAAGAAACAAATTAATGTAGTGTGTTTGTGTGTGTGTGTGTGTGTGTGTGTGTGTGTGTGTGTGTGTGTGTGTGTGTATATATATATATATATATATATATATATATATATATATATAT
This sequence comes from Glandirana rugosa, assembly GCA_018402905.1. Lineage (NCBI taxonomy): Eukaryota > Metazoa > Chordata > Amphibia > Anura > Ranidae > Glandirana > Glandirana rugosa. Next base: position 1,103,274 of record BLSH010206247.1, read on the forward strand.
ATACATACACACACACACTTTTTTTTTTTTTTGGTGTACTACCTGTTAAAAAACAGCAGGAGGGGCTCCCCCAAGACTGCATCCCTCATTGCTGGCAACAGTGAGCTTTTGCCCATAAGCAAGATGGTGATCGAAACTCCTGATGGCCGGCGCAGCCCGATGATGTCATCAAGACGCCCCAGGCAGCATGGTCTAGATTCCCACATGGGCAAACAAGAGGGGAACAGAACACTAACAAACATGGAGACATGGGAGGTACTCAAAAGAGAAATAGACCAAGGTAAGGGAGAACACATATGAGACACACAGAATAAAAGGGATAGGCAGCCCTGTATGGTGCAAGGAACCAAAAAAGGAAAATGAATGAATTAGCTGGCCCTCCCAAGCCTCAGCCCACAGACACTTAAATAATGGCAGATTTCGTTCCTAGAGAGGAAACACTGCAGGGTCCCATCAAGACCCACAGAAGGGGCACCCAGGCTTTTTAGCGCAATTTAGTGGCCAGAGCACTGGGTCTTCGCACTGGGAGAGGCTTGAACCCAGACGGCTACTGCTAGGGACATAGAACTGCTTATTCTTCACTGGTGCGTGGAGGTATGAGGACAAAAAGAAGAATGGAGGGGTGCGGCTAACTATGCCTTTTTTTATGCTATTCACTGGTCCTGAGGGAGTGGTCAAGAGGCAGAGCTCAATCACTAGTATGCTGCCATGTTTGCGTCAGGAAATAACTTTTTGCCCATAATGATGTAAAACCTCATACTAGTTAATAGTGAAGGTTGGAGGGGAGCTAAGAACAAAAGTTGGGTCAATATGTGCATACCAGCCATCTAAGAGAAAATCAAAATAGATGTACAGGTACCTGATAGGATAGGGATTTATTTCTGTTTTTATGTATACACAAACAATACAGTGCCTACAATAAATAAATGTGTGTAATATAAAGTGCTGGTGACAGATGAGTGAAAAATCAAATTCAGCTGCTGCTGTCCACAAGGTGATGGATCAACAAACCAATATAAATCACTTGCAGCAACCACAGTCATTAAGTGACAGTCCTCTTTAGAAGTGCTCTGTTCTCCAAAACACTATAGATAAGGTGCTGAAGTGCTTCATGCCATGCAATGTGCCAATCTGCCCTCTTGCGTCCCCACTCACCAGAAAAAATGGACCCTCAGCTTTGCAGCCTGGGGGTCAAACACGCTTGTTACTAGTGTGAGGCATGGATAAGGCTCCTAGAATTCTTTCTCTGGATTTTCAGTGGGTAATCCCGATCCACCATACTCAAGGTCTGATGACGCTTTGTGGGAGGAGCGCAACGTGTTGATGCATTTGCGGTTTCCGAGAGACGCACCGTCCTTTTCGGTCCTGGTACAACGCCGCCAAGTGTGGTGGATATGGAAGTCTTTACCAGCAGTTGTGTATGCTTTCTGATGCCCGTTTTTACCTGCAACGTTGTAAGTCTATTCATGTATGCGCAAAATAAACTATCTTATCAGTACTTCACTATATATGCTCATTTGTTTTATTGAGTATGGTGGATCATGGTTACCCACTGGAAATCCAGATAAAGAATTCTAGGAGTCCTATCTGTGTTTGACCCCCAGACTGCAAAGCTGAGGGTCCATTTTTTTTGGTGAGTGGGGAGATTGGCACATTGCACGGCATGAAGCACTTCAGCACCTTATCTATAGTGTTTTGGAGCACGGAGCACTTTTAAAGAAGACTGTCCTTTATCAATGACTGTTGTTGCTGCAAGTGATTTATATTGGTTTGTTGATCCATCACCTTGTGGACAGCAGCAGCTTAATACATTTTTCACTCATCTGTCACCAGCACTTTATATTACACACATTTATTTATTGTAAGCGCTGTATTGTTTGTGTGTATATATATATATATATATATATATATATATATATTAATTTGAGGTTGTAGCACCTTGTGGGCAGCAGCTGCAATATTATTTAAATTATTGTCACTAAGCACTTTATTTCTCCATATAGTGCGAGTATTAATTACTTTTTTGATATTTCTCTTTTTACACTTCAGAATTTATGTTATACTGTATTTACAGGGCATAAAGGTAGACCTCATCTGCTTTAACTAATTTATTCTCTGTTCTAATGCCTCTTTAGCATGTCCAGGCCCTCTACTTCCTGGTTTCTTGTCCCTTCCCAAAGACTTCTGGGATATTTACATCACCTATCCCAGGAGGCTTCGGGCAATGTCCAACACACTGCAAATGAGCTGGGCAATCTCAGGCACACTGCTAATTTACAGTAACTAGTCATCGGGGTATAAGAACTCAGAAACGAGAAACCTGGCCCTTGATAGTGTCCGTATATAGAAGATGGCAGTGCAGGACCTGGCGTGCATAGGGGGAGCAGCAAACTTCACCAAACAAGGCTGGAATTTCTGTTTGTTTTTTTTTTTTTAGGACAACCAGTAGTAGAGGTTAGATGGGAGAAAAAAAAAACAAGAATGAAGTTTCTCATGAAGGCCAGAGGACTTCTTCTGCCTACACCTTATTCCCGAGAAGAACAACACAAACTATATTGGAATAGGGTTAGTAGTGCTTTACGAAGAGTAAAATTACCATGATCTTGGGGCTTAATGTCCATCTATGATGCAGAGTTGAGTACATAGAATAATTTATTGTGTGATCTAGCACTGCAGGTGTCCCATAGAAAGCCATGCTGAGCTACTATCAAATGTTTAAAACTGATATAACATTCACTATGGTATAAAGATGAAAAATGTTACCAAGAACTGTATTTCCCATTGTAGAAAGAAAATTCAGATGTTCAGCAACCGGTGATGAAAATCACTTCATACGCTTCACACACGAGACTGCAGCTCTTAAATAGGCTTTATAAATGCAATAGAAGTTCAGTGAGATGTCTAGTGGCAAAAAAGCTGCAAATGCTAATTATAAATAAATCATAATAAAAATGATTTACTTTTCTTGTGAAAAAAAAATTATTTGCTACTTTAAAATAATGACCCAATATGCTTCTTTCTACTGAATTTCAATGCATATTAAAACAAAAAAAGTTGAGTAAAATATATCATTTATAGCGAAAAAAACATACATAATAAATGAATATATATTGATATTGGAGGGGCTACCCACTGTATGTTTGCTGATGTCATGAGTACATAGCAGTGTTTACATGTACACACAGTTCTGTCATCAGGGTGTGTGCAGGACTTGTATCTGTGTGAAGAGAAGCCTTGTGATAAGAGACACATCTTTACATCACAGCAGTCCCGCCTATGGACCAGCTCCAATATTCTTATCAGCTGCCAGATGAAGGAACTAGAGTTTTATGAGGGTTAATATCTGTATTATAATATACATCGCAGCCCAAAGTTTGCATATTCGCTGTATAGATGGTTTACCACCTAAGGGTCTCCCTTGAGGGCCCAAAAACCTATTAGATAATATAACATGCTGATAAAGTGACTTTTAGGGGCCTTTCCACTGCTGCATTTTCAAAGATACATGTATTTTGTGTGTTTGCATGCGTTTTGCATTGTGGACCATTAAACACAATGATGTGTGCATTTCTGAAAACTAAAGGGAATAAGCTGCAGGCCAAACTTTTAATAAAACAAAATCCACAGCAATGCAAAGATGGAATCTGTATCATTGAATACATGCTGCATTTCCTTCCTGTCTGTTTGGTTTGCTTCTAAAACAGTGGTTTTCAACTCCGGTCCTCAGGACCCACCAACAGGCCAGATTTTAAGTATTACCTTGGGGAGATGCAGACTAGAATACTGCAATCACTGAGCAGCAAATGATATCACCTGTGATGTATTTCAGTTATCCTGCAAACCTGGCCTGTTAGGGGGGTCCCGAGGACAGGAGTTGAGAACCACTGATCTAAAAGCACAGCAAGCCAGAACAGTGGACATGAACCTAAAAGTACACCTGCAGCATAACAAAAGGATTAGGGCCATCCTGCTTTAGAGAGCTACACAATATTCCAAAGCTGGGTACACACCAAAAGTTTTTTTTCGTTCAACCCATTGGGGTCAACAAAAAAAAAAAAGAGAGATGTTAGTGCGGCAATCTCCCCTGTTGTGTCTTTGTGCTCTGAAAAGGGGACTCCCTGCCCCCTGCCAGTGCTGACTGAATGCTGGTTTTCCAGTATGCCCAGTTGACAGAAGTGGGTCGTGGGACCCGCTTCTATAGAACAGACAGCTGTGCAGATAGGCCAAATATTGGCCGGTTCCAGCCGCTTTTTTGGGCCTTGTGTGCAAGACTTTAGAAAGCAAGTCTATGGGGTGAATTTACTAAAGGCAAATAGACTGTGCACTTTGCATGTGTACAGGCACTCATTTTCCCCAGAGCTTAGTGGATGTGGTAAAGCTCTGCTGAAATCATCATGCATTAGTCCCCTTTCACACTTGTGTGACGTGATTTTACGGCAAGTTTTTGACGCGATTTCGGATCAGTACGACTTTGGTCCGACTTTGTTGCAACTTTGGTACAATGGTACAATGAAAACATATTACAAAGTCCTTCAGAAATCGCATCTATATTATTAAGGTGCGATTTGCATGCACCTTTGAGGGTTTAACATCAAGTCTATGGACCTCAAGTTGCATGAAAGTTGGGCCAAAGTAATGCAGGGACTTCTTGAAGTCATACAGATATGAATGGTACTCATTGGGAATAATGGGGAACGACTTGCCATGCGACTGCAGTCCCAAGTCACAAGACAAGTCACGTAAGTGTGAAAGGGGCCTTAATGTGCAAGCCAAAATTATTTTTTTTTACATTGCAAATGCAAGGCAACATGCAAATTCAGCCATACAATCTCTATGGCTGAATTTGCATCCCACAGAGATTGCATGCGATTCACACTGCAGTGCCGTACAAATCATATATGATCTCCGGGATCACTGCAGTGTGAACCGACCCTTGTATACAAGGTGAATGTAGGTATGAAATTCCAGGCAAATGGAATTCCAGCAATTGTTACCTTTACAGTATGCTGTAAGAACAGATTTTAACCCAGTGGATACATTTAATGATCAGAACTTTTGTATAGTGGGAACTGTGTTTTTACACAGTTTCAATATTAGGAGGATTAAAAGTTTTTTAAATTTAATTTAGAAAAAAAATAACAAGTGCTCCCCTTGTGCACATGATGACCATTCCAACACATCAGGCGATCGCCATGGCAAGAGGTAGTAAGAATGAAGGCCTCTGCCATGTTGATACCAGTGACCTTGCCCTTGTTCTGTAGCTTTGGGGTGGGTGCTTTGAAAGGGTCCCCCATAAAAAAGGGGTACCCCCACAGAGTACTGGTGCCCAATGCTAACTGACACCGGGCTCATTGGCACTCTCACGCTGGGGGTTCCAGCAAGGGGTAAAAATTGGTGGCAGCCTCCTCGCTACACTCAATCTGCGCATGCTGGTCAAAGCAGATCTCTAGTGAGCAGTGCTATCATTCTGTCAGTTTAAAGTGTGCAGGAGTATGTGTCTCCTCAGAATTCTCTGTGCCCGTATTTTGTATTAGTCCTCATGGGGGGCAGGTAAGGAACAATGTAAACCCACCCTTTCAAGCACACACATCTGGTCATTGTGAGTGCTGAACAGTCCAGTGCCCAGCATTATTAGCTAATGGAGCACCCCTCTTTAGGAAATCTTACTGTGACCACCTCCCCAATGCTGAAGGGCATGCAAGTTTGTATTAACATACTACCCTGCATGACTGATTATGATTAGTCAGGATGGGTGCTTCTTATTTTAAAGCAAAACTATAGGCAAAACTTTTTACATTTTGGATAGAGTAAGGGAGGGTTAAAGCCCTGATCGTTTTTTTGCCATCTGTGTTCCATTGAGTAGATTTACCTTCACTTCCTGTGCCACAGCCATAACAGGAAGTGAGAGAAATCCCTGAAAATTAACCACTTCAGCCGTGGAAGGATTTCCCCCTTAATTACCAGAGCACTTTTTTTTTCGGCACTGCGGCACTTTAACTGACAATTGCGCGGTCGTGCAACGTTGTACCCAAACAAAATTGACTTCCTTTTTTTCCCACAAATAGAGCTTTCTTTTAGTGGGATTTGATCACATCTACGTCACTTCTGATCACCGCTATAAACAAAAAAAAAGCGAAAATTTTGAAAAAACAAAACAATATTTCTAACTTTTTCCTATAATACATATCCAAAAAAAAAAAATATATATATATATATAAAAAACACATTTATGCTCCGGAGAAACAATAAGGTAGCTGAGATGGAGGAGTTGATCTTCATCACCCTTGATAAGCCCATACAATATACCGTGATCTGGGAACCCTGGCCCTCATCTAAAAATACTCAGAATTATCAAGACCTACATACACCTTGAAATTATAACGGACTGAAATTCACAGACAGCGAGAGCACCTTGCTCTCACAGGGGGGCCTATGCTGGGGAGGGTTGTCGGTGAGAACATCACCTCCTCCCGACTCACTCCAGATCTGGCCATCACAGTGCCCCCCCCCCCGTATCTTAGTTTCACCACTGATCCTCGCTCCATTCCCCTCCCTTACACCTCGCTAGGGGGCTGCCGGAGTCGACTCATTATGAACTGACTATGAACAATGAGCAGACAGTAGTGCAATACACCAAGTGCCCCGCGTAATCCAAAGCCTACGGCTCCAACTGGGATTAATACTCTTGCCATGGAAAGTTACTTATGACAAATGCGCTACATGAATAGTAGTCTTTCATTGGACTGAAGCTCACATGAACTTTTTGATAACAGGAGCCTCCAGAAGTAAGGAATCTGATGCGAATATTGTAGTACTGCTTACAATATACGTATGACTTGATCTAGTGTTGTTCTAGACTTTATGTTTGAAACTGTTAAAACTGAGCACTGTTCAAGATAACTGTATGATCGATAAAATGCTAATAAAACGTTTATGGAGAAAAAACACATTTATTCATCAGCTTTGGCCAATATATACTATTCTACATATTTGTGGTAAAAAAAAAATCGCAATCGCCGTATATCGATTTGTTTGCGCAAACGTTATCGCGTTTATGAACCATGAGAATCCATTTATGGTGTTTTTACTGGGTTTTTTGGCGCAATCTGCGATTTTTATCAGGACTGCGATATTGCGGTGGACATATCGGGCATTTTTGACACCTTTTCTTGGGTCCAGTAACATTTATACAGCAATCAGAGCTAAAAATATACACTGATTACTGTATAAATGTCACTGGCAGGGAAGGGGTTAACCTGCAGGGGGGGGCAATCAACGAGCTAACTGTGTTCCCTAGGCGTGTTCTAACTCTGTGGGGGCTGGGCTGGCAGGGGTATGACAGATCTAACTGATCCCGATGACAGGGATCAGTAGATCAGTATCATTCCGCCTGACAGAGCAGGGAACCGCCGTGTTTACATGGGCGGTTGCCTGCTTTTCTTCTCTAGCAGGTGACCGCAGGTCGCCGACGGACATTAAGTCTGCCCGACCCATGGCCCCACTCAGGGAGCGTGTGGCAGGCACGAGAGCGTACATGCTCTCGCCCCCTAGCTGCGCGCCCGCGAATCACCGTTTCTAAACGGGGATTCACGTTACAGAGCCACACTGCCGCAGTAAATCTAAGCGAGCCGATCGGGAACCGGTTAAGGGAATCCCTTGGAGCCCCCCATGTCACCAGAACTAGTGTCCTCATTGGAAGATTTCCCCTCCATTACTGTTCTTGGAACAACCCAAAATGTGGGATTTTCTTTTACTTTCTCTTTCAATCATAATGGTAAACAGGACAAATAGAGAGAATGAATCTCCCTAATGGGGGCACAGAGAGCAATAAAAATGGATAGGTGTTCTAATTTATCTCCACTCTATCCAAAAAAAAAATGCATTTAGTTATACATTAATGTATCGAATAACAACATTTAAAAAACCTTTGAAACTGTTAAACCTATGTTAAAAGCACTCATTAATTGTGGAATGCAACAATTTGCTATCTCATATCTGGCAAATATTATTACATATGTGTTTGCATCCTTTTTTAAAAGAAATTATTTTTTAATTTTGTGTCTGTATGTTTATTTACTTTAAACTCTTTGTGGGAAAGGGTGAAATGTACCAATTTACCCCGTATGAATTTCCCTGGGAAGGTGCAGATATCTGGTGGCCCCTTATTGAAAAGGGGGCCTCCAGATTTCACCGTAAGAGGCCAATGTCCCCCAACACTAGGACATGGGATAGAGACTTTGTCCCAATTCAGACAGGCATGTGGCCTGGCCTGGTACAAGAGGAAGGTGCTGAACAATCATTGCCCCCCCTTTCGTGGCCTCCAAGACTATATGGCTAGAAAAGGGTCTGGTTGGAATATTAAGCAAACTCTTATGCCATTTTTTGTAACCCCTTCCCCCTGTGTGGAATTCATATGACGTGGCCAGGTATAAGTGATTGTACTGGGATGATGCCTACAGTTACAGGCATCATCCCGGTATCAACATTTTCAGGAGGCGATGCCCTGTAGTATAAAAGTCTTTTTTGAAGCATACATAGTGCTGATTATTCTTTCTGAACAATTCAACTTTTGTTTCATCAGTCTACAAAACATTTTCACTGTAGCAATGCAATTTGCAAAGGTGTTCTTTGGCAAACTTCAGGCACCCATTTTTTTTGGAAAGCAGCAGCTTCCTGTGTGGTGTTTTGCTATGGACTCCCTGCCTGTTCTAGAACTTACATATGGAAGGCTCATGAACAGAGATGTCTTCAATCCTTTAGCTGTTACTCGTGGGTTCTTCTTTACTTCATTAGGGATTCTGTATTGTGCCTTGGGTGTCATCTTGGTTGGGCGCCCATTTCTAGGAAGAGTAGACACAGTACTAAACTGTCTCTTTTTATAGACTATCATTTGTCAACTTATGGATGTCTAAACACTTTGAGATTGCTATGTATCTCTTTCCAGCCTTATGCAGATCAACTACTCTTGATTATATGTCTTCAGAGAGCTCTTTTTTGCAAGGCATGGCTCACTTCAGCTGATGCTTCTTGTGAACAACAATCTTAAAATGTTTGAAGGTCTTTTATCAATCAAAGTAGCTGTAAACAACACATCCAAACTAATTTCATTAATTGGACTCCAGGTGTGCAAACAACTGACTCCAATTAGCTTTTGTTAAAGTAATTAGTCTATGGGTTCACCTACTTTCTCCCCCAGCACTGTGAAAGTTTAACCACTTAAAGTGGTTGTCAACCTGTGACAACCACTTTAACCTACAGGTAAGCCTATAATAAGGCTTACCTGTAGGTGCCTGGCATATCTCCCAAACCTGCACGGTTCAGGAGATATGCGGTGTACTGTAATGTGCCTATGTCACCGGGCACATGCGCAGTGAAGAAACGGCCTCCGTGCCATTCCTTCACTGTGATCGTGTCGTGACTGGCGGCCCCCACTTGCATGCGGGGGAGTAACGTCACGCGACTCCGGCCAGTCACAGAGCCGGAGATTGCGGCCCCGGAAGGAAGAGTGGCAGAAGATGGATGCGGCCTGGAGCAGGGACATCGCTGGCTTCCAATGCAGGTAATATAATGTAGAAATTAATAAATAGTTTTACATTAGGATCATAGACAAACTTTCCAGTAGTCTTTGTTTTTCTGTGTCCTTACTGTAACACAGTTTTAGAACTTTTTGATCCAGCTTCAGCCAGTAAGTATTCCAGCAATGGTGGAAATGAAAAGGTTGAAACATACTACTTAACAATGACAGGGGGGCTTGTAATGGTTAACTTTTATTCATATAGTTAAAACCCTTATTCCCCCCCCCCCCCAAAAAAAAAAAACTTGTAATGGCTGCTCAAAAAGTTTTGGATGTGTTAGGCTTTATTTTGACTAGCAATGTGCTGAGTTGTCTTCTCATGTTCTCATTTTAGGCATTTCCCTACACCTGCCTACACCTATAACTGGCCTTTGCAGCAAGGAGCATTGGAGGGCAACAAACAGAAAAAACAAGGGCCAAGGGTAAATCTAAGGCAAATACAAAGCTCTACTTACCGGCCAGTTATAGGTGTAGGCAGCGGTCATTGTTTGGTATGTTTGATTTTTGGTCAGGCAACGCATTGACATCTTTGCAGCCACTGTGCTATATGCTGGGTGTTCAATGTGCCCCTGCACCTTTAAGGAGGGGTGGGGCCCCCTCCAGACCATCTGCCTTCACCTATCTTATTAGACTGTGGAGTCTCTTACAAGTCAGATATAGGACTACAGATCACAGGGTGCCTTGGCGGGGCCTGTAGCTTACGCATGCATTTGCAAATTTGTGCAACTAAACCCCTGTTTTTAAACGCATACTGTTAGACAGGTTAATTTGGTTAGGCGCAGCTGGCCGGTAAGTAGAGCTTGGTATTTGCCTTGGATTTATCCCTGGCCCTTGTTTTTCCATTTCCCAAGATTATGCAAAACAAATGAGGACTTCACCCATTGTATGGAAGTTGGAGGAAATTTGAGGTTTACTTTTTTCTTTTTAATGCTGCAATTGTTAAGGTGGAGGTGACCCTAATGTGTTTGGCAGACATGGTTTGTTGGTGACAGGCCCGTTTTAAAAGGAAAGGTATTCTGAATGAGATAGATAGAATAGATAGATAGATTAGATAGATGGATAGAGAATGTGGCATAACACGAACTGAAACGTTCCATATTCTTGTGCCTCCTTAGTTAATCAACATGGTGAAGCCTGCATTGCCAAGCTATGGTAACTGTTCTAACCCCTGTAATAACAGGAATCCAAGGCATGGAACACAATAAAAGTTTTAAGACACCTTCTGAGTTCTGACATAAAATGTCTTGTGTATGATTCAGCAAGTTATGGATTAATTTCAGGGAGGTGTGGTGAGGTGAGTGGCTGGTGACGTACTGGCCAGATACACACAGGTTACATACGCCGCGAACGTTAGAGCGAGAGCAATAATTCTAGAATTAGACCACCCCTGTAACTCTAAACAGGTAACCTGTAAAAATGTTTAAAGCGTCGCCTATGGAGATTTTTAAGTACTGAGGTTTGGCGCCATTCCACAAGTGTGTGCAATTTTAAATTGTGATATGTTATGTATCTATTTACTTCTAATTACTATTTAACATCATCTTTCACATTACACAAAATTGGGCTAACTTTAGTGTTTCTTTTTTTATTCATGAAACAGGTTTTTTAAAAAAAAAAATATTTGAAAAATTACTATGCAAATACCATGTAACATACAAAGTTGCAAAGACCGCCGTTTTATTCCGTAGGACGTCTGCTAAAAAAATATATATAAGGTTTGGGGTTCTGAGTAATTTTCTAGAAAAAAAAAAAGATGATTTTTACATGTGGGAGAGAAGTGTCAGAATTTGGGTGGCAAGGGTTAATTACCATAAGTCATATACAGATAATTTATATATATTGTTTTTAAGGTAATTTACTATATTTTTAAAAACTGTACTCAAGCAAGTGACTTAACCTGCTGAAGGTTGAAGTTATAACTCCAAACCAGTAATTTCACAGTAAATGGATAAATAATACATCATTATGTTTTAACAGTACCCTTTCAGCAGCAGACGATTCTCCCTCTTAACTGTGTGAGAAAAACATGGGATTATGGGTAAATCTTATACACATAAACCCATGTTTTTCCTTGTAGTTAAGAGGGCTGGGCTGGAAGGGAGCATTTGTCTTTTAGACACCTGCTCCCTTCTATGACACTGCAGTGAGAGGAGAGCCTCTACTGCAGCATTTTTACAGGACAGCTTGGAACAATGATGCTTTACCATTGGCCCAAGGCTCCAAGCTGTACATTAAGCTCAGTCAAGAAGTCAGAGGCACTGTGAGCTCATCCTCTCAGTCTGCTGCAAACACAGTGTGCTAGCTTGTATTTAAACTGGCCACTCTGTATGTAGAGTCTGACAGGCTGTGCAAGGGGCCCTGTATCTCTGGAACCATAGGTGGAAGTGGTAGGGTAGGACTTCAGCTACCTACCCCCAAATTTAGGTCTCTGTGACCCCAGGTTGCCGAGCTACGACCCTCGAAGCTCAATTTTTTTTTTATGTTCATGGTGGGTGAGGCCTCCCCTGAATGTATGTCCCTGATTCATTTGTCAAAATGCATTTGCTAAGCTTTCCAGAGATTCTCTAGCCAGGCTGATAGATACGTTAGTGCCAGGGGTGTTTAGCAATGCTTCACAGGCCTAAGCATGGTTTTTATCACAAAGATCTACAATGAACCTCTAAGATTGTACAATGTACACAGGTTTTCTAAATTGAGGCGCATTGTCTGATGCACTGAGGTGCGGTGTCTGTGAGTGTTCATTCTCTATGAGTCTTCAACGAAGGTCCATGTATCAGAATATGCATCTGACCCTTCTGTACCCCCGATGCACGGCATGTCTTTTCAGATATGTTTTGGTGTGTTGAGGTTTAGGTGTATTATTTAATTTATGAGTGTACATAGGTGGCCCATTAAAAATGAAGCGGGGCAACTCCCCCAAAAAAGGACAACGCTCACACACAAAAGTATGAGGTCAACTCGGTCACACAGAATTTTAGTGCAAACAAGCATACAGAGGCGGCCCTTTAATTAGGCAAATTAGGCGGTCGTCTTAGGCCTCGCACCTACAAGGGCCTCGCGGCCGCCTAATTTGCCTCATTAAAGATTTGCCTCTGCTAGCAGCAGAGATCCCTGAGCCCTGCCGACTGCCGTCAGCTTAGAACTGAGTCTGTGTTCATTAAAAAACCAGGCCAGCGAGTAGGAACAGCGTATAGTGTGATCGGAGCACTCCGGAGTGATCAGAGTGTGCGGAGTGCTGACCCCTCCCCCTGCAGCCCGCACAGCCAGTCAGGAGAGCGCTGCAGCTGCTTCCTCCTCCATCCCCTCCTCTCCTCCTGTGTCAGCCCCGCCCACACTCCCCGACAGGCAGTGCTCTGTAAGAGAAGGAGATGTGGGCAGGAAGATTCAAGAGTACAGCCCAGCCCCGCCCATGTGACAGAAAGATGGTGTCTCATCCATCCATCCATCCATGCAGTCCCTCCTGCCTCTGAGTGAGTAATCTGATGTGGGGGTGCCTCTCTGTCATCTCTCTCTCTTTCTCTGTCTCTTCTCTGTCTCTCTCTTCTCTGTCCTCTCTCTTCTCTGTCCTCTCTCTCTCTCTTCTCTGTCCTCTCTCTCTCTTCTCTGTCCTCTCTCTCTCCTCTCTCTCTTCTCTGTCCTCTCTCTCTCTTCTCTGTCTTCTCTCTCTCTTCTCTGTCCTCTCTCTCTCTTCTCTGCCCCCCCCTCTCTCTCTCTTCTCTGTCCCCCCTCTCTCTCTCTTCTCTGTCCCCCCTCTCTCTCTCTTCTCTGTCCTCTCTCTCTTTCTCTTCTCTGTCCCCCCCCTCTCTCTCTTCTCTGTCCCCTCTCTCTCTCTCTGTCTTCTCTCTCTCTTCTCTGTCTTCTCTCT
>BLSH010206247.1:1126510-1143882 GCA_018402905.1 Glandirana rugosa
GTTCGTATTTGCCCCCCCCCCCCCCCAAAAAAAAAAATGACATGCCAATTGTGGAAAATCAGGGGGTCACCTTCCCTTAAAGCGGAAGTTCGCTTTTAGGTGGAACTCCGCTTTAAGAGGGCTGGGCTGGAAGGGAGCATTTCTCTTTTAGACACATGCCCCCTTTTATGACACTGCATTGAGAGGAAAGCCTCCACTGCAGCATTTTTATTGGACAGCTTGGTTCAATGTTGCTTTACCATTGGATAAGGCTGCAAGCTTACAATCTAGAAGGGAGGGTCAAGGGAAACAAAAAGGGATTTTATTAAAACTTATCGTAAAATCCTTTTCTCCGAGTTCACTGACAGACGCAGCTCTCCATGACGTGTGGGGTTTATGCTTGTCTCACTAGGAGTTAACTAGGGAAAAGAACAGCTGGCCCCTCCCATGGGGGTATCCTCTCTTCCCACATAAACCCCTCCATAGCATAGCTCAGCAGTTCGTACACAAGCCGTACAGAGCAGAGCACAGAGGGGTGGGTGCTGCGTCTGTCAGTGAACTCGGAGAAAAGATTTTACGGTAAGTTTTAATAAAATCCCTTTTTCTCCTATCATTCACTGACAGACGCAGCTCTCCATGACGTGTGGGGATGTCCCCAAGCTGTGTCAAACAGAGGGGTGGGTAAACGCTAACAACAGTACCCAAAAGAACCTCTAAGGAGGCGCCAGATGCGCCTACACTGCCGCCTGGGAAACTTTGTGGCCAAAGGCAGCATCCGAAGATGCAAACACATCAACTTTATAAAACTTAGTGAAAGTGTGAACCGAGGCCCAAGTGGCCGCCTTGCACACCTGTGACACTGAGGCCTGGGGTCTGAAAGCCCAGGAAGTGCTAACAGCCCGGGTAGAATGAGCAGTGACCGGAAAAGGGGGAACCTTGCCCCGAACAGAATACGCATGGGTCATGGTCTGTCTGATCCAACGAGAAATCGTAGCCGACGAGGCCGCCAAACCTTTGCGCGGACCTTCTGTCAGCACAAACAAGGCATCAGCTTTTCGAAAATAAGCTGTAGCAGACAAATACACTCTTAAGGCCCTTACTACGTCCAAAGCATGCAACTCAATTTCTTTTGGGTGCGATGGATGAGGGCACAATGAAGGAAGAACAATATCTTCATTAAAGTGAAAGGAAGAAACCACCTTCGGAAGAAAGGAAGGAGAGGGTCGCAAGACCGCCTTATCCTTATGCAGGACCAGGTAGGGAGACTTGCACGATAGTGCTGCTAATTCAGACACCCGTCTGGCGAAAGTGATGGCTACTAAGAAAGCCACCTTCTGCGACAGCAGTTGTAAGGAAATCTCCCTGATATTCTCGTATGGCGGTTTCTGAAGTACAGAAAGGACCAAATTTAGATCCCATGGAGCCATCGGAACCTTCACCCGAGGCGCCACATGTCGAACACCTTGTACAAATGCACAAATCAACGAGTACGAAGCCAAAGGTCTCTGGAAAAGAATCGCCAGAGCCGATATCTGGCCCTTCAGAGTACTCAAAGCCAGTTTTTTGTTCAGGCCCTGCTGCAAAAAAGGTCAGGACCCTGGATACAATATAAGAGCGAGGGTTATGACCCTCCACCTCGCACTAAGCTATATAAGCCTTCCAGGTGCGGTGGTAAATATTGAGGGAAGTAGACTTGCGAGCCTTCAACAAGGTAAGGATCACGGAGTCAGCGACTCCCCTGTCTCTTAGCACCTGGGACTCAATAGCCAAGCTGTCAAAGCCAGCGAGGGTAAAGCAGGGTGCAAGATGGGCCCCTGAGACAGAAGATCGCCTCTCAGCGGGAGCCGCCAAGGGGCATCTGCCACCATTTGCACCACGTCGGCGTACCAAGTGCGCCGAGGCCAATCTGGAGCCACCAGGATTATTGGTATTCCCTCCGCCACTATCCTGCGTATCAATCGCGGTAACAGTCTTATCGGAGGGAAGGCGTACAGAAGGCGGTAACGGCCCCAGGGGGCCACCAGAGCGTCCATGGCCACTGCCAACGGATCCTTCGTTCTGGACACAAAGGTCTCCACCTTGTGATTGAAATGAGACGCCATGAGATCCACATCCGGCGACCCCCATCTGCGGCAAATCTGGTTGAACACCTCCGGGGTGAGAGATCACTCTCCCTGGTCCAGCGTCTGGCGACTGAGAAAGTCCGCCTGCCAGTTCTCCACACCTGGAATGTAAATGGCAGAGATTGCCGGAACGTGACCTTCCACCCAACGCAGTATCAGAGCTGGCTCCGCCGCAGCTGCTGGACTCCTTGTGCCACCCTGATGGTTCTCATACGCCACTGCTGTGGCATTGTCCGACTGAATTCGGACCGGACGGCCCTGCAATCTCACTGTCCAGTGAAATAGGCACAATCTGATTGCTCTCCGGTACATTGATGGGGAGACGAGCCTCCTGTGCCGACCAACGGCCCTGGGCAGACAGCTGCCCCAGGATCCCTCCCCAGCCTGAAAGACTGGCATCCGTGGTGATGATCACCCACTTGAGGGGCAGGAACGAGTTCCGCTGAGTCAGGGGCGAGTCCCGAAGCCACCAGGTCAGAGACGCCCTGGTCTGGGAGCTCAGATGAATCAGAAGGTCCAAGGACCGAGGTGACCTGTCCCACCGAGCCACAATTGCTCGCTGAAGGAGACGAGTGTGACTCTGGGCGAGTGGTATCGCCTCGAAAGACGGGACCATGAGCCCCAGCACCCGCATACAGAATCGTAATGAAGACCGACGGTGCGACAGAAGGGTTCGCACTGCCGACTGCAGAGACAGCAACTTGACTGGAGGGAGGAACACCTTCGCCTGCACTGTGTCCAGAATCAGATCCAGGTACTCCAGGCGACTGGCTGGCGACACCGACGATTTCTGCAGGTTGAGTAACCAGCCGAAGTCCTGCAGCAAGGTCATTGTGATCCTCACATTCTCCTCCAGAGCTGAGGCGGACTCCGCTCGCAGGAGCAGGTCGTCGAGGTAGGCCACTACCGCAATGCCTCTCTGTCACAGCAACGCCAACACCGGTGCTAGCAGTTTTGTGAAAACTCGGGGTGCTGAGGCCAGACCGAAGGGGAGTGCCACAAATTGAAAATGGAGGTCTCCCACTGCAAAGCACAGGAAGCGCTGATACCATGGACAAATGGGTACATGGAGGTACGCATCCCTGATGTCCAGAGATGCCAGAAATTCCCCCTGATGAAGGGCGGCCACAACTGAGCGGATAGATTCCATCCGGAATTTCCGCGCCCTGACATACCGGTTCAGGGCCTTCAGGTCCAGTACTGGCCGAACCCCCCCCCCCCCCCCTTTTTTGGGAACCACGAATAGATTCGAGTAAAGACCTCGAAACCTCTCTACTGGAGGCACTGACACAATCACCCCCTGGTCCGAAAGTGCTTGAACAGCCCCGAAAAGGGCCTCCTGGCGATCCTGCGGGAGCCCTAAGTTCGATGGGAAGAACCTGTCTGGGGATAGAGTGTTGAACTCTATCCTGTACCCAGTGGACACCACTTCCCGAACCCAACGATCAGGAATGTGAGCCAGCCACCGGTCTGCGAACCCCAGAAGACGCCCCCCCACCCGAAACCCGGGTGGGGGCAACCCATCAGGCTGAGGACTTGTCTTACGCCTTTTCGGTTTTGCGCTGCCACTGCCATTTTCCGGCCCCTTACCGGGCCGGGTCCCCTTACCCGTTGCACTCAAGGCGTGAAAAAAACCTCTTCTGACCCGAGGGAGGGGGCCCCTGTCTACGGCGAAACTCACGCCCCCGGGGCTCTGGAAGGAAGGTACTCTTACCTCCCGTGAAGTCCTTAATGATCTCATCCAAACGTGGGACGAATAGACGTCCACCCTGAAAAGGGAGGTCAGCAAGACCTTTTTTAGAAGCATGGTCGCCGGACCAAGGACGCAGCCAAAGTATACGTCTGAGGATAACGGCAAAAATCGCTATTCTGGATAACATTGGCAGTAAATCAACGGCCGCATCACAAAGGTACTTGAACCCTTGGAGCAAAAATTCAGCCCTCTGCGGTGCATCCATCAGGCGGCTGCATTCCAGATTAGACTGGAGCTCCCCCATACGCTCATACAGATGTTGAGCCGCCATGGCGGACGCCAGGGCTGTCCGCACGGCAGAACCTGCCACCAGGAATAGTGACTTTAAAAGCACCTCTGTTTTTCTATCAGCGGGGTCCTTAAAAGAAGGAGTCCCTTCCAGAGGAATGGTCGTCGCCTAAGGCGGGCTATCAGTGGGTCCACCACAGGCGATTCCCATTTTTTCAAAAAGTTTTCCTCAAAGGGATAGCGAGCAGCGAACCGTCTTGACAGCTAAAAAGAATGCTGCGGACGTTGTCTTTCATGATAAAGAAAATGATCAAAAAATTGATCGTAGGGGTAAGCCTTGGGGGCCCTAGGGGGCCTAGAGGACCCACACACATACGCAGAAGACTGCGATTCACCATCCTGGCTCAATCGCAGCGTAGTGCGAATGCCAGTGATAATGGCGGCGACCAACGCTTTTTTGCGCGCAGCCGCTGCCCCCTGATCCTCTTCACCGTCCGATGGGCCCAGTTCCCCATCAGATAGGTCCACTGGGGTCCCTGAGACCCCGGAGGCCACTTCTGGGTCAGAATCCTCCCCTGATGAATAAGGAGGAGGAGGGGGACGGTTCTTGGGGGCCTGTTGGGCGACCTCCGCCCGGGGGAGAAATTCGCTAAAGACCGCCCGCAGCTGGCCCAAAAATGCCCCTTGTGCAGATTGCGCCGCCGCTGATGCCTCCTCAGCAGGTTCAGCAGTGTAATCTGCCATCGTTTTGCCCCCAGAACCCTCTCAGTGACACACAGGTGGTACTAAAGAGGATGAGGCACCCCCACACTGCCGCACACCACCGCCCCACAGCGCACCAGGGAACCTGGAGGACTGCACCCGCCGCCACCAGCACCCACAGGGGAGCCCAGCTGTACTTGCTGTTTTTGCTGCCAGTAACCCTGGAGGATCGTCAGAAGAGCCGCGCCGTCCGATCACCACCGCTCCACAGAGAAGGGAAAATGCTGCACACACGTTTTTGCAGAGGCATGTGGTCAAAATGGCCACCGTTAGACACTAGAGGTCAAAACCCCCTGTACAGGGACGTGCAGTACCGCAAACGGCTGCTCTGAGCGCTAGAGGGAAAGCCCCATAGGCCAAATATGTCTGCGGCTATGGCAAAATGGCGGCGGTCTGCCGCAAAATGTCGGGCGAACGCCGCATGGCGGCGAAAAACAAAACGAACGGCGCCAGACGAACGGGTGCGGGGGAAGGTTTTCCTTCTGCCCCTGATAAGGGGGGGGGAGGAACTCTCACTCACCACTCGGGATGAGCACCGTGGGTAGCCACCCAGTCGCAGACTTTCCGCCCCTGCCTGGACGGTATGCTGCAAATGCCTGAAAATTTAATTGTTAGGTGTGGGTAGAATAAGCTTCTCTGAAGAGGAGGGTTTTCAGGGATCGTCTAAAAGCTAGCAGAGTAGGAGATACTCAGACAGGTTGGGGTAAGTCCCATAGGATTGGAGAGGCTCTGAAAAGTCCTGGAGGCGAGCAAAGGAAGAGGTGATGAGGGAGTTAGAGAGCAGGAGGTCTTGAGAGGAATGTATGGGAAAGGGGGGAAAACCAGTTTCAAGGCCCCCCCTTTCCTCATGGGAGCTGACGCAGCGGCAGTTTCTAGTTCCCCCAAAATTAATTTAGTGGGTTTAGATAGGAGGAATTTCATTGGTCAGATTAAGGGAAGATTCCAGAAGGTAGGGAAAAGTTGAGTAGGGATTGGTTGGATTAGGTGACAGGGGTTAGTGGAAGGTTCTGGAAATGATGGGACCCCTATAAAAAGGGGGGTATTTGTGTGGAAATTTGCCAGTTACCTCAGGAATTCAGAAGGTCAGCTCTGTGTTAAAAAGGATGGAGACTGAGAGCACTGCTGGCGGTATGAAAACACTGCTTCGTCAGCTGTTAGAGAGGGCTGGGGCTGAAGATGCCGACTGGCTAAGGAAATGCCTGGCCTTACCTTCGGGGAGCGCAGCACCGGTGGAACCAGTTTATGAGGATGCCAGAGAAGGCACATCCAGCGGCTGTTCAGAGCGGCGTCAGACTGCGGAGGAAGGAGGCTTGGAGGAAGGGGAAGTGCCGTCGGTGGATATCCGAGGAGAGAGCCGACAGGCGGTAGACGTCACAAGAGGAGGAGCGGACGAAGGCTAGGGAAGAGGAGGCGCAGTCAGCGGCAAAGTTATAGCCCACCCCCTGCGAGAGTGACAACTGAAGTAGCCAGGGGAGTCGTCTCAAGTGAGGATAGGAACGGAGCCAGAGGAAGCAAGGCAGGTAAAGAGCGGTGTGGCGCACGGAACCAACCGCTAGGGGGCAGCACAAGAAAGTGTCCAAGGCTGTCAGCAATGAGAAGAGTGACAGATCTGTGGCAGAAGCTGCAAATAGAAGAGGCAGGAGCCCGGGTAAAGTGCAGAACAGCAGGCTATTCCAGTGATCTGCACTTCCCCTCAAGCAGTGGCATCACCAGGACAGCTGAATACAAATCAGGGTGAGTTTGCTACTAGACAATTATTGACTGAATTATCTTCGTCATTGTCTAAAAAAATAGCAGGTATGGGTGTTTCTAACCCAGTATCAGGAAGGGTTTCTAATAATCGGAATTCAGCTTCTGTGGTATGGTCGTCTAATATTGATAATGGAGAAAGAAGGATGAATGATGATAATTCTAATATTAACAATGTTGTTACCTCTGAACCAAGTTTGTCTACAGGTTCAACAAGAATGACGACGAGTAATGTTGTAGGTGTTCCAGCCTGTTACGGTAAGGAAGTGATGCCTTGTACTATATCACCTTTGGGTTTTCATTTATCACAAGGAGTAGAAGAAAAAATATGGAGAGAGGCGTACATTGAATTATTGTCATTGTTGCCGTTTTCTAAAGACTTTATTTATAAAGATAAGAAAGATGAGAAAACAGAAGAAGAAGGAAGAAGACCTATTTCTAAATCAATTTTTAATTGGCTTCAAGCCTTCTCTATTTATGCAAGTGTGCTCTGTGAGCATTTTCCAGAAAAAAGTACTGGAAGCATATCACAGTTTTGGCGGTTTTGCTTGGTTCCAGTATGATGAGGCGTTTAGACAAAAATTAAGCATTCATTCATCGTTGAACTGGGGGGTTAAGGATGTCGGGTTATGGCTCAATTTATTTCTCCCCCAGAGGCCCACAGCCCCTCGAATGCATACTAGCACTTCCAACGGGTCATCCCCTGCGACTTCGTATTCCTCTGCATATAAAAGAGGAGTATGTTTTGCATTTAATGAAAGCCAGTGCAAGTGGCTACAGTCTTGCAGATACAGGCATGAGTGCGCTTTCTGCTCGGGGTCTCACCCGGTGGTAAAGTGTTTTCGTAAATTATCGTCTAGTGCTCAACAGCAAAACAGAGAATCTAGTGGAAAAAGCCAAAACACCAGTGATTCTGGAAAACATGTTGCCTTGGCTCAAACGGTACCCAGATCAGGAGAAAGCAACAATTTTAATTGAAGGTTTCTCAGTAGGATTTAGGATTCCGCAATTTACAGGCAATGGCTGTGAGGTAGTAGCCAATTTACCGTCGGTAAATAACCTTTTGTCAGTAGTGGAAGAGAAATTGATAAAGAAGTAGGTGAAGGTAGAATGGCAGGCCCTTTTGAGCATCCTCCATTTAAAAATTTAAGAATATCTCCGCTAGGGATAATTCCTAAAAAAAAAAACCTAATTCATATAGGTTGATCCAACATTTATCTTTCCCATATGGGGACTCATTGAATGATCAGATTGACCCGACGCTAGTCAGTCTCTTATGTGTCTTTTGAAGAGGCAGTGGGCAAACTTAGATCGTTAGGGGAAGGTGCGTTATTGGCTAAAGCGGATGGGAAATGGGCTTTTAGGCTGTTACCGATACATCCAGATTGTTTTAGTTCTTTAGGAATTTATTTCAAGGGAAAATATTATATAGATAAATGCTTGCCCATGGGGTGTTCATTAGCGTGTTTTTATTTTGAGGTTTTTTTCATCATTTTTGGAATGGGTAACAAAGAAGGAAGCAGTAAGTTAGTGATACACTATTTAGATGATTTTTTTATTCCGTGGATCAAAAGATACGGAAGAATGCTCACATTTGTTGAACACATTTTTTACAGTATGTAAGTATTTTAATGTGCCATTGGCGCAAGAAAAAATGGTTGGGCCAGTTACTTGCCTGGAGTTTTTAGGTATAACCATAGATTCGAAAAAAATGGAATTTAGATTGCCTAGGGACAAGATTATCAAAATTTCTCAGTTATTAAGATCTTATATAAGACAAAAGAAAATTACACTGAAAGAAATGCAATCTTTACTGGGCTTATTAGCCTTTGCTACTAGGATACTTCCTATTGGCAGAATTTTCTCCAGGAGACTATATAATCTCATTTCTGGCCTTAAAAATCCATGTAGCCATGTTAGATTGACGGCAGACGTAAAGGAGGATGTTATTATGGTTACAATTTTTAGAAAAGTTTAATGGTACCACTATTTGGCAATATGAATTTATTACTGACGAAGCCTTTGAGCTATTTACTGATGCCGTGGGATCCATTGGTTTTTCCGCTATTTGGCGAACACATTGGTGTGCAGAGCAGTGGCCAGACCAATGGAGGAGTCATGGTTTATGTAAGACTATAGTGTTGTTGGAATTATTTCCAATTATAGTGGCAGTTGAAATTTGGGGGGCATATTTCAGGAATAGACTGATTGTAAGCTCGGATAACAAAGGAGTCATCTTTGCAATCAACTGTCTTTCTACGAAATCCCCACCAGTGAATAACATTTTGAAATATCTGGTCTTTAAAAGTTTAGCACTTAATTTATGGATTAAAGCACGTTTTATTCCGGGTAAGCTGAATTGTTTGGCGGACTCCCTTTCTCGCTTCCAGATGGACCGGTTCTACCAGCTGATGCCGGAGGCAGATTTACATGGAGTTCAATGTCCGCACAAGCTATGGGAACTGATTTAGTTTTTGAATACATAAAAAATTCATTGGCCAGATCCACATGGATGAGTTACATTACATCTTGGAAGCTGTGGATGTCTTTCTTAGAGTCAGAAAATTTGGAAGTTGGATCAATTTCGGAGCAGGGAGTGTTGTTTTTTCTTAGTGGCCTAATGGAAAAACAATATTCCTGGTCTCATATTAATAAAATATTATCAGGGATATCGTTTTTTCATAAACATTTTGGTTTACCTCATTGCATAAGTTTTTTCTCGGTTCAACAGGCCTTCAAGGGGTACAAAAAAATGTAATAATAGCAAGGATATGAGGTCTCCAATTTCAATGGAAATATTGGCAAAACTGTGTTACATTAGTCAAAAGGTTTGCTATTCAGAGTTTGAAGCATTATTATTCAAAGCAGTTTTTTCAATACTTTTCTTTGGCGCTTTTCGTCCATCAGAAGTAGTGGCTAGTGCAAGAGATGATATCACGGGTATGAAAATTAGCAATATCATGCTCGGTGACGACACGTTAAAAAATTTTCTTCCCAGAAGTAAGATAGACATCTATGGCAAGGGTTTTTGGATAAGTCTAGGCTCTTGCCCTAACAGGAATGTTTGTCCAGTACATATATTGCAGCTATATTTATTGGTAAGGCCAAAAGTTGGTGATAAATTGTTCATTCACAGTAATGGTGCTTCGTTAACCAGATATCAATTTAATGCCGTTTTCAAAAAGTGTTTAGAGGCATTACAGCTGACGCACGGAAAATTTTCATCCCACTCATTTCGAATTGGGGCTGCCACTGAAGCGGCCAAGATTGGTTTTCAGGCTAAAGATATAAAGAAATTGGGTAGATGGAGTTCAAATGGGTATAAGCTATACATCCGACCTAACTATATTATTTGATTTGTTTTAGGTAAGCCAGTTATTGTGTGGATTCTCGGCCACTCGTTTATTTATTGGGCTAAGAAGAGAGCAGCTTCCAGAAACTATTCTACAAATTTGGGTTTGGATCCTAAAGTTTTTAAAGTATACTGGAGTGGCTGGAGAGGAATGGTTTGGGAGGAATTAATGTTTGAATTGGGAAGATTGTTTGATATGTGGCCGCAGCCTGATATTGTGATTATTCACTTAGGAGGTAATGACATTGGTCGGTTGAAAACATTAGATTTGCTATTTAGCATTCAACACACCATACAGCAATTACATTTAGCCTTACCCAGTGCAGTAATTGTATTCTCTGAGATAGTACAAAGACTGCGTTGGCTTGGATATTACTATGTGAAACCTTTCGAAAAAATTCGAAAGAGGGTTAATAGGAGGGTGCAAAAATGGCTAGCATACCCAATTGTTTTTTCTTACAGGCATGTAGAACTAGAGGGTGGGTTGCCTGGTCTTTACAGGGACGATGGTGTACATTTGTCCGATATAGGGTTAGATATTTTGAATAATAATTTTCAGGCATGTATTGAGAAAGCCGCGGGCTGGGGTTTTTAGGTGACAGGCGGGAGGTGTTACACTCCTTCCCCCTGTCAGTTGGGGTAAAATTGTTTAAAGAAAATTTTAAAAGAAAATATATTATTTCAGCCCAAGCCGTAGTGGCTGGGCTATGTTTTGGTAAAGTTATTTGAGAATTTGAAATATGGATGATTATTATTATAAGAGTTAATAAATTAATGTGAGAATTGTTTAATAAACCAATAAATAAAGCAGCGGCCATTATTATCTATCAATGTTGCCTGTGTGTTTTTTTTAAATTTTAGAATAGTAGATAAGCATGCTGCGTTCTATCCCATGTATGGGAAAGGGGGGAAAACCAGTTTCAAGGCCCCCCCTTTCCTCATGACGCAGCGGCAGTTTCTAGTTCCCCCAAAATTAATTTAGTGGGTTCAGATAGGAGGAATTTCATTGGTCAGATTAAGGGAAGATTCCAGAAGGTAGGGAAAAGTTGAGTAGGGATTGGTTGGATTAGGTCACAGGGGTTAGTGGAAGGTTCCGGAAATGATGGGACCCCTATAAAAAGGGGGGTATTTGTGTGGAAATCTGCCAGTTACCTCAGGAATTCAGAAGGTCAGCTCCCCAACCCCCCCCCCCTTTTGTCGTGGCTTTTTATGCGGTGGGACCTTCTATATGAAGGGGGTAAAATTTTAAAAGGAAATTAATATATTATTTCAGCCCGAGCCGTAGTGGCTGGGCTGTGTTTTGGTAAAGTTATTTGAGAATTTGAAATATGGATGATTATTATTATAAGAGTTAATAAATTAATGTGAGAATTGTTTAATAAACCAATAAATAAAGCCGTGGCCATTATTATCCATCAATGCTGTTTTTTTAAAATTTTAGAATAGTAGATAAGCATGCTGCGTTCTATCGCATGAAGAGAACGATTAGGTTGGTATTTTGAGACTAGGCTGGTGATGTAGCTGGAGGCTAAATTGTGGATGGCTTTGTAAGTTGTTGTGAGTATTTTGAATTTAATTTGTTGGGTGAGCGGGAGCCAGTGGAGGGATTGACAGAGAGGAGTAGCAAACACAGAGCGATTGGTAAGGTGGATGAGTCTGGCAGCAGCATTCATGATGGATTGAAGGGGGGATAGCCTGTGTAGAGGTAAGCCATTGAGAAGGGAGTTGCAGTAGTCGGGGTGAGAGATGGCCAGGGAGTGAATTAAGAGCTTTTTTGTGTCACTATAATATATATAATATATTATATACACACACACACTACCTCACAAAAGTGAGTACGCCCTCACATTTTTGTAAATATTTTATTATATCTTTTCATGTGACAACACTGAAGAAATGACACATTGCTACAATGTAAAGTAGTGAGTGCACAGCTTGTATAACAGTGTAAATTTGCCGTCCCCTCAAAATAACTCACACAGCCATTAATGTATAAACCGCTGGCAACAAAAGTGAGTACACCCCTAAGTGAAAATGGCCAAATTAGGCCCAAAGTGTCAATATTGTGAATGGCTGCCATTATTTTCCAGCACTGCCTTAACCCTCTTGGGCATGGAGTTCACCAGAGCTTCACAGGTTGAAACTGGAGTCTTCTTTCGCTCCTCCATGACGACATCCTGGAGCTGGTGGATGTTAGAGACCTTGCGCTCCTCCACCTTCCGTTTGAGGATGCCCCACAGATGCTCAATAGAGTTTAGGTCTGGAGACATGCTTGGCCAGTCCAACACCTTTACCCTCAGCTTCTTTAGCAAAGCAGTGGTCATCTTGGAGGTGTTTTTGGGGTCGTTATGTTGGAATACTGCCCTGCGGCCCAGTCACAGAAGGGAGGGGATTATGCTCTGCTTCAGTATGTCACAGTACAGGTTGGCATTCATGGTTCCCTCCCCAGTGTCATGTGACTCATTAGTATTACAAGGTCTCAGGTGTGAATGGGTAGCAGGTGTGTTAAATTTGGTGTGATTGCGCTCACTGTCTCAAACTGGTCACTAGAAGTTCAACATGGCATCTCATGGCAAAGAACTCTCTGAGGATTAGAAATAAAGAATTGTTGCTCTACATAAATATGGCCTAGGTTAGAAGATTACAAGACCCTGAAACTGAGCTGCAGCATGGTGACCAAGACCATACAGCGGTTTAACAGGACAGGTTCCACTCAGAACAGGCCTCGCTATGGTCGACCAAAGATGTGCACATGCTCAGCGTCATATAGAGAGGATGTCTTTGGGAAATAGACATATGAGTGCTGCCAACATTGCTGCAGAGGTTGAAGGGGTGGCGAGTCAGCCTGTCAGTGCTCAGACTATATGCAACACACTGCATCAAATAGTTCTGCATGGCTGTTGTCCCAGAAGAAAGCCTCTTCTAAAGATGATGCACAAGAAAGCCTGCAAGCAGTTTGCTGAAAACAAGCAGACTAAGGACATGGATTACTGGAACCATGTCCTGTGGTCTGATGAGACCAAGATAAACTTATTTGGTTCAGATGGTGTCAAGCGTGTGTGGCGGCAACCAGGTGAGGAGTACAAAGACAAGTGTGTCTTGCCTACAGTCAAGCGTGGTGGGAGTGTCATGGTCTGGGGCTGCATGAGTGCTGCTGGCACTGGGGAGCTACAGTTCATTGAGGGATCCATGAATGCCAACATGTATTGTGACATACTGAAGCAGAGCATAATCCCCTCCCTTCGGTGACTGGGCCGCAGGGCAGTATTCCAACATAACAAACCCAAAAACACCTCCAAGATGACCACTGCTTTGCTAAAGAAGCTGAGGGTTAGGGCCGGTTCACACTGAGGCGATCCGACTTCGGGGCGAAGTTGCTAGGCGATTTGAAAAGGCGAAGCGGCGCGATTGCGAAGCGATTGCAAAGCGAAGCGGCGCGATTGCGAAGCGATATCAGGCGATTCTAGGCGATTTCAACACGAGTACCTGGGACATGAGAGGTGTGTCTTCTGGCAAAATTATGTTTTTCTTCCTGGAAAGTCGCTTCTTCATAGACTGGGATCCGACTTGAAAGCGAACTTCCATTGACTTCTATGGGCTCAATTCGCCTAGAAGCCGCTTGAAAATAGTACAGGAACCTTTTTTGGAACCGCTTTGGACTTGATTAGCGCATATTAAGACGGCTCCATTCATTCCAATGGGATTTCTGATGTCAGGCGATTTGAGGCGAATTGGGGCGACACAAGTCGGATCGCAAATCGCCTAGGATCGCCTCAGTGTGAACCGGCCCTAAAGGTGATGGACTGGCCAAGCATGTCTTCACACCTAAACCCTATTGAGCATCTGTGGGGCATCCTCAAATGGAAGGTGGAGGAGCGCAAGGTCTCTAACATCCACCAGCTCCGTAATGTCATCATGGAGGAGTGGAAGAGGACTCCAGTGGCAACCTGTAAAGCTCTGGTGAACTCCATGCCCAAGAGGGTTAAGGCAGTGCTGGAAAATAATGGCGGCCATTCAAAATATTGACACTTTGGGCCTAACTTGGTCATTTTCACTTAGGGGTGTACTCATTTTTGTTGCCAGCAGTTTACATACATTAATAGCTGTGTGTTGAGTTATTTTGAGGGGACAGCAAATTTACACTGTTATACAAGCTGTACACTCACTACTTTACATTGTAGCAAAGTGTCATTTCTTCAGTGTTGTCACATGAAAAGATATAATAAAATATTTACAAAAATGTGAGGGTGTACTCACTTTTGTGGGATATACTGTATATATATAAACACACAAACTATATATATATATATATATATATATATATATATACACACACACACACACATTGTACATGACTGACACTTGTCATCGCTTAATCCTGAACGCCAAGCTAATAGCTAATTAGATGAAATACATAAAAGAGCTCATTCACACCAGTGGGCACTAGTCTGCATAACACAAACACTAATATGCATTGTTATAACAATTGTACCTTTTCCTTTCCTCATCTTTTTGTCACCCTGTTTCTTCCTGTCAGTTTATCCCTTGTTAGATCATGGGCACTGCAGCATAACAGATTGCCTGCTTCAGCCTTTCTCTGGCTGAGCTCTGCTGTACAGGTGGCTTCAAGAGGCTGATACTAGATCAAGTCCAGGTACTTACACTGCTGGTATTTAACAAATACATTTTCTGCACAGAAAGGTTACCCTTTTCTAGATAATCTTTTAAACGGAAGTTTAGTACTTTGTTTTTGGTTTGTTTTTTTTTCGGGCATGCAGCACCAATGTACCACTAACAAGTGCAGTGGGGGTTAAAAGAAACCAATGCAAAAAGCTTACACAACTCACCCTTCCCTGTCCCCTCAGCCATTCACAAAAGTAGTATTCATCTACCAGAATGCACTGCATTCTATGAACAAAGGAGTGTAGATGAATGACAAGTTTTCCCCAGCACGCTGCATTCTAGGAGAATATTAGGATATTTGTATTATCTGTAAAATCCTTTTCTTGGCGTATAACAGGACACAGAGGAGTAAATATACATAACTACTTGGGTTATGCTGCCACCTTCAGGTGAAAGGACACTTGCCAAAAAGGCAGAAATCCTTATCCAGGCACAACACCTGCCAGCTCAACTAAGTCTCAGTTTAGTAGAAGGCAATAAGGGCCACAGGCAAGAAGAGAGATCTCTTTATCCTGTGATGTATTCCATTAATACAACTTTAGAGGCCAAAAAAAAAGTTCCTAATTTCTTAAGCGTACATCACAAGACAGGAGGAGTTAATATTTGTTACTACCTGGGATATCTCAATGCACTGAACATGAGGGCAGAGAAACATGGCCAACAAATCCAAAATCCCCAAATCAGAGAGGGGAGAACCCCACTACAAAGCTGCCTGCAAGACCTTCCAAAACATCAACCTGGTAGAATTTATTAAACCTATGTGGAAACCACTAGGTGGCAGCCTTATAAACTTTAACAGAAGCTGGATGCTGAATAGCCCAAGAAGCCCTGATACTCCTGGTGGAATAGGCCTTAACCAGGAAAGGAGAAACCTTACCTACGATCCGATATGTCTGAGAAATTACCTGACAAATCCACCTAGATATAGAGCATCAAGAAGCAGCCTGACACTTGCAAGAACCCTCGGGCAAAACAAACCAAGAATAAGACTGTCAAAATGAAGCTGTAGACTTCAGTTAACTTGAACAGTTTAAGTAACATCCAAAAAAGTGAAGCACCTTCTCCTTAGGATGCTTAAGACAAAAGGATGACAACACAATGTCCTGATTCAGGTGGAGCAAAGAAAACACGGTAGGGAAAAAAATGAAGCCTCAACACTACCTTATCCTGGTGAAGAGCCAGGTTCAAAGGGAGAAGACTGCAAAACTGACATGACCAAGTTAACGTCCCATGGAAACAGATGGGGCCATGCAGGAGAAAAAAAATCTGACATGCTGAACAAAGGCTTTAACCAAAGAATTAGATGCAATATGCCTCTGAAAAAGCATGGTCAAGGATGAGATTTGTGCCTCAATAGTGCTCAAATACAAAGACCTCTCCCGATCTCTCCTAGACTGGGGAAAGGTCAAAATTTGCCCCACAACATACTATTGATGAAACTTATGAGTGTCACAAAAGGTGAAATAAACCTTTCATGTATGATAGTAAACCTTCCTGGAGGTCTATCTTTCTAGGAAATACAGAGTCATCAACACCCTATCCCCCAGGACTTTGAATTCAACAGCCGGCATGGCCAGTTGAGCTAAAGCCAGTGGCTAAAGCAGGATGGAAGATCAGAACCTGCAACAGCAAGTCTGGCCAATTTGCTTATCTGCCAAGATATTTATGATGTCTGCATGCCATGTTCTTCTTGACCATGCCAGTGTGATCAGAATCACTGGAATGGCCTTCACCTTTTTTCTGCGTAACAGACAAGGAAGGATTTGGAGCGGAGGGAATGCAGAGAAAACCAATCCCCTAGGAGGCAGCAGGGCATCCACTAGAAGGGCCAAAGGATCCCTGGTTAGGGACATAAATCTATTTAATTTGTGGTTTAATCTGGATGCCAAGCGATCCACATTTGGTTTCCCCCAGCACAGACAAATAGTTTCAAACACCGCCAGGTGAAGGGCCCATTTCTTAGTTGATGACAGCTAAGAAAATCCAATTGCCAACTGTACATGCTGGGAATGTGCACAACAGCCATAATCGGCAGTTCTGCCCAAGACATTGGGTGGACTTCTTCCTGAGTAGCATTACTGTGTCCCCCCTTGCTGGTTGATACATGCTGCTGTTGTGGCATTGACTGACTGCACCCGGATGGGGAGACCATGAAGGCACACAGACCTGTTTGTGAAATGTACCCTAATCACTTAGAGTTCCAGGATGTTGACTAGCTTGAATCCTTCATAAAGACCATCCAATAAATCAGAAAGCAGCATTTCCAGGCATTCAACATCTGCATGGATTTCCAGCCATTTCAGAGCAGATCTGGTCATGGGAGTTGGGTGCATCATGGCAAATCCACGGACTCCTGATGTTTGAATCACAATAACCTGTCAGTTTGGGACAGTGCTCTGGGGTGAAACTGAGCATAGGGGACCTTACTGAAGGTGGCTACCATCTTTACCAGCACTTTCATACGTGCATCAGCTGAGGGATCTTCCAACGACCTCAGAGAATCCACCACCTGGATGCAATGAGACAGGTATTTTACCTGCAGAAGCAGTTCCCTTGCCCGAGACTAATCTAGGACTAATCCCAAGTACTCCAGAACCCCTTTAGGAATTTTTCCATCTGCTGGATGTCACACATCAGTTTTTGATCTGATTGCTCCCGTAGTAGCAAGTCATCCAAGTATCCCACAAAAGGAATCTTCTTGGTTCTAACACTGAGAACTGGAGCCAACACCTTGGTAAACACC
>BLSH010206247.1:1168426-1179651 GCA_018402905.1 Glandirana rugosa
ACGAAAAGGAAAAAAAAAAAAAAAATAAAAAAAAAAAAAAAAAAAAAAAAAAATAAAAAAAAAAAAAAAAGGAAAAGCATTCATACTCTTGCCCACCTACCTAGGTGGGTATGAAAGGGTTTTTTGTTTTGTTTTTTCAAATCCCACACTTTAACAGACTAACATTTTTAACAGACATGATGGAAAAGCATAAAAATATAAATACATTTAGCACTGTTGTAATGGACCATTACCTCAGGCAGGCACTCCAAAACCAGGGCCATTTTAGCAGCCTCTCCATAACTCTGATAAGCTCCAGCTTTCAGTTTCATTCTCTCAGCTTCTGCTTTACCAATACCTTCAATAACCGATGCATCAGCTTCTCCCACTTTTCGGATTTTCTCAGCTTCAGCCTGAGCTATCAGCACTTGTTTAACCCTATGCAGAAATGTCACAGATATTGATTTAAAGAAATAGGACACATCTCTTTTCTATAAAAAATATCTAAAACCCCAAATTCAAATGTGTATGTCCTCAAACAGTCTAGTGTATGTCTGGGGGAAAAAAAAAAAAATCACAATCAGTACAACTTTGCAATAGATTTACATTTCCTTGTTTTAGTTTTTTAAAAAAGTACAGAACAATGTCCATTGATCTGGCAGAAATCCACTGAGCTTTTAACGTCCTTGTTTATTTTCCAAAGGGGTCAATTTACCAATGTTTTCACATACAATTCACATATACTCTTAATTGAACC
Source organism: Glandirana rugosa (assembly GCA_018402905.1). Classification (NCBI taxonomy): domain Eukaryota; kingdom Metazoa; phylum Chordata; class Amphibia; order Anura; family Ranidae; genus Glandirana; species Glandirana rugosa. The sequence continues at coordinate 1,169,163 of BLSH010206247.1, forward strand.
CATGTGAATCTTTGGTGAAAAGATTGAAAAATAGACCCAGAGTATATAGCCAAAACATGTTTGCTATTGTTTGGGACAGAGTAGGGAATGTTTTTGCTGTGTGTATGCAGTTGAGATTTCCTATTAACACTTTCTCGCAGACGCACAGTAAATCTCTACATGGAAGCGAAATCATCTTCTACGAGGGAGTGCTGATAAGTATTGAGCCTTGCTCAGAAATAATTGAGCTAGGAAGCTGTAAATTGCAGGGTGTACTGGCCAATTTGTCTATATTCAATAGTGCAAATATCACCTATGATTTTAACTTCTCTTTCTTTTTCAGGTCTAAAGTGAACATGGCAGCACCTCCAGAAAAATTCAATGTGGAAGAGCATAGGACCATAATCAAGTTCCTTTTTCTCCAAGGGAAAGATGTGAAGCAGATCCATGATGAAATGTCTCAACTTCAGGGGACAGTGGCTCTTCATGTGCAACAGTTAAATGGTGGGTTGTCAATTTTAAAACTGTCCATTTCAGTGTTGAAATTGAGAAACCCAGTGGAAGGCCTGTTTTTGTCTCTGCGCCTGCAAATGTGAAAGCCATCCATGACATGATCACAGAGGACCGCCGAATATCAGCCAAAAGTACTGTGTGTATATATATATATATATATATATATATATATATATATATATATATATATATACACATACACACATACATACACATATACATATACACACTACATATACATATCTGGGAATATCATGTGAGAGGCGTTGGTGCCATTATCCACAGTGACTTGGAAATGAGAAAGCTTGCAGCAAAGTGGATCTCAAAACTTTTGACAACCGAACAAAAGGAAACGTGTGGAGACATCGGTGGCTGTATGGAACATTTTGCAAGAAAGGAGTCAGATTTCCTGGACAAACTGGTACTGGTGATGAGACATGGATCTACTGTTATGATCCTGAGGCAAAGGAACAGTTTAAGGAATGGAGGCACAGTGGTTCCCCCAAGCCAAAGAAGTTCCATGTGCAAAGGTCAGCACAGAAGCAAATGGCAACAGTATTTTAGAATAAGAAAAGGAGTTCTGCTGGTGGACTACCTCCGAAAGGGTTCAACGCAACATATTACTGTAGCTTTTTTAATGAAGTTGAGGCAAAATATCAAGGAAAAACATTGAGGAAAGCTCTCCAAAAGGTGTCATCCCTTTGCATGACAAACGCCTCGTCACACACTGCAGGTGAAATACTGGCAAAACTGACCTCCTTAGGCTTTCAAGTGATGTCCCATCCACCCTATTCACCCAACCTGGCTCCCGACTATCATCTGTTCCCCAATCTCAAAACACACCTAAAAGGACAACGATTTGGGAGTGTTTGAGGCAACTAATCAGTGGTGGCCCGTCCATAGAGGGCGCACAGGCGCCCCTCCCATGTGTTTTTTTTTGAAGCACGTGATTAGAGCCAGAGATGGGCTTCAAAAAAGGGTGGGCTCAGGGCACTCTGCCCCAATCCCACCCAATTGTGTGACGATATCGAGTGAATTTTCGCTATTTTCACACTAAAGTTCCTCTCCGCCAATCAGGAGGCAGGTCGTGAGACCTGTTTCCAGATTGGCCAAAGCGCCAGATGATCCAATTGGATGGCTAGCGCTTAGGAAGAGGAGACACGCTGGAGGAGTGGATACCGGAACTGCCGCTGCCTGCACTCCGGAGGACACAGGAGAGGACACCACAGCCTGCCTCATGATCTGGTAAGTGCCGGACCTCCCACAGGGGGTTCTGCCAGTGCCACGAGCCTCCGGCCGCCACTGGCACCATCAGGGGGGGCTTGCTGGTTGTTTGCTGCCCCCCCCCTCCAAAAAAAAAAAAACCCCACCAGCCACCACTGCAACTAATGCTGAAAATGAGCGGTTACACCAGCAATCAGAAGAATTTTATTTGCAGGGACTTAAGAAGCTGCAGGACAGATGTCGCAAGTGCATTGACTTCCTGGGGAATATGTATTATAGTGTGGCAGTTAGAACTTCCTAGCTCAATTTTTCTAGGTAAGGCTCAACGCTTATCAGCACCCCCTCATAAATGGGTATCAGAACAGGTGTCACCATTAAAAGATTTCTCCTCACCACCTGTCCTGGTGACAACTGTACAATTCTGGATTTCCAAATGATCACCAAGACAGAGAGGGTGAATCTACTCTAAATGGCAATTAGAACCTGACAGAGGTTTTAAACACTCACCATCCTACTGTGGTTATACAGAGAATTTACAAGATATTTCAAGCCAAGAAAAATAAAATATATTGCAGTTTATTAGTCCTTAGATGTGGTGACTGTGGTGACAGAAAATACCTGATGCTCTTTCTAGAAATACAGTGATCTCATTACTTATTGGGAAGGGATCTAGTATATCCTTACAAGATGTCTTCTGTAAACTACAGATTCTCCTAATGTAATTGAGTTAAAGATCTGTTTATGGTACAATCAGGTGGGCAGCCTATTGAGAACCATAGCTCCCTTCATGGATAAAGTAGAGGAATGAACAAAGCCACCCAGAGACAAGAAATATGTTACTTAAAGTAGGCATGCGCAGATACCCTTTTTTTACCGCCAAGTATGAGTACAGAAGTACTCACCGATATAGAGTACCCATACTTTGTGGTGTGATTTGCGTCCAGACAAAATGAAGGGGCTCAAATCGCACTGCATAGAATTGCATGCAATTTGAATAGGAATGTGGAGTGATTCCTGTTCGAATTGCATGCGGATTCCCACACCGTTCCTGTGTGAACCCAGGCCTGTCAGTGATTTTGAGTCCAAGTTCACCCAGGAGCGGCGCAGGAAACCTCCCTGCATGATGGGTTTCACCAGCTCCGGCTTCCAATGCAACTGTGGACATCAGAGGCTGCAGCTTGGGCTCCTCCTGCCTCTCCGCACTGCGGTTTGTGCCCATTCATTTTGTATGGATGCAAATCGGCCCGCAAAGTATTGGTTTTGGGCATCTGGAGCACTCGTGAAGATACTCTGTATCGGCACCAATACCGGTATCAGTGCAGCCCTAATTTAAAAGGATTAACAGGTGATAATAAATGGGAAAAAAAAAAAAGACAAACAAACACAGCCCCCCTAGTCTAAGGACTGGTAAGCTGCAATAGGTTATATTTTTGTTTTTAGATGAGCTTTAAAACATATCCAGGATTGTTCTTACACAGAGGGTGATTTTGTTGCAGCTAAGCCCCTTATCCTTACTTTCAATAGCCAAAAGGAAGATGTAATGTTGAATTATATACAAACTCCTGCACACATCTCTGGAGAAGCTATATTTGGTAATATGAGAAACACAGACAAATACTAAAAAGGAAAGGGGTATATACTTCTGTCCTTCCGCAATCTGCTGCATCCGATATGCCTCAGCTTCTGCTGGTCTTCTGACAGTGGCGATCAGCTCCTTGTCTGTACGTAGGATTTCCTTCTCCTCAATATCAATCTGCTTTTTACGCTGCACCACCTCAATCTCAATCTCTTCCTGGCGAATCTTCTGCTGTTCTTTGGCTGCCTGCAACTCGTAAGCCAGCTGGGCCTCTGCTTTCTATAGAAAAGAGAAAATACTGCGAGTGCAAAGAGACCTAAAGTGACAACTACCGAAAGAAAAAAATCTCAAAACTTAAATATTGCAGTAAGCAGGAAGTTTTCCCCTCCTACCTTAGTATTCACTTCCTGGTTGAATGCTGCTTTTTGAAGTTCAAATTCCCTTTTGGAATCTGCTATTTTGGTATCAGCCAAGTACTTGATATCCAGCATTTCCCTTTTACACAAGGCTTCCTATAGGAGAAATAAATCAGTATCTCTTATCTAACACACAATCTCTATCTGTATTATATGTGGTATAGGATAGTGTTTATCATGGTATTACTCACTCTAATGCCGGCATCTCTTTCAGCTTCAGCAACACCAATATCAGCATCTCTCCGCACAACAGCAGTCTGCGTCTTGCCCAGGGAGCTCAGGTACTCAACCTTGTCATACACATCCTGCGAGGATCAAAAGAACAAAACACACACTAGTAGATCATTTATATTACGAAAGCAGTCCTGTGTAAAATACATACTATAATATAATGCCTCACATCTGGCTACTGCACAGCAGAAAGAAACCAGTCTGCAGTGACAAGTAGTCTCTGGTTATTTAAATTCCTCTGTCTGCAGTAAGTAAAAAGTGCCAGGGAAGGTAAATTCATTAGGAGTAGGTGGACCAAAAAAAAGTTTTTTTCTTTAATCAATCATGTGTCAACGATACACATAGCTACGAGAAATACACAACATAAAACACAAATTTTAGTTGTAAAGGTTAAATAAAGAGACCAGTCCATCCAGTTTAACCTGAGTGCATGTGTTACTACCATTTTCCATATCTCTGCATGTTACATTCGCTATGAAACTGCTATAAGTTTTTGGAATTTATCTACGCTCCCCGATGACACCAAAAACTGTGGAAGGTAGTTTCACATCCTTACTACTCTAACAATGAAGAATCCCTTATTAAGATTGAACCGCTTTTCGCCCAACCTATTGTGTGGCCAAGTGTCTTCTTTAGAGACGTTAGGTTAAATAGTTTTCTCCCAATGCTACAGTTACCATTTAAAGATTTGTATGTTGCAATCATATGCCCTCATAAGTGCCTCTTCTCCATGTAAAATAAGTTTAATGCTTGTAGTTGTTCCTCATAACAAAGGTCCTCCGGTCACCTTATCAGCTTTGTTGCCTTTCTCTGGAGTCTCTCGAGTACAACAAGCACATCCTTCTTGAGCATTGGTGACCAAACTGGACGGCATAATCAACACGTTGCCAAACCAGAGTTTTGTAAAGTGATAGAATTCTAGTTTATCTCTTGCGTAAATACCCTTTTTAATGCATGATAATATTCTGCTAGTCTTGCTTGCTAGTCTGCCATCTACTAGGACACCCAGATCCTTTTCCATCCTCAACTCCAAATGTAAAGAATTAAAAAAAAAAAAAAAAAAAAAAAAAAAAAAAAAAAAAAGCGAATACAGCTGTACTACATTATTTTCTTTTAGATTCCCACTGTTCTGGTTTAACACAAAGGTAAAAATAAATAAATAAAAACAAAACAAGTGGAGGCAGGAACCCCGTCTCTCAGGACATCACCCAAAAGATCCTGGCTTCCACCAGGTGTCTCCCCCCCCCCCCCCCGGTTGGAGGAAACACATAGCCTGGTATGTGGTGGGGAGAAGCCTCCTTCTAAAACATTGGTGGAAGAGGAGTTTCCTTGGATGGATGCGAGGAGCCACGATCTCGGGTGCTGTCCTGAAAGACTTTTAGGGAAGAAACGATTGCTGGTTCATCTTGGTACGTAGAAGTGCACATTTATGCTGCATAACTTTATATAACATGGAGGTTCTCACCTTGATGGTGAAGCTCAAGATCTCAATACCCATGCGGCCAACATCAGGAGCCGCCACCTCACGTACCAACTTGGCAAACTGATCTCTGTCCTGATAGATCTGCTCCACTGTTAGGGTACCTGAAAAATACATAATACATTCATATAATATTGCATCCTCAAACCCTGAATGCTTTATTCTTTGGGTAACCAGTCAAATAGTTATTAGGACCAGGAAGAGAGATGACCAAAACGTAGAGGGCGAATAGTGATAAAGGCCTAGAGTTCACCAAGGGGAAATAAATACACTTGCCAAATCTGCACACATACATGGGTACATGTAGTAAAACAAGGTTTATTAAAATGTATTTCTAGGAACAGAATTCTCCCTGCTAGGATCCTGCGAAAACCTTCAACATGAGTTATTAGATTTATTTGGCCTTCATTTTTCTTGTTCAAGTATTTTCTTGGTATAAAGCAGTACAATACATCAGGAGAGTTGAACAATTATAAAAAGGCAAGTCAAACAGAGAACAGTCTTTAAAAAAACAACAGGAGAATGAATACATGGCCTTCAAGTAAGGAGAGTGGTAAGGCTTAGGGGGCCTGTATCATTTAAAAGACAGGCTTCTAATGTAGAAGGTCAGTAAAGGTAACAGTAAGTAAATTAGTCCTGATGACATTCACAATAAATTGTTCAGAAGAGCTCCTCTGTATAGAGTAGCTGGGATTCAGTGTGGCCTGGTCCCCAAGACTATTTCCAAATTATACTGTGGAGTGAAGGTCAGTGGGTGGATACATCACTTCATCCATCCCATTGGCTTTGAAAAAGAAAAAAAAAAAAAAAAAAAGTGTGATGAGAAAGAGGAAAGCTTGTGCCCCATAGGTCAAAGAATAGGGGGGCTGTATAGGCCCTCTGGTGGAGATGAGGGGTTATCAAATGAAACTGAAGAGCGGGGGGGGGGGGTTGGGGGGGTAGAGGAACATCAGATGGGAAGGAATGAGGGTGAAGGGGAGTTCCTTGGAGAGGATCTCATTACCTGCGACCATGCGTATATTCTGGTGTTGGGTGGGAGGGGTGTGGTATCACCACTACGTATGAGGGAGTCATCTAGGTCTGGGGATAAAAAGTGGGTGATCCAGGGCCTTCAAAGTCTTTCGTAGATGGATACTTTGTCTAGTATGACTGCTTCAGTCTTAGTGTGGATCATGGCTTGGTGATTCTAGGTTTTATAGTCAGTATACATAATGAGGATTTCCATGCTTTAGCTATGGTTTGTTTAGCTGCTGTGGTGACAGAGTAAAAGTTTAAACTGACGGAATGTTAAAGTCGGTGGTATGTTGTTCAGGAGTGCTACAGCAGGGTCTGGTATCAGGGGTGAATCAAACAAAGTTGACAAGATCCCGAATACCTCAATCCAGAAAGTGAAACCTATGGGACATTACCACCAAATGTGTACATGGGTGCCTGGTGTGTGACAGCCACGGAAGCAATTTGGGGAGTATTGGGGTAGGAATTTGGATATACTAGCGGGGACCAGGTACCACCTAATGAGCACCTTATAGTTGGTTTCAAGTGGAGAGGTGGATTTAGTAGCCTGCCAGATTTGTGACCAGTCTGCTGGATCCAGAGTGAGGTTAAGGTTCGTCTCCCATTTCTCAACATATGTTGGTGGGGTCGTTGTTTGGTATGATAGTTGAGTGTACAGGTTCGAGATGAGCCCACATCTGAGGTTCAGATTTGCAAGCTTCTTCAAAGGTCGTGAAGCTTGCAGTGGTTGAGGTAGGGGGTATACATGGAGTAGAGAAGTGCTTGAGTTTGAGGTATCTAAAGAGTTCCACCGGAGGACAGTTATGTGATCGGAAAGGGTGTGATAGATTGTGAAGTGAAGCGGTGGGCCCTGATTAAACCTGCATTAGACCAAGCAGAAAAGGAGGATATTGCTAACCAGGCTGGGTAGAAGGATGGGTTGTGGAAGAAGGAAAGAAGGGGATTGTGAGAGGATTGGATGCCAAAACGGCATTTAAGTCTGTCCCAAATGGTTAGACTGAGCTTAGTAATAGGGTTAGTAATGGATCGACGTTGCAAGGGCAATGGCCACAAAAGGTTTGCTGTGGAAAGAGGGTCACTATCTACCGATTCGATTGCTACCCATAGCAGTGCCTCTTTAAAAGTATGGTATGTGGGGAGTTGTGCTAGTTGCACCGCGTAGTAGTATTTTGTGTAGTTGGGTACACTAAGCCCGTCTCTGATAAGGGGAGTATAGAGCGTGGGCTCAGGCAGGCGAGGTTTGGTTTTACTCCAGATGTAGTTCAAAGTTCTGCGTTGGAGAACGCCCAAGTAAAAAGGATGGGACTTGTATGGGCAGTACCCTGAAGAAGTATTAGAATTTTGGGAAGTATAGACATCTTAACTACCGTGATTCTGCCAGAGGTAAAGCATAGGAGGGTAGTTGGTGGCATATAGGCAATCAGGGTTGGCCGTAAACTTGATACCTAGGTAAGAGATGTTGGAGGTAGCCTAGGGGGAGCGGAAGAATTTCACTCAGTTGAGCCTGTAGAATAGGTGGTAAGGAGATATTTAGGGCGGCCAACTTTTGGGGATTAATGATAAGTCCCAGCATCCTTCCAAAGCCGGATAGGGTCTCCAGCAAGTTAGGGGAGATCAAGGGCGAAGTTAAGAATATGAGGACATCGTCCGCAAATCAGCATAATTTGTGTTGCTGTCCCCCTAATTCTAGGCCTTGACTGGTTGGGTTGGATCAGATCAGGATTGGCAATGGTTCAACAGCCAAGGTGAAGAGGAGTGCTGAAAGAGGACAGCCCTGTCGGGTAGCTCGTTCTATGGGGAAGTGCTTGGAGCGGAAGTCCGAGTAGCACACAAAGGCTTTCGGATTTTGATAGAGGGCAAGACCATGCATGCCGGGAAAGGAAAGAATACATTACAATATGACACATTGCATCACTTCCAAAGCTGTATTCTGTTGTACAAGAATTTTTGTACCTTTAGTAACCACTTCATTTTAAATGAGACTAGCTTGCAACCCCCCCCCCCCAAAAAAAAAAAAAAACCAGGATGATCATTCGTCCGATATTCTCATTTTGTGTATGAGGCTTTAGTTGAGTCTTCTCTTGATCCAGCGCCATGCCCCGCTGCAAGTCCTTCCTCTCTTCCTGGTCTCACTGGTCTTCCTGCTGGTGGCTGCTCCAGTGGGGGGGGGGGGTGCGGCAGGGCTGAGCCGTAGTGTGTGTGTGTGTCTACAGGCACAAAAAGCCTGACTTGGAAGCGAGCCAGCACATCTGCCCCCCCATATCAAGCGTCTTGCTATTGGGGGGGGGGGGGGGAGAAAGAGACGACACAGAAGATGAGGAGCTGAGAGCACCGGCAGAGGACCCCAGAAGGGGATGTTTGGGGATGCTCGGTGCAAGAACATTGCACTGAGCAGGTAGGTATAACCTGTTTATTATTTTAATTAAAGATGACTTTACAAATCACTTTAAGAAAGCGTGTTAGAGGAGCTGCTGCTCTAGATACCCAATCTGATCTGTAAGTATCCAAGACCGTACACAGCCTTGGAAGTAAATGGGCAGACAGCGGCCAATCGCTACTTTGAGAGTTAAAGTGACATTAAAGCCATGTTTTTATTTTTTTAAATGAAAGACTTATTAATGTGACTCACATGGCTCTTGCTATTCCTATTAAAAAAAAAATCTCCTCTGCACAGCCCAATAGGAAAATAAAACCAGGATTTTAATAAACGCAACATATAATATGCACACAACCATACTTATTCAGCAAGTCCACAAATCAATGTTCTGCAGAATGCAAAAACAAATGGCAACAGGTCTCCATGTACTAAAATTATATAGCAATTAAACCTATCTATATTTTGTACCAAGAATAGAGCGTAGGTGACCCTCCAAGGTCTGAAGTACCACATTCTTTATCTCATGGACGTTTTTGCCAAGGAACTGCTCACATGCCACAGCCAGGAGCTCTCTCTCAGTCATGATTTTCACCTGGAAAGAAAAAATCCAATACAATTGTATAAATGGATTCCAGTACATGATATACATTATCACATACATACATACATCAAAATTCATCTTTCCAAGTCAAGTGGAAAAAGTAATAAACTGACAAAAAATGTAATTTATTCATAAAAGTAGCAATGTTTTGTTTATTGTCTAAATAAAGTGCCACTTTTGAACTTTGTTTAAAGGGTAGGGAATATCCAGATATGAGCACTCTTGCCACAGGTGATGTGCTAACATATGCTGGCCCAGATATGATTTTTGGACGTTGAACAACCTGTCAGTTTTTCACTATCTCTAAGCATTCTGCAACCAAGAACAACCTGTTGTAGTCTGAAACTAAGCATTTGTAACTCATATTCTTGGCACCTATTGATCTATGATTTTTTTTGGCCTGGAGTATTACCTAAAAGCCATGACCAGCACAAAATTGCCACAAACACAAAAATAGAATCCAAGAACAAATGGTTTTGTGAGAAAATGGTCATTCAAAATTCCCTGAAGGGGCATTCCTATTTCACCATTAACGGTGGAAAAAATTAAATCATCCAGTGGGCGAGAAATGTACTACTGCAGTGCGTCCCATCTCATTCTACCACCATTATACAGAGCGATGCCAATGCTGGACTCTTTGAAGCACCTGGAACTTTCTCACTGGTCTTCAGTCAAAAATAAAGACCCCATGAAATTTGGTGGTAAACGGATTTTAAATGCCAGCGTTTCCTTGGCCTTCTTCTAAGTCAAAGGAAAGCTGACTGGTACTCTGCATTCCTGGCCTACAAAGGTGGAGAACAAAAAAATGGATTTTTTGTATAACTTACCGTAAAATCCTTTTCTCTGAGTTCACTGACAGACGCAGCCTTCTTATGACACATGGGGGTTATGCTCATCCTACTAGGAGTAGACTAGGCAAAAACAAACAAAAGTGTAGGTTGGCCCCTCCCAGGGGGCCGTCCTCACCTCAGCATATAATCCCCCTGCTCTGCATAGCACATCAGTTCGTAACAAGCTGTACAAAACCAACGCAGAGGGGTGGGTGCTGCGTCTGTCAGTGAACTCAGAGAAAAGGATT
>BLSH010206247.1:1186016-1203162 GCA_018402905.1 Glandirana rugosa
GCGACACAAGCCGCCCCGTGGCGGTAACTTTCTATCTCGTGGCGAGCGAGCACCAGCTGAAGCGCCCACATTACTGTCGCAGGTAAACTGTGTAACCACCACCTCAACTCCACCAATCAACCAGGGGGACCCGGGAGGATTGCACACACCGCTACCAGCACCCAGGAAGGGCCAGCTATACTTGCTGTTTTGATGCCTGAGCACTCCGATCGGAAGAGCAACTGCCCAAACACTACTGCACGCCAGGAGCCTGCTGCTGTGTGTCAGCCACGCTGTATAAGCAAAAACTGGAAGCCACTTCCTGCTTTTAAGCACTTCCTGTATCCAGGCTGCACTTCCTTGAGCTACCACCGGAGGCCGCCAGACCGCAGGCTGAGAACCGCATGGTTTCACAAACAAATGGACGCTGTCATTACACCCGCGAAGTCGACCACGAGCGAGCGGTGCTCTATCTTTCAATGGCGGTGCCCCGCCGAACACAGCGCTCCGAACGGTCGGTGCAGAGTCGAACGGTCAGTGCAACAGTGCCGTACTGCGGCTGGGGGGGGGGGAACAGAGGCTTAACCTCACAAGGGTATTACCCCAAAAATGTCCCTCTACTGAGCCCCCACCGGCCGGCTTACCACCAAAGCTGCCCAGACCCCACTCTCCACGCCCTAAGGCGGCAGAGGGGTCCACTCACCAATCCTCGACGGGCGCAGCGGTAGCCACCGGAGCAGACTTACCATCCCCTAGGGGAGGCATGCTGCTGGCCAGGCCCTTGGACAGGCGTACCTAGTCACTGGGCTATAGTGGGTTTTAGCCACTGGCCGCCCACACGGAACGGGCGCTATGTGGTGGGCACCCCGAAGGGCGTTCGCATAGTGTCGGCCGGACTGGGGAAAGATTTGGATTCTAGATATCCTCTATACCACCAGCCAGCTTCTTGATAGCAGTCTTCATCAGATGAATCTTCAGGAGACCGCAGATCCCAAAGGGAACCAGGTCTACTCCTTGCACTAGGCAAAAGAAAACTGATGTGCTATGCAGAGCAGGGGGATTATATGCTGAGGTGAGGACGGCCCCCTGGGAGGGGCCAATCTACGCTTTTGTTTGTTTTTGCCTAGCCTACTCCTAGTAGGATGAGCATAACCCCCATGTGTCATAAGAAGGCTGCGTCTGTCAATGAACGGAAGAGAAAAGGGATTTTATTAAAACTTACCGTAAAATCCTTTTCTCTTACGTTCACTGACAGACGCAGCCCTCTGACATGTGGGTTATATGCACATCCTACTAGGAGTTAACTAGGCAAAAAGAAAGAAAGCAAGCTGGCCCCTATCAGGGGACCGTCCTCTCTCTCACATATAACCCCCCTGCTCTGCTTAGCATATCAGTTCGTAACAAGCCATGCAAACACAATGCAGAAGGGCGGGTGCTGCGTCTGTCAGTGAACTCAGAGAAAAGGATTTTACGGTAAGTTTGAATAAAATCCCTTTTTCTCTTACGTTCACTGACGCAGCCCTCTGACATGTGGGGATGTCCCAAAGCTGTGTCAGAAAAAAGAGGGGTGGGTAAACGACAACAAACTGTACCCAACAGAAACCTCTCAGGAGGCGCCAGCCACGCCTACACTGCTGCCTGTAAAACTTTACGGCCAAAAGCAGCATCCGAAGATGCTGAAACATCAACTTTATAAAACTTAGTAAATGTGTGCACCGAGGCCCGCCTTGCACACCTGTGACACCGAGGCCTGGTGTCTGAAAGCCCAGGAAGTACAAACAGCCCTGGTGGAATGAGCCGTGACTGGAAAAAGGGGTACTTTGCCCGAACAGAATAGGCATGAATCAGTCTGTCTGATCCAACGGGAAACAGTAGCCGACGAGGCCGCCAATCCTTTGCGCGGACCGTCCGTCAGTACAAACAACGCATCAGACTTCCGAAAAGTGTCTGTAGCCACCAAATACACCCGCATAGCCCTCACAACATCCAATGGATGTAATTCAAATCCCTTATGATGTGAAGGACGTGGACACAACGAAGGAAGAATATCTTCATTAATGTGAAAAGAAGAAACCACCTTCGGTAAAAACTAAGGAGACGGGCGCAAGACCGCCTTGTCCTTGTGAAGGACCAAGTAAGGAGACTTGCAGGACAACGCTGCCTACTCAGACACCTGCCTAGCGCATGTAATGGCCACCAAGAAAGCCACTTTCTGCGACAGCAATTGTAAGGGAATATCCCTGATCTTCTCATATGGTGGCTTCTGCAGCACAGAAAGCACCAAATTCAAATCCCACGGTGCCATAGGCGACCGTACCCGAGGAGCCACATGGCGCACACCTTGTACAACTATACGAATCAAGGAATGTGACGCCAAAAGGTCGCTGAAAAAGAAAAATCGCCAGAGCCGAAATCTGACCCTTGAGAGAACTCAAGGCCAATTTTTTAATCCAGGCTCTGCTGCAAATAGGCCAGGACCCTGGACACAACGTAAGAGCGGGGGTTCCAACTCCCCGCCTCACACCAAGCAATATAGGCCTTCCAGGTGCGATGATAAATCTTGCGCAAAGTACACTTGCGCACTTTCAGCATGGTAGGAATCACGGAGTCAGCGACACCATTATCCCTCAGCACCTGGGACTCAATAGCCAAGCCGTCAAAGCCAGCAGGGTAAAGCAGGGTGCAAGATGGGTCCCCGAGACAACAGATCTTCGCGCAGTGGAAGGCGCCAGGGAACATCTGCCACCATTCGCACCATGTTGGCGTACCACGGACGCCGAGGCCATTCCGGAGCCACCAGGATCATCGGAATCCCCTCCACTTCCACCCTGCGCAGTAGCCACGGTAGAAGCTTGATGGGAGGAAACGCGTACAGAAGTCGATACCGACTCCAAGGCGCTACCAGCGCGCCCGTGGCGGCCGCCAGCAGGTCTCTCGTCCTGCACACAAAAGTTTGCACCTTGTGATTGATTCGAGACGCCATGAGGTCCACATCTGGCGTGCCCCACTTGTGGAAAATCTGGCGGAACACTTCTGGATGTAGGGATCCAGTGTCTGGCGACTGAGGAAGTCTTCCTGCCAATTCTCTACGCCTGGAATGTAGATGGCGGAGATCGCCGGCACGTGAAGTTCTGCCCAGCACAGAATGAGAGCCGCTTCCGCAGCTGCTGCTGAGCTCCTCGTTCCGCCCGGATGATTCACATATGCCACTGCCGTGGCATTGTCCGACTGAACCCGAACCGGGAGGTCACGCAACCTTTCCGTCCAGTGGGAGAAGCAGAGCCCGATCGCCCTCAGCTCCAGCACATTGATCGGAAGGTGAGATTCCTGCGCCGACCAGCGGCCCTGCGCAGACAACTGCCCCAAGACCCCCCCCCCAGCCCGATAGGCTGGCGTCCGTCGTGACTATTGACCAATTTAGGGGAAGAAAAGACTTCCCCAACATTAAGGCCGGGGCCCGAAGCCACCATGTCAACGACCCTCTGGTCTGAGAATCCAATCTGATCAACTGGTCTAGGGACAGTGGGGACCCACCGAGACAGAATCGCTCGCTGAAGGAGCCGAGTGTGGCTCTGGGCGTAGGGTACCGCCTCGAAGGCTGAAACCATGAGCCCCAACACCCGCATACAAAACCGTAAGGAAGACCACCGGCATGACAGCAGGGTTCGCACCGCTGCTTGCAGTGTCAGTAACTTGGCCACAGGTAGGAACACCTTCGCCTGCTCCGTGTCCAGAATCAGACCCAGATATTCCAGGCGACAGGACAGTGACACCGTCGACTTCTGCAGATTGATCAGCCAGCCGAAGTCCTTTAACGAGGTCATGGTGATAACCACATTCTCCTCCAGAGCCAAAGCGGACTCCACTCTCAGGAGCAGGTCGTCGAGGTATGCTACTACCGCAATGCCCCTCTGCCTCAGTAGCACCAGCACCGGGGCCACCAGCTTGGTGAACACCCGAGGAGCCAAGGCCAGACCGAAGGGACGTGCCACAAATTGGTAGTGAAGATCTCCCACCGCAAAGCGCAGAAATCACTGGTGCCGGAGACAAATGGGGACGTGGAGATACACGTCCCTGATATCCGGGGACGCCATGAAGTCCCCTTGGTGCAGGGCGGCCACGACCATACGGACGGATTCCATCCGAAATGTTCGCGCTTTCACAAAGTGGTTTAGCGCCTTTAGGTCCAGAACTGGCCTGACCCCCGCGCCCCTTTTTGGGGACCACGTATAGGTTTGAGTAGAAACCGTGAAACCTCTCCAACTGAGGTACTGGCACGATCACCCCCTGGTCGGAGAGTGCCTGAACAGCCCTTAAGAGGGCCTCCCGACGCCCCTGAGGGAGTCTCAAGTTCAATGGGAAGAACCTGTCTGGGGGTAGACTGCTGAACTCTATCCTGTACCCAGAGGACACCCCTTCCTGCACCCAACGGTCGGAAATGCGGGCAGTCCACCTGCCTGCGAACCCCAGAAGGTCGGGTGGGGACAACACATCATGCAGAGGAGGGCTTGTCCACTGTCTTTTCGTTCTTGCGCTGTCAGGGTCGCTTCCCGGCCCCTGCGGCAGGCTTGCCGGGCCTCGACCCCTTGCCCGCTGCGCCAGGGGCACGAAAAAACCTCTTCTGACCCAAAGAGACATGTCCCTGCTTGCGGCGGAACTCCTGCCGCCTGGGCTCCGGAAGGAAAGTACTCTTCCCCCCCAGTGAAATCCTTGATGATTTCATCCAACTGTGGCCCAAAGAGACGGCCACCCTGAAAGGGAAGATCAGCAAGACCTTTTTTTGGACGCATGGTCACCCGACCAGGAACATAACCAGAGAACTCGTCTGATAATGACTGCAAAAACAGACATCTTTCACAACATGGGAAGCAGGTCCAGAGCTGCATCACACAGGTACCGAATACCCTGAAACAAAGGGTCTGCCTTCTGCGACGCTTCCAGCGTCCTGCCGCAGTCCAAATTATTCTGCAGCTCTGCCATACATTCAGACAGATATTGCGCCGCCATGGCAGATGCCAGGGCCGGCCGCATGGCTGATCCTGCCAATAGGAAAAGTGCCTTGGATACTGCCTCCGTCCGCCCATCGGCTGGGTCCTTAAATGAGGGGGACCTTTCCAACGGAATGGTCGTTGCCTTGTTCAGCCGAGCCACCGGAGGGTCCACTGTGGGGGACGCCCACTTCTTCACGAAACTATCCTCAAAGGGATATCGTATAGCGAAGCATTTAGGTAGGGAGAAGGAGTTCTGCGAACGCTGCCATTCCTGATAGACCAGGTGGTCAAAAAATGTATCATAAGGATAAGCCTTAGGCGACCTAGTAGACCCGCAAACATATGCGGACGCTTGCGACTCCCCTGCCTGGTCCAGTCGCAAGGACGCACGGATATTAGAAATCAGTGCGGTCACCAGCGCTTTTTCGCGCACAACTGAGGCCCCCTGGTCCTCTTCGCCGTGTGAGGGTACCAGCTCACCCTCAGAGTTCCACGGGGGTCTCCGTGACCCCCGAAGCCATTTCCGGTTCGAATTCGTCCCCTGAGGAACAAGGGGGAGGCGGGCGTTTTTTAGGGGCCCCCAGAGCGTTGCTTGGCCCCACCCGGGAAAGAAAGAGATTCCCCAAACACTGCCCTCAGCTGGTCCAGGGACACCAGCGCCCCCAGCGTAGGCTGCGCTGCCGCTGACTCCTCTTTAGAAGGGCCTGCAGGATCATCTGAAATCGCGCCACCGAAACTGACAGTCAAAATTAGAAAAATGATCTGACACCCCCACAATGCAGCCCCACAGAACGCCAGGGAGACCCCAGGAGGACTGCACCCACCGCTACCGCACCCCAGGGAGAGCCCAGCTATACTTGCTGTTTTGTGCCCACAGTGCTGCTCCCAGCAGGAGTGCTTAAAAGGACCGCCAGAAAGAAGCGCCGCCTGTAGTCAGCCACGCTGTCCTAAGCGAAAAGGAAAGTAAAACGGCAGCAGCACGTTTTTCCCTGCTCCAGGGACATCCAATATGGCCGCCGAGATCATCCACAAGAGGCCAAAGCCTGTGTGCAGGCTGCGACTACAGCAAAATGGCCGCCGCTGGCACTAGAGGGGAACCCTCAGTAAAATCGCTGCGGCTACGGCAAAATGATGGCGATCCACCGCAAAATGGCAACGGATCGCCGCATGGCGGTATAAAAAGACCGCACAGATGCAGTTTTAAATGGGGTGCGGAGCGGGGGGCGAGGACACTAGCCCAGCGACCACCCTCCACCGGTCGGCCAGAAAAAAAACGCTAAAGTACGCCCAGCACCCCCCTCCGCACCCCGGGGGGGGGGGGGACGACGACAGGGGGTCACTCACCTCTCCGATGGGCATAGCGGGTAGCCACCCAGTCGCAGACCTTCCTCCCCAGCCGGAAAGGGATGCTGCAGGCCAAAGCCCCTGGACAGGCACCGAGTCCGGTCACTGGGCGTAAGTGGGGGTCACCCTATGGCCTCCCGCACGGAACGGGCACGATGCAGCGGGTCCCACCACAGCATAGGACTAGCTCGCATCAGTCGGCCGTGCTGGGGAAAGTGCAGGATTCTAGTTATCCTCTATGCCCCAGCCGGCTTCTTGATTGCAGTCTTCATCAGATAGCTTTAAAAAAATAAAAAAGCAGTAACAAAAAATATAAACGGCAGGTCCCATAAGGGAGCCAGGTCAACTCCTTGCACTGGGCATATTAAAACTGATATGCTAAGCAGAGCAGGAGGGTTATATGGGAGAGAGAGGATGACCCCCTGGGAGGGGCCAGCTCGCTTTCTTTCTTTTTGCCTAGTTAACTCCTAGTAGGATGTGCATATAACCCACATGTCAAAGAGGGCTGCATCTGTCAGTGAACGTAAGAGAAATACAGATATTCCACTAATGAAGGGGATTGTCTTTTTTTTCCTGGGATTTTAAAGCGGAACTAAAATGTGCTGTACACTGTGAGCAGGCAGTTTTTTTTATTGTAGAAGAGATAAGTAATGTTTACTCTGCAATAAAATATACTTTTCTGACTGTTCGTAGCATCCCCCGGCATTTAATTGAGGAAGAATAGCCACCTGAGAAAAGGAGCGTTAAAAGCTGCCTCCGTTTTAAGGGTTTGTGGGGCTTAAACACTACAGGTTAGAAAACACTAATTTTTTTTTTCAGACGGCATATACAGTAACATCATGCCACAATAAAACTTGCCAAGTCATTTATGCTGCCTGCACAACCCCATTAAGAACACGAAAGTCTAATTAGAACTTAAATAAGGCAGTCTGAAAAAGAACAGTAAAACTCAAATCCAAAACTATTCTCATTGTAAATTCACTGCACAAAATTTGACAGATATTGAATTTTCGTTTCGAAGTGCTAGTGCTGGTCTAGAAAAGGGAGAGAATGTCCACATTCCTTAAATACTACAAGCTACAGAAAACCCTCCATTGGGACTTTTAGGCCTCATACACACGGACGTTTCTAAAAAAATAAACAAAACGTCGGGCCCGACGTCAAGGAAAAAAAGTCGGCATTTTTCGGCGTTATGCATCAGTGTTTTGGAGCGTTAGTGAGCGTCGGCGTCAATAGGCGTTTTTTTTTTAAAAAAACATCCCTCTGCTATTTTTCAACCTAAAAACGTCGGCGTCAAAAAACGCTGGTATAATATTAGGTGGCGTTTGTTGGCATATTGTGGCGTCGGCGTCAAAAAATTCCAAAACGTTACAGCCTCAGAACGCACTGGCCGTGGGTTCTAGCTTCAGCTCACTAACACCAAAGCCATCTACAGCTCAAAAAGGTCGGCGTTTTTATGGGGCCATTGACTAACATGGAGAGCTGAAAAAAACGCCGGCGTCAAAAAACGTCCGTGTGTATGAGGCCTTAGGGGCAAGAACTCCAAATAGTAGGAAAAGTATCATAGAATGCATAAATTTTATTTGAAAGTTAAAACAGGTAAATCAAGGTTTAAAATGGCCTAAGGATGTTATAGGGATGCGGTTACAGGAGAAAGAAACATGGCATAAAAAATGATGAAATAGGTACAACCACAATGCTCTGTTGTTGAATGCAGAGTATGTGTTTCATGCTATACAATTAATGCTCTTCATCAGGGGTGAGTGCTTATAATATTGTTATTGATGTAAAGCATCACATCCAAAGCCGTATCAATTAAAAAAGACATGTACAAAGATATTTTGCCGCCCAGTGTCCGTCCAGGATCCATAGGAGTGGAGGAGTGGATAACACCCGCCCGCCTCAGTCATAATCAACCCAAATGGACATATGCAGCATATGTCCGATTATATATTGGTCACAATCACCAGTCTTGTCACTGGACGCTTCTTGATGACTCCAGACCTCCATACCCTGGGACAAGACTGGTGATTGTGACCAATATACAATCGGTCTGATACTTTGATCTACAGGCCCTTGGTGATCACTTACCTCTCCCTTTTGTGGATACTGGCCATTTGGCTGCATATGTCCATTTGGGTTGATTATCCCTGAATCACTTTGGAGTCATCTATACTATTGTTTTGAGATATTAGGAGGCACAGATCCTTCTAAATCCCCCTGGCTTGTTTTGTGGGATCTGAACCCTTTAGGTTGGGTGTGGTGCCCTTTGTGACCGAGACGGGCGGATGTTATCCACTCCTCCACTCTATGGATCCTGGACGGACACTGGGATGCAAAATATCTTTGTACGTCTTTTTAATTGATGCGGCTTTGGATTATTGACAATATGGTTATCATAACAAACACACCCCTGATGAAGAGCATTAATCGCATAACTTGAAACACATTGGGTATACTCTGCAGCCAACAGAGCATTGTAGTTATACCAATTTTGTCATTTTTATGCCATGTTTCTTTCCCCTGTAACCACATCCTTCGGTCATTTTAAACCTTGATTTTCCTGTTGTGACATTGAATTTTCAGTCATATTTTGTAATATTTGCTGACCTGGCCTTATGTGTCTGCTCCATAGCATTGTGCTTACCTTAGGCTGGGGCAAGGTCACTTCATGTATACAACTGTACCTCAATGAAGAATCAATAACTAGACCAACTGCATAAACCTAAGGCGTCTTGCACAACACCACCTGAGCCCATGCAAAGTAAAATCCCAGTGTATAACCCCTTCCCGGAAAGCCCAGGCGCGGCGTACTGTAACAAATAGACACAAATGGGTGTGCATGGCTGTACTCTGATATAAACTGCTACTTGTATAACATGGACATATTGAAAAATATGCAAAATTATTTTCTACATATGCGCACAAGTTATAGGACTGTTTATGAGAATACCGGTGTATACCAGAGTACAGCCATTCCACTTCTATTAGCCGCTGTATGCAGCATCCAGCACCTGGGCTTTCTGTGTGTGGGTATAGCTATGAATTTATGCACTGTCAAGTGGACAATTATTTCCTGGTTAAGCTTAAGGGCTCTTTCACACGAGCGGATGGTTCGGGTCCACCTGTCAGTTGTTCAGGCGGACCTGAACGGACGCTCCATTGTTCTCGATGGAGCGACGGATGTCAGCAGTCACATGTCCACCGACACCTGATCCGCCAAAATCAGACAGGTGGAAAACCCATTTTCCATCCGTCTGGCGGATCGGATGAACATGGACAGACGGTCCGTGTTCATCATCCTCCATAGAGGAGAATGGAGCTGTGACAGGACAGTCTCTGCACGAAGTGACTGTCTTGTCATCTGCCGGCTCAGCGGGGATAAACGGATGGATCCCCGCTGAGCAGCGGAGCCCGTCAAAACGGGCCCCGCTCGTGTGAAAGGGGCCCAAAGTGGTTGTCAACTCTGGACAACCACTTTAACCTACAGGTAAGCCTATAATAAGGCTTACCTGTAGGTTCCCTGCATATCTCCTAAACCTGCACGGTTTAGGAGATATACAGTGTACTTGCATGTGCCGACGTCATGGGGAACATGAGCAGTGAAAAAACAGCCTCCGTGCCATTTCTTCACTGAGATTGCGTCGTGATTGGCGGCTCCCACGCGCATGCGTGGGAGTGATGTTACATGGCTCCGCCAATCACAGAGCCGGAGTCCATGGCCCCGAAGGAAGAGGGGCGAAAATGGACGCGGCCTGGAGCTGGTACAGCGCAGGCTTCCAATACAGGTGTCACATAATAGGCTAGTATGTGATGCATACTAGCCTATTATGCTTTTACATTGCAGGGTAATGAAGAGGAACGAAGAGGAAGTAAAACCCATCAGGGTTTACTTCCTCTTTAAGCTTTGAAGCTTCCTGTGTCACCTCACTACTGCCCCATCCTATTTTATGCACAGTGAATCAGCATAAGTACACAGCTTACATAGCTAATTCAATGTGCAACAAACAGGTGGACGTTGAAAACAGCAAAGCTGATGTAGTGGTAACACCGCAG
Source organism: Glandirana rugosa (assembly GCA_018402905.1). Lineage (NCBI taxonomy): Eukaryota > Metazoa > Chordata > Amphibia > Anura > Ranidae > Glandirana > Glandirana rugosa. The sequence continues at coordinate 1,196,387 of BLSH010206247.1, forward strand.
ATTTTCAACACTTGCAAACAACATAAATCCTGTGGCAGGCAGGACCATCCACATAGTTCTAAATCCTACAGTAGACAGAATGGTCCATATAATATTTTAACTGCATATTTAGCCGTCTGCAGGAAAAACAAAGTTTCTCCCTAAATGTTTTTTCAGTCTTCCAAGCATAATTTTGCTGTATTTGTAGGAAGTAGTCAAAAAAGCCATAACGTAGATGACCTTTTCCTAATGCAACACAAAAATGGCACACAGTGATTAAATCTGCAGCAAATATAGAAGGCTGGCTGCAGTAATTCTCTAATGTATTCTCTATAAAAAAAATTAGTTTCATTCTATTACGTGATTCATATTTCTCCTGTGCTGCACAGTGCTCCTTTATGTAACTGCATTAAGCAAACGAGCAACCTCACAGATTATAGCCCAGCCCAGGGATGAGGGAAAAAAAAAAATGCGGGGTGCAATCCCCCCACACTGCAAGGGTTAAATGCTCATTTTAATAAGGTAGCCCCCAGATTCCACCCCTCCCTCTTTATGGGGTACATTGTACCACTACTCATTCACCAAAAAAACCTGTCAAAAATAAATAAAAAACACTACAAGGGTTTTTGACAAGTCTTTTTAAAAAAAATCCATCACAAGGGGTTTTCCTGATTCCGATCAGCCCCCTGCTCGCAGACTCCCACAACCACCACCCAGGGATGTGGGGAAGAGGTCCTTGTCTCGATCGTCCGTCACCCTCCCCGCCCCCCCCGGACTTCCAGGCTGCGTGCTCCTATAAGGGTCTGGTATGGATTTTTTTTTTTTTTTTTGCATTTTGGCGTGGGGTTCCCCTTAAAATCCATACCAGAACCAGGCTGGAGGGGGGACCCCCACGTTGTTTTTTTTTTTTTTCTTTATTTTTTTAAATGCCCGCAATTGCAACTGAGTCAATTTAAATGTGATCTTGCTCTATTTTTTTTCTTTAGAAATGTCATTTTTGCTGCAGCAGGTGTACAAGCAGGTGTAGCAGGTATACATGCTACAGATACACCACTTTACAGGCAGACTAAGGGGACCCCCCAGGACCTATGTTTAACGGGATTTTTCATTTTTGTTGTTTCACTTTAAGAATCATAAAATCACTGCTCCTTTAAAAACGATTGTATTTAAACATTTTTTTTTTTGCATTGATACATGTCCCCCAGGGCAATGCCTGGACCCACATACCCTTTTATGGCCAATTACTTGGATATAAGCCTTCAAAATGGGGACTTTTGATTTCTCGTGCTCAGCTCCCATAGATTTCAATAGAGTTTGCGGTTCGGGCCGAACTTTTCCCCTGTCCGGGAGGTTCTGCTGCAAAACGGAACAGGGGGGGTGTTGGGCCCATCCCTGATTATGAAGCATAAAGCAATGCCTATAGCATTTATGATGTGTTTTTGAAGAGATGAAAAAGCATCAAGAATGATTGTTAAATGGAAATTAAATTATTGTTTTTCTAGCTGTTGCGGAACTACACATTCCATGAAGCATTGTAAAACTGACATTCACAGACGTGACCAAGCATGATGGGAACTGTAGTTCATGAACAACTGGAGGGCCAGTATGGAGACCCCCTTCCTAGAGGGAAGTGCTTAAAGGGAAAGGGATGTAGAGGAAATTATCTCCTTTGAGGTGTGGTTAGGTTGTGGTGTGAATTTTGCAAATTTTCTGCAAGATGGATTTGTATTGTTTGAATTCTGACACTTGGCTTGGTCCAACTCAATTTTTCTGACACAAAAAGCTTTGCCACTGGCAATAATGCTCAATGCTTCTGCTCCAGCCTGGCACTGCCAGTATTGCTGAATGGCTTGATGCTTTGGCCTGCACACAGAAGCAAATGGTGTTACCACAAGGCTGTTCTGTACAAATAGCAATTGACTGGAGCTGCTCTTTCCTAGCACTCCATTTTCCAGTGCACTCTGGGATACAGTAACCTCCACTGCCTCTCCCCCAGCACCCAGCTAACACTTTATAAAGGCTTCACTAACATCATAAATGCTATAGGTGCTGTTAAGGCGCAATTATGGTGTATTACCAATGAAATTAATGGAGGTGGCTGACAAGGGTCAATGCCTCACAATAGCAACATGTTAACACAATGCCACCACTCCTGTGGGTACTGCACTGTGTAGTGCCCATTGTAATGTTAACGGCAGGCATTGAAGGGCGGTTATGAGGCTTTAGGAACACTGCATAAATGCCACTGAAACACAGGGTATTGACGCAAGCCCTTAGAGTGGAAGCTTCATGGGATCAGTCGCACAGATGGAGGGAAACTACCAGAGTGAGAAGTTAAGCAATTACACCTTGTTGCTCTACCCCTTAAATTGAAGAGCATTAAACCCTTGGAGTGTGTGGTGTCTCGTACTGTAAGGGTATTTTCTTCTTGTGCCTGAGTTGGGCTTAAAAGAAAAATGCAAACAGTTTATAAAAAAAAATCTAAATGGAAGATTTTGTGATACAGTGACAATCTAGGCAGCTTTCTAATCGCTACTGAACCACAGAACAGGCGCTCTGGGAGGGAAACAGTTGCAGAGAAAAAGATTTGAATGGCTGTTGTGCTCCTGCTTTGTCCTTTGAGGATGAATTGCTCCACAGTTCCAGCAGATAGATGTCAGTGGGGACCTGTTAAAAAGCCAAATTTACTGCCAATTATAAAAATATGTAAATACTCAAAGTGGGGAGGGATTAAAATTCTGACAGGGTTTTACTGCCATCAAGGACCCTGTTAGATAGAATTTCTTGTCACATGCCTCATGGCAAGACATATAACAAAGAGGGCTCTCAAATTGAAGAGTAATTTTATACTTCAGACAGAATTGATTTATATTTAGCATAATCCTGCAATGTATGGTCTTCAAGGTATGAAGAACAACCAATATTTATATACTATAACTAGTGACAGGTTCACCATAAAGCAATTCAGAAACATGAAATTTAGAACCGTGCCAAGGTTCAACTACATTTTACAGTATGCAATAAAACATCAGTCATTTTCCAAACAATATCTGCAAAATGTTTATTATGCAACTATGGATGTTTCAGTGTCTGTAAATGTACACCTGGGGTGCCAACTTGTCTTGGCACTGTTGGCATCCATTCCCGGAGACATGCATTTCCAAAATGATCAGCTGTTACAGTACCTGCGCCACACCTGTGACGGTTAAAGCTACACCCTCAGCCGTCTCTACGTCCTCGCACCTGGGCTGTAACGTCATTATCTCTAGGGATATCCTGTCAAAAAGGTAAAACATTTGCATATTTTCCAGTTTGCCATCAACAACTTTACACTTCCTATAGATCACCTTCCCCTTCTAGCCCACAGTCACATTGCATGCAATGCTCAGCTCAGATTTTGTGTGTTATCAGCACATTATTATTTCCTTTTTTTGGGTTTAAATGCACCAGCACCAAACGTAAACCAAGATCATTTTAAAAGAATAACCTGTCAAAGGTAGAAAAGCAATTCGCTTTTTTCCTCATCAAAAGCAGTGTTAAAATAAAAGCAAGAGACATACTAAAAATGGCAAGAAATAATTTATTTCCCCCTGGAGCTGCAAAAAATTGGTTCTTGCAACATTTGAGCACCGTTATACAACCTGTTGCCAAGATTAAATGCAAAGTCAAACCAAATTATCATTTCACTTTTGGGAGGACACTGGTAGGTTCAATTGTCTGACAGCGTCTATAAGAGTGTATGATTCAACGTCCAAGCTAACCCTCAAACGTTTCAGGAAGTCAAAAATTAAAAATACTTTCACCGCTGCTTAGATACTGACCAAGCAAATGTAGACCGGTGACAGCTTCTGAGAGACCTCTCTATCCAGCATGTATGAATTATTGGGTGCCTTTTCTAGGACACCCAAGGCTTTTGTTAGTTTGCAGATTTCTGACAAAAACTACAGTTTTAGCCTGTCTGCCAGTCCCCAAGATTGTGGAGTTCATGCCTTCAACGGAAAAGAATCTAACAGGAGGCTGTACAGTGCTAGGGAGGCAGAGATCTCTCAATGGACCACAGACAAGTATTTACAAGATTGACAGGGAGGCATTTACACTTTATCTTGTATGTGTTTTAAAGCTATGAGGCAATAAATGGCTGTGTTAGTCAAAGATCTAAGGCAGGCCAAAGATGATTTGATCTTTGAAAATTGCTAGATTCCCTCATCAACACAGCCAGTGGAATGCCTCCCGAGGAGCTATTGTAATCTCCTGGCGGGGGCTATAGCCTCTGGTATAAATCACATGAAAATGTCCGACATGCTGGTTGGACCCAAGGCGATCCACAATCGGCCTGCCCATAGCTGGTTCGAATCCTGGCCAGTCCCTGCTGAACCAATTGAGATTTGAACCATCTATGGCCGGCTTAAGTGAATGAAATCGGTCCATCCACATTCAGCAACCAATGTGGCTTCTTCACAATCAGCCACAATGAACTTCTAACAATTACACAACCCAAAATAGCTAGTTTAGGCGCAGTATGGCCATTTATAGCACTATGCTTGCAAATGATTTGACTAATCTGAGCACAGTTTGTAGGGCCTTTTCAGGCACAATCAGAAGGGGATCAAAGTGCAGGAGTAATCTAACTGCTCTCACGCTAAAATTACAGAAGACAAGGGCATAAAACCAAGATCCCCTAGCTATGGAGTGGGTAGCAGGGAGCAGAGTGAGCTGCCAGCTTATTCAAGCTGAACCGCGGGGATGATATATTTTGCAAACTTGTAGGTATAAATATGTCGTGCCTGTTAGATCTACAGTGATGGCCATGATCTTAAAGGTGCTAAGCTGAGCATTCTATCTTCCTGGCATAGCAACCACAGGCAGTGCCTCGCTCAGCAGGGCTGCAATTCAGAGTGCACCTTACATTTATTATTTTAATGAATGCAAAGTGTTCTCTGATTTGACGAGGTGAAGACTGACATCACTGCCCCTCTTTGTCCAATTAGAGAACACTTTGCTTTCATTATGAAAAATGCAAGGCATTCTCTGAATGGTGGCAATGCTGAGCGAGTAATCCCCCTGTGGTTACTATGCGGAAGAACAGCTGCTTAGCATGACACCCAGAAGATCACGGCCAACACTGCAGTAGCACAGGCTACTACAGTAATGTACAGCTTTCAAAGAAGTGGATCAGGTATTACATATGCATACTTGCCCAGAGCAAGTATGCAATATATATTTTCCCCCAGAGTTCAGCTTTAAGCTAATAAAAGTCCTGTGGTTTTTCACTGCATAGACACAAGAAACGGTTAAAAAGGTGATCATCGTCACCTCTTTTTTACCTTAAAGTGATTGTAAAGTCTTTTTTTCTATAAAAGTAACAAACATGTTATACGTACCTGCTCTGTTGCAGTGGATTTGCACAGAGCAGGCTCAATCCTCCTCTTCTCAGGTGCCTCTTCTGTGCTCCTGACCCCTCCCTTCTGTTAAGTGCCCCTACACCAAGCAGCTGGCTATGAGGGCACCCAAGCCGAGCTGAAGCTCCGCGTGTCCATTCAGACACTGAGCTGCGGTTCGGCCCTGCCCTTCTCTCTCCTGATTGGCTAGCTGACTTTGACAGCAGCGGGAGCCATTGGCACCGCTGCTGTGTCTCAGCCAATCAGTAAGGAGAGTCCCGGGTGGCCGAGACACTTGTGGATATCGCTGGACAGAGAGGGGGCTCTGAAAAGCATTAGGGGGGCCGAGGGGGACTGCTGCACACAGAAAGCTTTTTATATTAATGCACAGAATGCATTAAAATATACAACTTAATGACTTTACAACCCCTTTAATGCAGGAATTGCATTAAGATAAAAAAAAAAATTTTTTTGCAAAAGTAGGTTAATTGTAAGTATCCTAATTTTACCTGGCATCAGTCTCTCGCAGTTCCTGTACAAAAGAGTTGAGTACAAAGGGAAGAAGCAGCTGACAATGAGCATTCTAATAGAAGGAGAAAATAGAGTGACAGAGAGATAAGCTCATTACTGTGCTTCCTTTTCACAGTAAAGTCAGTGGCTGGGGATGGGCCCATGATGGCCTGGGAAGTAGGTTAAAATAATGCTGGCTGTCAACCATTTAACCTGGAAGCCTGAGGATATCTTGTGGTAGAAACTACTCCGCAGGGAGGAAAACTCTGGATTCATGCCAAATATTGCAACAGCTCATTTCTTATTTCATCACTCAATGTGTTATTTTTTATAATTCCTTTTTAGGCTTTTCTAAGTACCAAAAAAACGTCTAGTGGAAAAAATATTTAAGGAAAAAAAAAGTTAGAAAGTGATTTTCATGATATGTAATGAAAGGAGAAGAAATAGTCCACTTAAATATCGTCTTCCCAATCTTGCAGGCATCAAGTTTTGTATGGTCTTGGGAGAGTAAAATGACACACAAGCATTAGGTGTAGAAAGTCAGTACAACCAAAGATGACTTGATCAGTTACTGGGTATGCATGTTGTCATCTGCCTTACTTCAAGATTCTAACTACAGGTAACTTCAAGAAATTGTGGTTCTGTTTTGGGATTACAAAAAAACTTAAGAGCTTCACATTACATCCAAACGTGACTGCTGGACACACAGGGAAAGGGGATAGAATGCATAGGAAGGAAAGTTTAAAGATTAAGGCTGGAATATGTAGAAAAATATGGTTATTATTGTTAATGGAGGATCCTCTTGCCGATGTAGCTGCTTATAATGAAACAAAAAACGGAAACAAAGAGCAGAGTTAGGAAGCTGGAAGTTGATTACCTGTGCAACCCCCGTTACGAACAGAGGGACCC
>BLSH010206247.1:1223453-1236458 GCA_018402905.1 Glandirana rugosa
TACGTTTTCGTAGTCCCTATCCGACCGGGGAGGGTACCCCCGGCAGGAGTGGACTCGGATATTTTGGGGGACGACCGGTTACCGTAAGTCAAAACAAACGGATCACGTTTCCTCAACTGACCCAAGGGAATACCCTGGACGCAAAAAAAAGACGTACATTAAAAAAAAATGTCCCGGGAAGGATTGCTGCCGGCCAAGGCCACTGGAAAGGCAAAAGCCAGACACTGGGCATAGGTGGCAACAGCCACAGGCCGCCCGCACGGAACGGGCCCTGAACAACATAGCCCTGACATTTTAGGGTAGGTCGTCAGGAGGTGGCCGGTCAGGGCAAAGCTTTGGATTCGTGATATCCTCTCTATGCCAAGACCGGCTGCTTGATAGAGGTCTTCATCATTTTCAGAAAGAGAAAAAAAAAAAAAATTACATGCAGAAAAAAAACGCAGGTCCCATAAGGGAACCCAGTCAACTCCTTTGCACTAGGCAAACAAAACTGAATGCCATTGGCCAGCAGGGGGTTTTATAGGCTCAGGTGAGGACGGCCCCCATGGGAGGGGCCAGCCTATCCCTGATGCTTTTGCATCTGTTTTGCCTAGTCACTCCTGATAGGACGACATAAAACCACGTGTCAATTAAGAAGAGCTGCGTCTGTCAGTGAACGTAAGAGAAAGATAGAATTTCCTCCTCTTTAGTACCACCCTGGACCCCATTTGACCTTCTTACTACCAAACACTATAGCAGTTGCTTCAAAAGAAACCGGTCGTTTTCCACCGTTACATGTGTCTTTGCATGTGAAGCAGATAACAGTGAATCATTCGGCTTTCTATTCACCCAGATGTGTTAAGCCACCATCGCATGCTACCATAATGGTGGTCTAGTTGGAATCGTGTTTATATCATTCAATGATTTGCAATGGACAGGGGAGTTCAGAATAGTCATTATCATATTGGATACCGCACCCCACAACAATATTGTGACATCAGTCCTGGTACTGTGCTCTGGTGAGTTAGCATTATACTTTACACATTCCGTGTTTACCCAGACCACCTCCATGGTGGGTGCTTTGATCAAGTGTTCTGGTCTATTTTATACCCAAGCCCAAGATACTGGCATCAACAAAAATAAATAAGAGAACTGTCTTGGCAAATCTCAAACCCAGCCTCCTAATGACCATCTAAAGCCCTGCTTTTTCACCAGGTTTCATGTTACACAGAGGATGTTAAAAGAAGTAGTATCAACCCCCAAAATTCGCGAGGGTTACGTTTGTAGAGCACCCGCAAATTGTGAAAAAAATTTGAATTTTGGATGTGGTCGAAAAATGCCCAATTTTAAACTTCTGCTGGCGCTTGGGTTAGTTGCCAGAAGCCTTAGAAGGTGCATGGTGTTTGGGCAGCATCTTTAATAAGAACAAAACGAAGAACACAAGAACACTCAGCGAAATACTCGAGATGGCAACATGCTGTAAACTGTTATGATCTGGGAATGCTGGGCTGCATCTGTCGGGGAGGAAAAATTTGCGAATGACTGAGGCCGCAAACTCTGAACCGTGACTTTGCGGGGGTGGACTGAAAGTTTTTTTGGCTATACTTTTATGAACCACAGGAGTGCAGTTTATTTTGCACTCCTGTGACCCGCTTTCAGTCGACAGTGGGCTGAAGCTGACATCACAGAGCCAAGTACAGGTTCTGAAAAGATCCCAACCATATGTGGTTGGGATCCACCCAGATGCCTGGACTAGCAAGCTGGCTGAGCCTTTCAGCAAGCCGCTGAGAGCCTAAGCCAGCCGATTCCACCCCACCACAGTCTGAGTCTCCAGTGAGCGCTGGAGGGGCAGAGCAGAGAGCTGGTGACTGATAGTTACTAGTTCTCTGCTCCTCGAAAGCGGAGAACTGATCAATCAGTGGTCTTTGATCGCTCAGTTCTTCCTTAGATCCCTTTTACACCGAGCCACGGGTCTGCACCACTCATTTTAGCGCCGCTTTTGCGTTGTTTATCAGCCGCTAGCGGGGCGCATTTAACCTCTAAGGGTTAAAAACTCCCATGTTGCGGCGCTTCTGAAGCACTTTTCAGGCAATTCTGAAGCGCCACCCATTCATTGCAATGGGCAGGGGCATCTTGGGAGCACTGTATACAGCACTCCCAACCTGCCCCAAAGATGCTGCTTGCAGGACTTTTCCGAACATCCCGCAAGCGCACCGCCCGTGTGTGAAAGCACCATTGCACTGAATGCGAGGCAGTTTTCAGGCGCTATTTCTAGCACTAAAACACCTGAAAACTGCCTCAGTGTGGAAGGGGGTCTTAAAACACTTTTTTTTTTAAAGGATGTAACATAAAACATTTAGATTTCACAACCTCTCAAAGTATGAAGTACATAAAGGGTAAAATTAGAACCCAAATATCTGATGAGAATTGCTACAATCAAACCAGATACTGATGCTTTCGTTTATCAAAAACAGCGTCGAATATCGCACTATATTTATGTTGCCTTCTTTTACTTCTAGGCTTCATGCACATGGGACGTAAAAAAAATGTCAAAAAAACGTCAGTAGCTTATCAGTGATTTTTACAGCTGTTATTAGCGTTATATTACCGGCGTTGCGTGCGTTTTTAAAGGTCCATCGTCTTTTTCCCCCTCAATTGATTTAAAACGTCCAAAAACATTGGGGATCGGCGTTTAGACGCTTTTTTGCACATTTTTGACTCTCAGAACCCACTGGTCTTGGGCTTTTTTTACAGCTCAAAAGCGTCACTGCTAAAAACAGTTGATAACAGCCTATGTGTGCATGAACACATAGGATAACATGATGGAGGGTTTACTGACTGTAGAGAAAAAAAAAAAAAAAAAAAAAACCTGCAGCTAAAAACAGCTTCTGTAAAACAGTCAAAAAATGTCCTGTGTGCATGAGGCCTAATAATGACAAATTACTACAAAAAATGAAGTTTTATTACTGAGATAGGAACATTATCTAGATCAGTTATTGTTCGCTTGTGATCAGCTGAACTTTTTCTGCTTATCAGCTATTCTTATTGTTTGTGTATTTTACGTGTGGCCCAAGACAGTTAGTTCCTCCTCTTCCAATGTGGCCCAGGAAGGTCAAAAGTTTGGACGCCCCGTTGCTTTACAGGCTCCAATAAAGAAAAATAAGAAACACACATTTTTGCTGTGTGCAATATAAAATGTATTCTTTTTTGCAAAAAGGCTTCTCTCCTTTAACCACTTGCCGACCGCCGATCGGCATTTGACGGCGGCAAAGTGGTTCGTTCCCGCAAAACGCCGTCATACGACGGCGGCTGCGGGATCGAGCTTAGTGAGCGCGCCCGCACGCTCACTGTGTTCGGGGAGGGCCAGGGAGCGGCGGCTTCGATTGCCGCCGGCTACCCGCGATGGCCCCCCCGAGCGGAGGAACGGAGGTCCGTGTATGTAAACACGGACCTCCGCTCTGTGTGAAGGGGGAAGGGCTGTGATCACAGCCTTCCTGTATACGAAGGCGGTGACCACTTCCCTTCCCCAGATAGTGCAGTCCCCCTACAGTTAGAACACGCCCAGGGAACACAGTTAAACCTTAGAGCGCCCCCTGCAGGTTAACCCCTTCACTGCCAATGACATTTACACAGTAATCAGTGCATTTTTATAGCACTGATCGCTGTATAAATGCCAATGGTCCCAAAAAAAGTGTCAAAATAGTCCGACATGTCCACTGAAATATCGCAGTACCGCTAAAAATCGCAGATCGCCGCCATTACTAGTAAAAAAAAAAAAAAAAAAAACCCCAAAAATGAATTCTCATCATCCGTAAACGCGACCACTTTTGCGCAAACCAATCAAACGCCGATTGCGATTTTTTTTATCACAAATATGAGGAATAATATAAATTGGCCAAATATGGTGAAAAAAATGTTTTTTTATATATTTTTTTTTGATTTGTATTCTAGCAAAAAGAAATGTGTTTTTTTGCAAAATTGTCGCTCTTCTTTTGTTTATAGCGGCGATCAGAAATGACGCAGCGGTGATCAAATACCACCAAAAGAAAGCTCTGTTTGTGGGGAAAAAAAGGACACAAATTTCGTTTGGGTACAACGTCGCACGACCGCGCAATTTTCAGTTAAAGCGACGCAGTGCCGAATCGCAAAAAGGGCTCCGGTCCTAAAGCTGGAAATCCTTCCGGGGCTGAAGTGGTTAAAGTCTGTTAAGTCCCATTTAGGACCATTCTTAGTAATCTGTTCACATTTTAATAGTACAAAGCAGCCAGCATTTACTGCTGGGAAATACATGCATCCCAACCCAGCTGCCCCACGACAGAAATCTATTGTGCAAACAGCGACGTACAATCACAATCTGCAGCAGCCAAATATCTTTTTTTGGGGAGACTAAATTAAAGAGGTATACAAATAGAATTTTCACCTAACCATTTTGGTTTATTTCAGGGATCTGTCCTCAGACCATTTCCTACAAACCCTGGCTAACCACTATTGGGGGTTGAAGCAAACGGCCAGTATTGATCTTTCAGACGATTGCCATTTCTAACCCAAAGAATACCTGGAACTCTCCCCTCCCTTATCTGTAGGTTAGACTATGAACATGGGACTGTGCTCGTTTGTGCTTTGAATTGGTGTTAGATCAATTGGTTCTTTAATGCCGCCATCTGAAGTCTATACGCAGTTCAAAACCGAGGAATGTTATAGTTTGTTAGGTCAATGATGTAAAATAAATATTCTTTGTATGGTTATTAAAAGGCTACAGTGTACAGTATATGTTACAAGCCTGTAAACTCGTTTTTATAAGAGTGCAGATCACAAGTTGTCTTAACAATTTCCAATAAAAAAATGTAAACAGCTCATGTTTAATCTTCAAATAGTTTTATGTTTAAGAACAGATAGTAACTTGACATTTCAAATACCAAACCTCTTTTTATTAACTTTAGCAACCTCTATTTTTTCTATTTTTGTTGCTGGTGCATTTAACAAGAGACCAGATACATTGGATATGGTATTGGTATAAACAGCAGCACAACTCTACCTGATAACTGGGCTATTAGCTGCAAGTCAAAATAGAATGCCACAATATCTGAGCATGCCATTGGTTGAAATTGTAACCAATTTACTTTAATTCAAATACTCCAGCATTTGCACACAATTCAGTAGCTTTCTAAGTGCTCAGCAAAACTACAAAAGATTTAATATCCTACTCATAGCCTATGTTTTACACTTGCAAAATTCCACAGAAGGGTCAGTCTACCCAAAACCAATATTTAAATTTTTGCCAGATGCCTGGCAATGAAACCCTCTTTAATAATTTTTAGTACCTTTCGGACTCCAGCTGGAGAGGCCTCAGGTCCAGTTGAGCAAACCTGTTGCAGCCGTTGAGAGTTCTACCTCTGAATATTTTTGGACTTTTACAAATTTGTGATACTATGACCAAAAAGAGGCACTAGTCAGGTGGTTCATACCCCTGCCAAGCCACTTTTAAATAACAGATTAAATTGTGCGCACAGAGCTGAGATCAATGGCTGGAGTCTACAAAAAGGTTTAAAAAAAAGGGGATGACTCCTACTAAATTGTACTTAAATCTGAAATATCACTTGTGGGTGGACTTACCCTTTAAATATTATGATGAGGTTTTTATAAGGCAGGGCCAACTTCCTTCAAAACAAAAGTAAGCCCCTAACCCCAAGAGAGCACATTTTGTCTTGGTGTGTCCAATGGTGCTTGTTACAGTGCCTCTTTAATCCACATTTGCAGTGTATGTGCAAGACACTTTTAATAGACACATACAACATGTGCATGACTAAACATACAAGTAATGAGCGTTTAGAACATGCACCTCAAAATGCACAGGAATAAAAGAAAAACGTGCACCAACCATTCAGAAATGGACCTTTGTGTATGGAGACACACAATATAATGTGTTGAGTGTTAGTTTTACTGGGATATACTTGACTACAGCAGCCCTTGTATTGGTCTGGATGGAATTTAGATTTACCTAGCAGCTTAAAAACACTGTAGGCCTATACATCTGCATTAGAAGCAGTCAAAAGGAGTAAAAACCAGACCTCATACATTTGCCTTGAGGCTGGCTTTTCAGATTCCAAACCAACACATCATCATGCTTACTCCTCTGGTGAACTTCACTGTTCTAGTAATGATTTTTCAAAAACATTTTACAGAAAAAAAATCACTAGAAACCAAATACCAGGGGTGATACAGATTCACATCAAGAGGAAAGTAAGTAGTGATGGTGTCACATTAGTTTGGACCCTATGCACAGTGGGAAAGGAGGACTGCCATCTTGGAGCCTAGCAACCCACCCTGTATCGAATATGTACAGTGTGCAGAGGGAGGCCACTCAGGGTTCTGGGAGCCTCCTGGGGCCTATCATTGTATGCTATGGCAGGACAACAAACTGACTTACTGAAGAAGTGCAGGTTAAGTTGTTTAAAACACTTCAATATTTTTTTTACCTTAATGCATTCCTTGCATTAAGGTAAAAAAAAAAAAAAAAAAAAAAATTTAGATAACCAAGTATCGCCCCCTTGTCCCCCAATTCTTACCTGATCCCTCACTCAATCCAGCACTGTTCCTGTCTGCAGCGGCTCTTTCCTCTCACTTCCTGGTCTCCCAGGCTTAGATGAGGCGGCAGGAACCATTGGCTCCAACTGCTGTAAGTCAAATCCTGTGACGAAGGAGCGGGAGCAAGGCTGAGCCACACAGGCAGCACAGCTGGGGACTGAGCCAGCAGGTATGCCACTACAGGAAGCAGCTTCCTTATGGTGGCACACCGAGAACAGCAGAAGCCAGGAGCGATAGTGGGGGACCCAAGAAGAGGAGGTTCTGGGCCACTCTGTGCAATTCTATTGCATAGAGGAGGAAAGTATTTCCCTTTTTTTTTTTATATATAGGCATTTACAATCACTTTAAGGGGAGAGGTATTGTAACAGCTTCTACGTAATACTAGCTGTGGCAACCTGAGGTTTCTTCAGCAAGTCAGTCCTCTTGCCTCCGGTGACACAAATAGCAGGAAATGCCATTACACACAGGACCCTAATAGAATTGCTCCAGATATCTCAAGTGCTGCACCCAGATGCACACTTGGAGATCCCCAATTTCCCCTGAAGTTTCAGTTCTAAATGGAATTTTTCCTTAATGCTAACCCACTATGCTAACCCACTTCTAATAGAGCCTCAAGGAGTGTGACAATTGAGGAGTGTGTGCAAAGATGCTACAAAAGAGGTCACAAGAATGAAGCTGTAGCATCTGAAAACATGCAAGACATGAACTATAAAGGTAACTCTCCAAGATCAACAGGTATTTGGCATCTCAATCTATGGCAGGTGTTTCCAAAAACCCATCATGAAGGAAATACAGGACCAGTCCCGGATATAACCTCTTCTAGAAAATGCTAGCTGACTAGCTGTTATGACAACCATTAGCATTAATAGTGGACTAGAAACAAGTATGTAGATTAGAAAAGCCAGAGAAAGAGACATTTCTCTGCATATTTGTTGCATTTAGAAGAGCACAAGAACGCCAAATGGACTGTTTATAGAAAATACAGGAACTAAAGCTGCAAAGCAGCCTTAGATGTCCTATTTTGGAATGGTGCTACAAAAAGGATCAGACTGTGGCAGGCTACAGTACTTTTATGAATGGAATCAAATAGTATCCTGGGGTTCCAAAACTAAACGAAATAGTGGTAGTAAAGGCTAACTATAATTATTCTTTAAAATAGTGCTTACCAGGGTGTATGCTACATAGATTTCTTTTTTTTTTTCATGCAGGCTGAAGGTAGAACTGGGGAAGGCACATTTTTTTTAAGAATTGGTATAGTTGGCCTCATTTTCCACTAAGTGCTACAACAAGCACTGTGTGCCTCAAGTTACTGTGATGTTTTTAGTTGCTATAGTATTGATCACATGAACATCCCTACCCTCCACATTAGGATTTCCTGCAAAATTAAAGCTTTTGTTAACCTAAAAAAAAAAAAAAAAACAGAAAAGCCTGTTATATAGCCTCCTGCATCACCTGAATACCTGGCTGATCCTGCCTGGCTATGCCCTTCCCCCTGTACTTTGACCACTATATATCAGGGCTGCTGAGCCCTGACACCGTGGTCAAAGTATGTGCCTCCGTCAGCCGCAGCGTTCTCTCCTGTGTCTGTCTCTCCTCCCCCCTCCGCGCCTGTCTGCTACTACCAGTGCCCCCCACCCCCGCTGCTCTCATATCTGCAGATAAACCATGTAATCCCCTCTGTACAATAATAACTGTCCCTGTGTAATATAAAAAATATGGTCGATCCCCCCCCATCCCCGGCTGACGTCAATGAAAGAGCTCGGCCCTGCCAACTGGAGCTGTGATCCAGAGAGAGGAGATCTGACAGTCAGCTGAGTGCCGGGAGCCGAGCTTATATAGGTACAGATCGGAAGAATTTTTACACTACACAGGCACACTTATTATTATGGTTCAGAGAGGATTACAGGATTTAGTAGAAGTGGGTTAACAACCACTTTAAGTAAGCAATCTCATTGATCATCTTTGTTTTTGTTGGGTGTCATTTGTTAAAAGTAAAAATGCCTCAAAACCAATCTTCGTTTAGCAGAGGGCAGAAGGATTCCTAATCCTTGCTTTGCAGTTTCTCCTTTTCAAAATTCTACCACTCCCTGTTCTATAGAACCAAAGGGCTGTTTATAGTGAACAGTAAAAACCACTACTCACTTATCACCATGCTTGCTTACTCCATGGAGTGTTCCATGGAGTTTGCTCTGCATTGTAAAAATAATATTTGTTGTCGAAGGAAAGGCCGGTCACATGACTAACAAGTCACATGACTCTCCCTCTCTTGGATGGAAGCCTACAAATGTGTGCTTGGTATGTTTACTCAGCACCTCAAAAACGTACTTTAAGCTGTGCCAATTTTCAAGAATTTATGAAATATCACTGTTGACACTGGAGAGTGTACCATGCCAATATCACTATGTCAAGACAAGGCAAACTTTAACACCTAAGCATCTGCTGAACATCTTTTCCTACATTGTTCAACCAGCAATGCTCTTCAACAACTTAAGTCAACTATATCTGTCCCATCTGAAAGCTTGATAAAGAATCTGTTGTAAAGGCATCAGGTATTACTTTAAAAATGATATAATGTGTGCCTAAGTGTTGCCTTGTCTTTAAATTTTCACAACAATATATTTTCTATCACGAGACAACCAAGTACATGCAGTGTAATATTTGGCATAATTCATTTAAAGGTGCAAAACTTTACTGATAAGAGATTACAAAATTAGGAGTGTGCCAATAAACTGCAATTTTATTTAATTCATATTTCTGGGTGCCAACAGAGTTGCATGAAAGTCTGCACCTTTAAAATAAATTAAAATAGCAAAATAGAGTAGCATGCAACAAACTAGGCACAGCAATAACTGCCCTGGTTTTGCAGACACTGCAGCTTTTTGCTGACTTAAATCTAAGTTACGCACCTCTGAGTATCGGAGATACACCACCAAGCCCAGGCCCATCCTCCGTAAACATACTGTTTAAAATCGGAGCCACAGCAGCCACCTAGAACAGAAGGATATAGTCAGAAATGTCCATGGATCACACCAAAAAGAAACAGTGATATTTGTCAAAATGTCTAAAGCAAGCTCACTTTCTCATGTCACTGGTTTCATTTTGCAGTTCATGCTGCAGGAAGAATCCAGTAACCAAAGTAAACTAGTCAAAAGTCTAGACAATTCAAATTTAACATGTGATGAAAAATATGCAAAAGCAAGTTACCTTCACTAAATACTATACGTAAAAACAATTCTAGGCAGCTGAAATTAAATAAAAAAAAAAAACCATAGTCAAACTCGACATTACTTCTTAAAAAACATTTGCCTTTCAAGGTTTGTGCAGAGAAGACTTGCCCCCCATATCACAAGAGATAGTCTGTTAGCACAGGACAGTTAATGGGCCTTTCATTAGGATGTCTAAGGCACCAAAAAAGTAAATGTACCATTCCTGACAGCACATCTCAACAGACATCCATCAGCAAGGTGCACTATGCTGTCTTTTAGAATGAATGAGCATTCTGGCTTCATGTCATGGTGACCGACACTACTTCTCCTGGCAGCCTCCTATACATACAAGAATCAGAACATGCGCAGAACAATGTCAGAGTAACATCAGCACTAACACTCATTTTCATCCACAATACTTGTAAACACAGCCTGAATTTTAACACTGAATGTGTACTGGGTCTCCACTAAACTGACCAGAGAAAATACTCTAACATACCAATGCAATGCCTTTGGTATACACAACTCTGATGTATTTATTTAATAATGTATACTAACACAAATTTTATTTTACCCCACTTGTGTTTTTACATTTTCATGCAAATGTTGCGTGGCAATCAAAAATTGCAATAGCCATTTTATTCTCCAGGGTCTCTGGAGGGTCCTACTGTCACAATACAATATCTTCGCTTGTGTGGATGAAGAAATCTGTTTGTTCTCTTCTCCCTTCAGCCCACTGGATGAACAAAAAAAAAAAAAGAAAAAGAAAGACTTGCTACCTGTACCAACAGACTACAGCAGCCTCTCTCAACCTATTCAACACAGAGGAACCCTAGAAACAATTCTTCGGTCTCAGGGAACCCCTGCTAAAAATTAAAAATCAGCAACTCATGATACATTAGTGTGATGGTCAATGGGAAGAATGCTCCTTACACTTGTGGTCATTGGGAAGAATTACCCCCTTACAGATAGCTAAAAAGATCAATGATGTCATTAGGAATTTATCTGAGAGGTAGAAATTGACCATTGTTCAAGGAACCCCTTGCAACCACTGGAGGAACCCTGGACTACAGGGTACCTGTTCCTGAAGATGAAGGGTGTTATTTCTCCAACCCCTCCACCAACCTCCTACACTGAAGATGAGCGCACACTGGCCACCCGTGGCATAGCTAACCAAGATGTCAAGAACAGGGCAGAAAACAGAACATCCCTCAGAGACCAATATTCCATCAGTGTCCCAACTATGCAACCAAAGGGCTGTATGGGGGCATATGTAGTAAAGTTGAGCACAACTTCAAACCTTTTAGTGCTATTCCTGTTAAGATAGATAATTGGTGCATCTACTGGGGTAACAGACCACCAATTTACAAAAGGTGAAGAGTTCTTATACACTCAGGTGGGACCCCAGACCTTCAGAGTGTTTCTAGTCTGCAGGAATGACTCCAATAGTAGGTGAAGCAGAAAGGTTTTTGCAGCTGTAATAGTTCTGAAAGACCAAATGTCTGAACAAGAAGCTGATCCTCCAAATGCAGAGTAATCCAAACTGCATAAAACGGCAGTGGTGCATGTGGCACCCCTTCAGAGATGGTAACAGTGGGCCCAGGCCGGTTTGATTTAGGAGCTCTGTGGGGTCATAGCTAGGCTCTGCCGGGGATGGCTCTGGAACGTGCTTACAGCCACTGCAGGCAAAGTGCCCCAGGAGCTGAGTAGAAACAGCTAGAAAGTCCAGAGTAGATAATCCCTATGAACAGGGGGATGCCACTGCCTCACGCGATGGAGCTGAGGAAAACGGTTGGGTGTTTAAAAATGTCACACTGACAATTTCAGCCACTAGGCGGTCTCACAGACACATCATTTTGAAGCTTGTAATATTTGGTATTTACTTGGCAACCTCAATTTTTACAACTTTTCAAAAAAAAAAATTGGGTATTATAATGTGTTTGTGTGCACTAAAATAAATTCATGGGGTTTTTTATTACGAAAAACTGTAGCAAATTAGAAAAATGGTAGCCCAAATATGGTCACATTTTATTGTATAGGGTGCATACTTTCAGAAAATATATATTAGGTTTTGGTTTTTAAATGTTTTTCGTGTAAAAAAATAAATAAATGTGTCGTGAAAATATGGCTCTGGCGGTAGAGGAGTTAAAGGAATGAAACGTGGAAAATCTGGATGTATTGTCGAAATGTACTGTATATTTTATTTTGCACTTTCATACACTTCGTCATAAAACATTGCACAATTTCCCTACAATGCTGGCAGGAGCATGACCCCAGCTGGGAAATTCTAAACACATGACATGATCTCGCTGCGCTACAATTCTGACATCAGTCAGAGCATAGAGAAAATAGAAATGCCTATAAAGTAGCTTATAGCTGCCAGACCAAAATACCATAAAAAAAAGGGAAATCAGAACAATTTTAGTTAATTTTTAAAAGTTTTTAAAGTCTTTAAGTTGCTTTTTTATATATATACACACTTCAGTGCTATAAAAAATAAAAAAATAAAAGTTTCCCTCTTTACAATAAAAATGAAATATATATATATAATTTTTTTTTTATTATTACAATATACACACACACACATACAGTATCACACAAAAGTGAGTACACCCTCACATTTTTTGAAAATATTTGATTATATCTTTTCATGTGACAACACTGAAGAAATAACACAGAGTTATTAAGAAGGGACAGCAAATTTACACTGTTATACAAGCTGTACACTCACTACTTTACATTGTAGCAAAGTGTCATTTCTTCAGTGTTGTCACATGAAAAGATAGAATAAAATATTTACAATGTGAGGGGTGTACTCACTTTTGTAAGATACTGTATATAGCTCAGTAATAGTTTCATGCTTTCTGGCAGACTGTGTTAATAGACTAGTTTAGACTGGGATAAAATCTGTGTGGTGCATTAAAGCGTGTTACATTACACTATTACTGATTTCATTTGAATATGCTGCCAATACACCTATTTGAGGAAGGCAATGTGCTGTGTTGCATTAGTGGGTTGAGGGGCATGTATGGGGTGGCACTGCTCATTACTGCAGTAGTCTGAGCGCAGTTTTAAACAGAACCAACAGAGGTGGGTATATCCCTCCTCTGACCCACACAGGTCTCCTTTTAGCACAGCACCTCTTTAGATTTGCTTAGAGCTCTACTGTAAGTGCTTGTTATACAATATTCATATGTAATATTCACTATTTTCTTTCCAATTTTTTTTTAACTGT
>BLSH010206247.1:1278587-1298657 GCA_018402905.1 Glandirana rugosa
TTTTTTTGTATTGATTTATAACAGGTATCAAAATGGGTAGATTCCGGGGAAAGTGTGCCCGTCTAGTAAGCTCAGGCGGACAGTCAAAAAGTCCGCCTGGGCTTGCCTGTGAGGTAACGAGAGATAGGTGAAGTCTAGGCGCGATATCGGTTTAATGCCGAGGTCGCGCCTAGACTTTACGGGCCTCCTGCAGGTACCTGCAGGAGGTGACGCGTACGAGGGCGCGCGGGGGACCGCCGTCGCCGCCGCGCGCGCGCACGCGCGGCGTGCGACGCGCTCGCACGGGCGCCCAGCCCGCCTGAGCTACAGGCGGGCCTGGGCGGCTACAGGGGGCGCGCGGGAGCATGCGCAGTGGAGGACGTCCATGGACGTCCTCCGGGCATTTCAGATCCGCGCTGGAGCCGTAATTTGGCTATAGCGCGGATCTGAAGTGGATAGAGAGCAATGGAGTGTCCGTTCGGGTCCGCCTGAAAAACTGACAGGCGGACTCGAATGATCTGCCCGTGTGAAAGGGGCCTTAGATGGGTAAAACTATGGACAATATTTAGTTATGTTTTTTTCTGTAGACCTAAGTGCACCTGCCCCTGAAGAGTGTATAAAACATACACAAAACGCATCGGTCCAACTAGATGCACCCACTTTTTCCCTAAGATGGTTCATTGATCTTACATTTCTGAGTGTAATTTTTGGATCCCAAAGTGTCTTTTGCATGGAAAATCTATGCTTTTTACCACACTATGGGCTTGCTATGCCGTCAATACTATATACAGTATACATAATAAAGATATATTGAGTATAAATAATACATATATAAAGTATAAATAAGTTTATACACATACAGTAAAACTAATTAATATATAGAGTATAAATAACAAATACATACATATAGAGTATAAATACCAATTATATAAATGTAAAGTATGAATAATAAATATATAGAGAGTTTAAATAATAAATATATATAGAGATAGAGAGCATAAATAATAATGATATTTAGAGTATAAATAATACATATATAGAGAGAGTTATAACTAGAGATGGGTCGAACAGCCCCCGTGTTAGGAAAAATGGCCATTTCCAGCCTCCCGTGCACATTACGCGCGCATGTGCGTGTGCGCACGCCAATAGGCCGAAACACTCTATTTAGCTGGACAGCACCCTGCAGCGGATACTGTCCGTTCTACAGCGTTCCAGTGTGTTCCCGTGGCTTGTTTTGCTAAGACTTCCTGTATCTGTGACCCGGCTTGCCTGATCTTCGTTTGAACTCTGCCTGCACCGACCCTCAGCCTGTCTATGACCACGCTTCTGCCTGACCTTCTTGTACCTCAGCTACCTGCCTGTTAATGACCCTGCCTGTACCTGACGACCCGCTTGCCTGCTCCCTTTGTACTGCACTTGCCAGCTTGTTACTGACCCGGCCTGCATCACCACTCTTTTGTCTGCACGAGCTCCTGGAGGATCCTCACAACACCATCTGCATCTGTACCAGCCCTCATGCACCCCTGTGATCTGGAATCTCCTGTCTGCTCTATCAAGGGTTCTTGAACCGGGGCTGTAAAAGAGGTTGCCCTCTGCACAGACTCCACCACCAGATACGTGACACCCGGGTGCAATTTGCTTCAGAACTTTTGAACATCACAAAAGTTCGGAGCCGAACAATGAACCCCATTAAAGTCTATGGGACCCGAACTGGAAAAACCAAAAGTGTCCATTTTGAAGGCTTATATGCAAGTTATTGGGCATACAAAGTTTATGGGGGTTCGAGTACTGGCCAAGGGGACATGTATCAATTCAAAAAAGTTTTAAAAATGATAATTTTAAATGAGCAGTGATTGACTGGTGCTTAAAGCAAAACAATAAAAATGAAAAATTCCTTTAAATACAGTGCCTGGTGGTCCCCTTAGCCTGCCTCTAAAGTGGCGCATCTGTACCATGTATAGAACATGCTGAAGCAAAAATGACATTTATCAAGAAAACTATAAAATAAGATAAATAAGATATTTTCCCTTCAAGCTTTCTCTATTTTATAAACAACGGCATGGGGAGCCAGTCTGTATGATGAGGCCACAATTTAGTGCATTCAACAAGAGTAGAGATTTTTTGCATACATTCTGATGTCTCTTTCGCAGACTTTGGATAGAAGTAACACGTGGGGAAAAATTGGGCTTTGGGTGTTGATGGTGTCTTCACACCATAACCCTATAGAGGTACTCTTGATGAAAGCAAGAATTGGCCTTGCTGTAAAAAATTGAAATTATATGAACCTGTCAAACAGGTTTTAAAAATTGGTCCTTGGGTGTTAATTGTGCCCATGAAACCTACACCAAAAGATTTCTTCCAGATAAAATCAACACCCACAAAGCTAGGCAGCCTAGATAGTCTTGCAGAGATTCCACATCCCAAAAACACTTAAAGTATAAGTCTACCCTAACACTAAATTCCCTGCATCTACAGACATCCACGATCTAACATTTACCTATGTAACCCTGTAAAGAAGAAATTAGTGTACATGCCTTTTTTGAAGCCGATCTTACCCGATCCTACACTGAGCTGTTAGCCACGGCTTTACTGTGTAGGCGTGTGCAGAGGACACAGTCGACAATGGAAGCCCCATAGTAAGTCTATGAGTGACGTCACTCCCCATTCATTTCACATTTCATTGGCGGCTGTGTCCCCTGAAGAGCTCTGCTGCTGGAGACTGGACCGGATCGGCTTCAAAAAAGGTATTTATACTGATTTCCTCTTGACCCTGCATTCACATATCAGCTTATTGAATCACGGGCAGATTTTCCGCAAATCTGCCCACGATTTGACAGCGCCGATATGTGAATGGCAAAACGCATATTTGAGATGCCATTCATTTGAATGACACCGCAAAACGCAGTGCGGGCCTGCCACGATTGTCGGGTGATAAAACGTGTTGCAATCACGGCAACCCGCATCGTGGAACATGTCGCCCCAAAGTAGCTCCTGAACTAATTTTGGGCGACATGCATCCTGCGATTGCAGCACGCTTTATCACCCGACAATCGCGGCAGACCCGCACCGCGTTTTTAGGTGTCATTCAAATGAATGGCAGATCCTGGATGTCTGTAGATGTAGAGATTTTAGTGTTAGGTGGACTGTTCCTTTTATCAGCAACATCGGCATCAGAGGCTTGATAGCTGCTGCTAATCCAAGAGTGATTCATTTTGAGAAATGTCAGCCGGTCAACAGCATCTGTGGACAGACATGCTCTTTTATCTCTGGCAGCACTGAATGCCTGTTCGGAAAGCATGCTGGATGCAGGGCAGCCAAGCAGCTCAATTGCATACTGGGCAAATTCTGGCCAGTGGTCTATTCTCATGACCCAGTAACCTAGTGGATTGTCGACTGGAAAGCTCTCCATGTCTGTTTTCGCCCCTAGATAATCTTCCACCATATGGTGCAGATGCTGCTGATGGGATGTAGAAGCTGACAGCCCTGGGCACCGAGGGCTAAACAACTTTTGAAATGCATCACTGAGGTGGGCCTCTTCCTCCACTGCTCCTTTGACCAACAGAAGCCTCAAAACTAGCTTTTTCATGAGACTGTAACCTACCAAAGTCTGGAATGGTGTTACATAAGCTCCTTTTTTAAGGTGTCCTCAAGATATTTCATTCTCTGCAAGGGCAGGATGAGCTCCGAGACATTCCCCTTGTAATGGTGGTCAAGGAGGGTTGCAAACAAATAACAATTCTTCTCCTTGATGTCGCAAATGCTTGGGTCCTTTTGCAGGCTTTGAAGAATAAGGGAGGCCATGCACCGCAAGTTTGCGGAGGCATGAGAAGCAGAGTCCTTGGGGTCACTGAAGATTACAGTATCTGGAACTGCCTCCTCCCAGCCACGTACTACTCCCATGGGTTCTAGGGATTGAAAACCATCTCTTAGGGTTTGACGTAGTGTATTTCTTCCTCTGCTATAATGCCTCCAAAATTGCCAGAATCCTCCTCCCTCTCCTCTTGTGTGTTCTGTGGCATCACAAGAATGGTGTCTGCATAAAGCGGGCCTTAAGAGAAAAGGAAGTCCTCCCCTTCCTCCCGCTGCTCTGCCTCGAATGCCCTGTCCATAATGTCATGCAGAGTATGCTCCAGCAGGAACACAAAAGGGATTGTGTCACTGATGCATGCATTGCCATGGCTCATCATCCTTGTTGCCTACTCAAATGGTGACAGTACAGCGCATGCATCCTTTATCAGCAGCCATTGGTGTGGGGAAAACCAGCAGAGCCGCCCTTAACCTGTTGTTTTGCCATACTTACACAGGCACTCAAAAGTTGGGTTCCACCTTGTGGGCATGTTACAAATCAGGCAGTTTACGGGTAGGTGGAAATCCTGCTGAATTTCAGCCAACCGAACACTGGCTGTGTATGACCACCTAAAATGGCTACAGACTCTTCTGGCCTGCTTTAGAAGATCTTGCAACCCTGGGTACTTGTTTAAGAAACGCACCACCAAATTGAGGACATGTGCCAGGCATGGCACATGTGTCAACTTTCCCAGTCAAAGGGCTGACAGGAGGTTAGTGCCATTATTGCACACCACCATTCCTGGCTCAAGCTGGCACGGCGTGAACCACCTCTGGGCCTGCCCCTGCAGAGCTGAAAGAATCTCTTCTCCGGTGTGCCTCCTGTTCCCTAGACAGACCAGCTGAAGCACTGCATGCCATCTTTTAGCCTGACTCGTTGACTAGCCCCTTGAACGCTTAGGGGGTATTGGTGGTTCATAGGACAATTCAGCATGGAGGAGGAGGTGGAGCTGACAAATCTTGAATCATCACCACCAGCTGTATGGAGACGTGGCAGCAAAACAAGCTCCAATACTGAGCCCTGTCCTCAATTCTTCCTCATTGCAAGCAGAGTTACCCAATGTGCTGTAGACAAAATATATCGTCCCTGACCATGCTTGCAGGAACATGATTCAGCAGTAAGGTGGATTTTTCTGCTAATTGCCTTGCCCAATGATGCCACAACATTGCCTTCCACATGATAGTACAGAGCTGGAATGGCCTTATGTGCAAAAAAAATAATGACTGGGAACCTGCAATTGTTGTACAGCACATTCTGCAAATTCATGGAAGAGGGCAGAATCCACCAGATGAAAAGGCAGGAGTTGTAAAGCCAGCAGTTGGGACAAGCTGGAATTTAGATGCTGGGTATGTGGGTGGCAGTGACAGTATTTTTTATTTTATATTTTTTTACTGCAGCAGCTGGGGCAGATACATTTTCCTGCTATACCCTACAGCTAGTGGTATGATTCTGGCAGACATGCTGCAAGGACCTGTGACATCCTTCGCTATATCATCATCCCTGACAGTGGAGGCTGCTGAGACATCATGAGATATAGCGGGGGTAGACCTGAAAGGTGAGGAGTGAGGAGAAGCATGTGGTATCCAAATTGCTGGTGCTTTTGCCATGTTTGCAAATTGCAACAGTGCGATCGGCTGCACATGTGCTAAAAAAGGCACAGACAGCTAAGCTGTGGGAAGTGGGCCAGGAGGTAACAGCTCCACAATCTAATGGAATAGGGTGGTTGCTCTATACTCTTCCATGATGGCTGCCTCTAGATGACATCCTAACTCGTTGGGGTCGTGCTTTTCCTTCACTTTCCTCCTCTGCTCTATCCGGCACCCAAGTCGCCTCAGTGACCTCATCATCATCCCCTCCGTCCCCATCATCACTGGAGTCAACTTGGCAATACACTGTGGCTGGGGGTACATGACTGCCAATTTGTTGTTTATCAGGGTTCTTCCCTCTCTGTAGGTTCATGTTTCTACCTTCCTTCAACCTCAGATCCAACATCAGAATCAAGTAATGCCTGTGCATAGTCAAGGAACGAGTGGCTGACGCTGTGTTCAACTAATTCAGCTGACTCCTCCATGCATGATGCATGCATGATGCTGGCTGGGGCTATGACAGGAGTAGTTGTGGACAAGGAGGCAAAATAAGCCCCTCTGGCAGCTGCGGTGGACTGTGCACTTGTCTCTGCTTGGGTGATAGAGGATGGGGATGGCTTAATAAGCCAGTCCACCACATCTTATGCATGCTGTGGCTGAATAGCATGGGCAACATCACTAAACAGAGAAAATGGTGCCCTGCCTGAGGACGGACCACGTCCACCTTTGCCTGTGGACACAGCTGTTGCTGGCCCCCTCACAGTGGCATGGGAACATCTGCCTCTCCTTTTTGGCCCCCCCAGACATGATGGGAGGGGCTTATTACCGAAATGTAACAGAGATGGGGAAATGTGTAATTGGATGCACTTTAATCAATGGAAAGTGGTGTTTGGTGCACTTTAACTTAAGGACTGCCACTGACAGAAATGTTAAAACTATAAAAAAAAAAGGGGGGAACAACAGTGCCGCAGTCAGACAAACTGCGGCTCACAATTTTAAAAAAAGGGGGCAGGCACAGAAGAAAAAAACAAAAAAAAATAACATGCAGCAACCAAAAAAAAAAAGGGGGGGGGTATATAATACTGTATACAGCACTAAATGTTTTGTAATGCGGTGTAAAACACTGCACTATACAGACACACGCCACTGACACACTACAATATACTGCAGTAAAACTGCACTGACACACTACAATATACTGCAGTAAAACGGCACTGACGAACTTCAATATGCTGCAGTAAAGCTGCACTGATGCACTACAATATACTGCAGTAAAACTGCCCTGACACACTGCACTGACACACATCAATATACTGCAGTAAAACTGCCCTGACACACTACAGTAAAACTACACTGACGCCGCACTATCACTATATTCACACTACACTGATACTCTACACTCACAATAGAATCACAATAACACACTAACTCACAAGTAGCAATGAATGGAGCCCTGTTCTATCTCCACTCCAACATCACACTGCAAATGGCTGCTCTGTGAAGGAACCTTTTATAGCGTGTGGTGGGTCTATGAGCAATGAGCCATGATTGGGCAAAGTCTTTATGACTTTCTCCAACCATGGCTCTGACAGTGCTCTGTACCCTGATTGGGCAAAGCCTTCATTGCTTCAGCTAATTAGGGCTTAGAATGCACTGTGCGAAATGCAGTGCATTGTGGGGCGTTCGATGGGCTGAACAAACGGTCAAACGCCCTGCCAATTTGAGTGTTCGTCGAACGGGCAAACAGCCAATGTTTGGGCCGAACCTTTGCTCAGGCTCAAACTGTAGCCCAACACTAGTTATAACCCGTCATGGCTTTTTAGCCATCTGTGACACATTGGGTTGATTACCTTTCACTTCCTGTCCTATAGCTAAAATGAGCAGTGAGAGGAAATCCCTCCGAAGAGGGGAATCCCTGGTTGCTCTACAACTATGTCCTCAAGGGCCTACTTAGAGGTTACAGCTACATAAGCTCATAGCCCAGTTTGCTCTCCTTCCAAGTGACCAGGAGTTCTCAGAGCAAAGCCCTCCAGAAAGACCAGGAAGATACAAAGCCTGTGTTAACCCCTTACGGACCCCCTGGCAGCCTGCTAACTAAAGCACAATGCACATAACTTAAAGTAATCATAAGTCAGCAATAAACATTAACTTGGTACAAAGTCTGTTGAAATAAAAGAAAAAAAAAATTTGCCCCACATTGTAGGCACCTGCTTACAACTGTGTCCTGTATTTCTGAAAACCTGCTGATCTTGCTACTAGCATGGCTACATCTGACTCCCCGACCTGGAACCTGAATGTGATCTTGTAAATATCTGCCTACATACAAGATGAGCAGTAGTGCAGGCTGGACCCAGCACATAGCCTAGAGTTCCTTTTACCTTGTACTATTCAGGATTGGACTTTTGCTGTGTATTGCTGCACTTTACCACATGCAATAAAATCGTGGTCACCTCTCATGCATACATCTTACACACATGCACAGGACTAATCCATCTTTATGTTAGTTGTACAGCATCCCAACATGCAAGTACTTCACTAATATGCACAGCTATTTTCTGTCTACATATTGCATGGCAGTTTCTGGATCTATGGAATAATATATACCCGTATACTTAGATTTAGTGACAGTAGAGTAGAGGATAGTTTAGCACTGAGATCTACTGATTTGCCAGCCCATATTTCAGGCAGAGTCCTATTAGGTCTAATTGCTAGCTCTAATTCCGGGAGGCAGGGTGTCAAGTTCCTGGCGGTGGAGTCTGTGTTATGCAGGGAGCAACCACTCTTACGGCCCTGATTTGCGAACCCCTGATAGAGTAGACAGGAAGTTCGGGAGTGCAAGGGGGCACAAGGGCTGGATTGATCCACTGGTGATGATGTGATGAGATGTCCAACGAAGTCTCGTGCAACGGAGAAGTCGGTGGTACAGGCTGGGTCGGCAACTGGCTGGCACAGTACAGAAGGAGCAGGCACAGGGTGATCAGAAACAGGCAAGGTCGGCAGCAGGCTGGCAGCAGAGGTACAAAAGGGGTAATCCAAAAGAGTGGTCGTGGGCAAGCAGAGGTCGGTACAGGCAGCAGACAATCAGGGTCAGGATAGCCGGGTCGCAGGAATACAGGAATCACAGGAAAAAAGAGCAATCTCACAGGTGCACAAATGTAGAACGGACAACACTTGCACCTTAGTGCTGTCCGTTTAAATAGCTTGTCCGGGACTGATGACAGCGTGCACCGGGCATGAGCGCACATGCGTGCACCTGCTGTGTGCGTATGCGGGCGTGCATGGGAATGGCCACGGCTGCTAGATTGTCCCCCCCCAAAGGGCAGCCTCCAGATGCCCCGGCGGGCTTTTTTTCCAGAATGGTTCCTCCAAAAGGTGTTGATCAACTGTTCCGCATGCACATTTGCTTCCGGCTCCCAAGAGTTCTCCTCAGGCCCATAACCTTTCCACTTGACTAGGTACTGTAGGAAGCCACCCCTCCTCCTGTATGCCAAGATAACTTCAATTTCAAACTCCTCCTCACCATCTACTAGAACCGATCCTGGTGGAGGAGTTGACCGTCCCGGGAAGGGATCAGCGGCCACAAGTTTCAGCAGGGAACATAAAACACCGGATGGATCTGTAAGGTAGCGGGCAGATCAAGTTCATATGCCGCCCGGTTGATTTTCCTTTTCACAGAGAATGGACCAATGAATCCTTCCTTGAAGGACAAGTCAACTTTAAGTTCCTCGTAGCAAGCCAGACCCGGTCACCTGGTGGGAGAATAAATTCCGCTCATCTCTTCCTGTCATACACATACTTATTGTACTCCTGAGTCTTAGATAATGTTTCCTGTAATGGCCTCAGATTTTTCTCCAGAAATTTTGCGGTTTCCAGAACAGCTGGCACTGACAGGGGTCAGGCTAGGTAGAAATGTAGGATGGAACCCATAGTTTGTCCAGAATGGGGGCTGTTTAGTAGCGGAATGAATAGTATTATTGTAAGCAAATTCTGCCAGAGGTAGTAGCGTAACCCAGTCAGTCTGTGAGAAGGATGAGAAACAACCGAGGTACTGCTCCAGGGTCTAATTGGTCCGTTCAGTTTGACCATTAGTTTGAGGGTGGTAGGCAGTTGAGAAAGCCAACTCAATATCCAAAGATGAGCAGAGTGCCTTCCAGAACCGGCAGGTGAATTGGACTCCTTGGTCCGAGACTATGCTGGTGGGTACCCCGTGAAGGCGGACTATCTCCTTAATAAAGATCTCTGCTGTTTCAGCAGCGGTGGGGGGTGCCCTTCATAGGGAGAAAATGTGCTATCTTTGTCAAACGATCCACAATGATAAAGATAGCATTATGTCATTCGGCTGTTGGTAACTCTACAATAAAATCCATCGAAATTCTGGAGCAGGGCCTTTTAGGTACTTCCAGTGGGTTTAATAAGTCCCAGGCTCTGGATTTGCAGGTCTTATTCTAAACACATGTAAAACAGGAATTGACGTATTTCTGGCAATCTTCACCCAGCCACCAAAAGGAGCGTAGAAGTAACTCTGAAGTCTTACAAGCCTCAAAATGTCAGGCCAGTTTGTGGTCATGGCAGAGTTGAAGTACTGTTAAGCGTTGTACTTTGGCATGAAAAGCTGATTGCCGTGCCATCACAGCCTGTCACTTGTCACCAATCCGGAATCAGGTAGGTCAGAGGAAGTGGCGATAGTTTGCCTGATTTGTGACAACAGGTCCTCTTGGGACAGAAGGAAGTTCATTGGAAGATGGATGGTATCCGGGGAAGCAGGAACTCCAGACTCACAGAACATCCGTGACAAGGCATCAGGTTTCACATTCTTTGACCCAGGTCTGTAGGTGATGTGAAAGAGGAATCGGGAAAAGAAGAGGGCCCAGCTGGCCTGTCTGGGTTTCAGTCTTTTGTCTGTCCTGAGATACTCTAAATTTTTATGATCAGTGTAGATCAATATGGGGTGCAAAGCTTCTTCCAACAGATATCGCCATTCTTCTAGAGCCAATAGTTCTCTATCTCCAACATCATAGTTCTTTTCAGGAGAAGAGAGTTTGCGAGAAAAGAAGGCTATAAGATGGAATAGAGCTTTGGAGCTTCGTCTTTGGGATAACACAGCTCCTACAGTGGTCTCGGAAGCATCTACCTCCAGGACACAGGGCAGAGCAGGATCTGGATGCTTCAGGGCTGGTGCTGAGATGAAAAGCCTTTTCAGGGTCTGGAAGGCCATTTGGGCCTCTGTGGTCCACTGAAATCAGGAATCCTGCTTAGTGAGTTGAGTGATAGGTGAGATAATAGCAGAGAATCCTTTTATGAACTTCCAATAGAAGTTGGAGAACCCCACGAATCGTTGGACCCCTTTTTTATCCACTGGCGTTGGCCAATCCAGGATAGCAGAAACTTTCTGTTGGTCCATGGTAATGCCAGTGACAGATATGACCAAGCCCAGAAACTGGATACTTGATGGCTAAAAAGCACACTTTTCTGCCTTGGCGTACAGTCCATGCTGCCAAAGCTGACTTAACACTCTGCGGATGTGTCCTCGATGTTCCTCCAGGGATGGGGAGAAGATCAGTATATCGTCAAGATATATAATGACAAACAAGTCCAGGTAATCTTGAAACACGTAGTTGATGAGGTGTTGAAACGTTGCTGGGGCGTTACAAAGTCCAAAGGGCATAACTAAATATTCAAAATGTCCGAAACGGGTTCGGAAGGCGGTCTTACACTCGTCACCTTCCCGAATACGAATGAGATTGTATGCCCCACGGAGAGCCAGCTTGGTGAAGACTGTGGCGGAACCCAGTCTCTGAAACAGTTCTGGAACCAACGGCAGAGGGTAGTGGTTTTTGACCGTTATCTTATTTAGCTCTCAATAATCTATGCAGGGTCTCAGTGTATGATCCTTCTTTTCAACGAAGAAGATTCTGGCACCTGCGGGAGATGTGGAAGGCCAAATAAATCCCTTTTCAAAGTTATCGTCCAGATAGGCCTTGAGGGCCGATAATTCCAGTTCTGACAGAGGGTAAATCCGACCAAACGGTACCTCTGCTCCAGGTAAGAGTTCTATCGGGCAGTTGTAAGGCCGGTGTGCAGTTTCTCTGCTCCCTTCTTACTAAACACGCCCAGAAAGTCATGATAAACAGAGGGGACCGCTTGGTGGACCTCAGGATTTGGGTCAGAGTCCAAGCTTAAGAGCGTGGGACCAGTCTTGCTGGGTTTAGGTGGGCAATGCAGGACACAATAATAGGATGAAAATTGAATTTCTCTGGAGATCCAGTTAATGCAAGGGCTGTGGGCTCAGAGCCATGGGAGCCCAAGAATAATAGGGAAAAGAGGGGATGCGATGGCATCCAAAATGAGTAGCTCCTGGTGGCCATCAGCCGTCACTGTGGGCAAAGGAAAAGTCTTGTGGGTGACAGTGTCAGATTTTATAGTGGTTCCATTGGTTGGGTGGATAACCATCTTATGAGCTTTAGGACATAAAGGGATCCATTGTTGTGTAGCGAAGGTCTGATCCACGAAACAGCTACATGCTCCGCAATCGACGATCGCCGGACCCTGGATATTCCCTCTGTAAGCTGTAAGACAATGGAGAGAGTAAAATGAGAAGTGTTGCTGACAGTAGGAGGCCCTTTTTCTGTCTCCTTCACGGAACACGTACCAAACTTGGCAGGACAAGATCTCACCATGTGCCCCGGCTCCCCACAGTACAGGCACAGGTTGAGGGCCCAGCGACGTTGCTTTTCCTCAGGCGTAAGGGAAGGACGGATAAGCCCAATCTGCATTGGTTCGGGAGAATCTAGAGATGCAGAAGCAGTGGGTGAAGAAGCGGAGGCAGCTGGGTGTGGGCAGCTTGGATAGCTAGGCACACAAGGCATCGTCCAGGTCAGCCGCGAGGGGCCAGGGGACCTCTCAGCTTTGCGCTCCCTGAGGCGTCAGTCAATTTGAATTGCCAAATTGATAAGGGCTTCTGGGGTGTGGGGCACCCTGACATGGACCAACTGGTCCTTGAGGGACAGGCCTAGGCGAAACTGGTAGCACAGGGCCATGTCATTCCAGGCCGTGTCTGCACTCCAACGCCGGAACTCAGCAACATAATCTTCCGCCGTGCGGCGGCCTTGCTGCGAGGCATGCAAAGCGGCTTCAGCCGTGGTGGCCTGGTGGGGGTCCTGATACAAGGGGGCCATGGTATAAAGGAACAGGGCCAAGGTGGCGACTTCCAGAGTCCATTGTTCCCAAAGCTGGTGAGCCCAAGCCTGGGGTTCCCCCTGTAGCAAGGAGATAACCAGTCCCACTTTTGTAGCTTCCAGGGAAAAGGAGCGGGGCTGTAGCCCGAAATAAAGCTCACAGGAGTTGCAGAAGGCTTGGAACTTACTACGGTCACCCGCAAACTTATCCGGCAGAGGGGCCATATGTTCCAAAGGAAGGACCACAATGGTGCTGGCAGGGGTCTTCCCAGTCCCCAATGCAGTAGGGGCCGTAAGTTCCTGTACTTGCTCTTCCAGGACGGATGTAAACCTCCTGTAAGTTCTTAACAGCTTGCATGAGACCTGCTAAATGGGCACACAGGTCCTCCATGGCCGAGGGTACTCCCTGCGCAGACTCAGACGTGGTTGTCCGTTACTGTCACGTTCCTGGTGGTGGAGTCTGTCTTATGCAGGGAGCAACCACTCTTATGGCCCAGATTCGCAAACCCCTGATAGAGTAGACAGGAAGTTCGGGAGTGAAGGGGGGCACGAGGGCTTGACTGGTCCACTGGTGATGATGGTGGGATGTCCAATGAAGTCTCGTGCAATGGAGAAGTCGATGGTACAGGCTGGGTCAGCAACTAGCTGGCAAATACAGTACAGAAGAAGAAGGCACAGGGTGGTCAGAAACAGGCAAGGTCAGCAGCAGGCTGGCAGCAGAGGTACAAAAGGGGTACTCCAAAAGAGTGGTCGGGGGCAAGCAGAGGTCGGTACAGTCAGCAGACAATCAGGGTCAGGATAGCCGGGTCTCAGGAATACAGGAATCACAGGAAAAGAGAGCAATCTCACAGGTGCACAAATGTTGTAGAACAGACAACACTTGCACCTTAGTGCTGTCCGTTTAAATAGCTTGTCTGGGACTGATGACAGCGCGCACACCTGCGGTGTGCGCCTGCACTCCCGTGTGCGCCCACGCATGGGAATAGCCACGGCTGCTTGATTGCTCTGCGGAACAGGGAAAATTCCCTGACACAGGGCCTGATTAACATAGGGGCTATTGGAACTGCAGCTCCAGGCCCCTTCCTTAAGATAGGACCATCCCAGTGGTGTGAGTGAGTCACTAATGCTGCCCAGCACTGCTCTGTGTGCAGTGTACACATGATTGATATGTAAATCGCACCAACATGGATATGCAAATCATGGGTGGCATTGATATGTGAATTGTTTTGGAGGGCAGACATGACCAAAGAGGGTGTGTGTAGGGGGGCTGGGGTGCAAAGATGAGCAGAGGCACGTGGAGTTAAGCAGAGATAAGGGAGTTTTTGGGTGCAGGGAATGGTTCGCCGTGTGTGCCACATTACTATACTACAAAGACTACCCAAAGCCACTCTCTCTTATTCCCCCTCTCTGTCTCACCCCCTCTCCCTCTTTTATCCCTCTTTCTCTCCCTCACCCCCTCTCTCTCTCACCCCTTCTCTATTTTATTTAATTGTTTAAATATTTAATTTATTTTAACAACAATTGTTTGCATTTTCATTTTATTTATTTCCATAAAAAGGACCACCAAAATCGTCAGCTCCAGGTCCATTATGCTCTTAATCGGGCCCCACCAGGTGGGGGAGGGGGGATTTTGGAGGATGTCTACACAGACGCTGGTATGTGTAATGTGGAGTATATTTGACATTTTTCTTTACAAATAAACATTTTGCGGCAACCATCAATAGGTGTCATATGCTTTTCCTTTTTGTGTATTTCTCTAGTTAAGTAAATGTGGAGACAAAACTTCTGTTAAAAAAAATGTGGAGACACCTCCCCTTATACTGGTAATTAGGGTTTTGGTGCTGACTAATTATTATTATTGGCAACTCTCAGGTCCAAAACAGTTTTTCTTCTGAACTTGTACTTTACCATGATGAAACTGTTGCCTAATGCTGGTGATGCATGTTATGGGGAATTGTTTGCTAATCCGTTTATCTGGAGAAGGAACCATAACTTTCAGGAACTGATCTTTTTGTTTTAAATGGGCGGTTGAGCAATGTAAATGCTCTTTTTCAGTTAAAATTAAATATTTCTAAATGATTGGCTTATCATTTACAAGCATGACATTGATTTTTGCTAAGCGCAGCATCTACAATTCTAGTGAAGGTTCTGACAAAGACCCAGATGATAATCAATAACGTGTGCAATGTACCATGTTATGTGATACAATGACATGAATAGGTGTCAACAGATGCTGGCCAAAATGGTTGCAGAGAATCCAATCATATATAAGAATACTGGAGGTTCAAACATGGAAATTTTAAAAACACTAAGACCCTTTGGCACTGTTTGTGTGGCCCTTGGGGCCCCTACAGACACTTATCTGTGTTTTTCTCCGGTGCTGTTATAGCAGTGATCTCTATCGGTCTAATGTATCTCCAGTCTATGACTCTCTTGAAGCATGTTTCCAGTTACATGACAAGGCAACATTTTAGATCCCTTTGATCCCTGAAATTCCAGATAAAGAGTCAGAGAAGTAAATTCAAGGTTCTAATTAGTGGCGGAATCACCAGGGTTACAAAGATTGCACTTGCGACCAGGCCCTAGGGTTCCGCCACTGTGGGAGAGTCCTAAGAGCCTGCAATGTGGCTCTACGGCTACAGTTACAGTTGTAAGCCGAGAGTGAATGTTATATTCTCTCTTACACTACCTAGACCCAACACTGAGAGCCCCCCCCGCCTTGCATGACCAAGAGAGGAGAGTGAGAGCTGTATCTGCTCCTCCTCCTCCCGCCCCTCTCCTTCTGTGTGTGCCAGGGGCCCTGCCCAGGTTATATTCCCTGGCCGCACTGTGTTCAGTAAGGGGAAGCCTGGGCGGGAAAGCCCAGTGGCTGCAACTACATTGTGGAGGATATGCAGACTGCATGAGACTCTTTCCTTCCTGGGGTGAATGAGCTCACCATCCATGGTGAATGAGGTGTCCCCCCTCCCTCACTTTCACATTGTTACCATTAATGTTCACATTATTCCCTCCTACATCAGAGCCCCCCGTAAATCAGGGTTTCCAAAGCACCCCTTACACCAGAGTTCTCCTTAACATTTGAATCCATAGAGCTCCCTCTTTTTTTGCAGACTCTGATGTAAGGGGGGCTCTCTGGACTCCTGATTAAAGGGGAATGCTATGATGTAAGTGGGGGCTTTGGTTACCAGAGACCACCTTATATCAGAGTTACACTTTACCCCTATATACCCCCAGCGTTCTCCCTTATATCAGAGTCTGCAGAGTCCCCCCTTACAGTGTAAGGGAACTCTGTGAGTTCAAATGTAAAGGGGAACTCTGCGGGTTCAGATGTAAAGTGGAACTCTGCGGTTTAGATGTAAAGGGGAACTCTGTGAGTCCAGAGGTAACGGGGAACTCTGCGGGTTCAGAATTAAAGGAAAACTTTAGAATGCATTAAGATAAAAAAAAATCTTTTACCTTTACAACTCCTTTAAGGCTTTTTTTCAGTTTCAGATGAGTGCTTATGGAAACAAAGGGGTCTTACTCTTCATGCTGCATTCTTTATAATGCAAATAGATCAAAATAAAGGGAGATTCTTGTCACCCTATTCTCCAAATGGTGTAAGAAATCTATGGCTGATATAACAAAATCACATCCATCCAACCCTGAATCGCCATTCATAGGTGTTATAGAGCCACAGAGCGTGAGGAGGCTAGAAATGACTTCTTTCTAAATCTACACTGCCTTAACAAGTACGTTTTCATGCGAATGCATTGCCTTCCTTTTAAAGTGAATCTGTGACCAGACTAAGAACATTAAATTATTTATATATTATTAACAAGCAGAGCTTTACAACTAGCCATCCCTGAACTATCTAGCTGGTTGTGATGTAAAGTAGATTCAAAACCACTTCAGCTCCAGAAGGTTTACCCCCCTTCATGACCAGGCCATTACTTTACTGACAATTGCGCGGTTGTGTAATGCTGTAGCCAAATAAAATGTATGTCCTTTTTTCCCCCCACAAATAGCGCTTTCTTTTCATTGTATTTGATCACCTCTGTGGTTTTTATTTTTTGCGCTATAAACAAAAACAGACTGACAATTTTAAAGAAAAAAAAAAAAAAACAATATTTTTTACTTTCTGCTATGAAACATATCCAATAAAAAAAAAAAAAAAAAAGAATTTCTTCATCAGTTTAGTCCAATATGTATTCTGCTACATATTTTTGATAAAAAAATCCCAATAAGCGTATATTGATTGGTTTGCGCAAAAGTTATAGCATCTACAAACTATGGGATATGTTTATGGAATTTTTATTTATTTATTTTACTAGTAATGGTGGTGATCAGCAACTTATAGGGGGGTTTGCAATATTGCGGCGGACAGTCGGGACACTAACTGACACTGTTTGGGAACCATTGTTGCTAATACAGTGATCAGTGCTAAAAAATATGCACTGTCACTGTACTCAGGACACTGGATGGGAAGGGGTTAACATCAGGGACGATCAAACAGCTAAATGTGTTCCTAGCCAGTGCTTTACTAAACTGTGGGAGGTGCTTTTACTAGGGGAAGGCAGAGATCCGTGTTCCTGCTTATCAGGAACACAGGATCAATGTCTTCCCCGCTGACAGAATGGCAATCTGCCTTGTTACAAAACGAATAATCAGCGGGTGCCAGCGGACATTGAGTCCGCGGTACCTGCTGATCAGCTTCCACTGTGAATAATTACAGCAGGAGCGTGCCCCCAACCCAGAAGTGCTGGATCACGTACTAGGTATGTACGTGATGCAGTGTAAACTAGGTGGATGCAGCATTGGTCTGATGTTGCATCTCTCCCACGCCATCTCTAAGGGTGAGAACTGAGCGATCAAACACTGCTGATCATTCAGTTCTCAGAGCTCCGTGAGCAGAGACCCAGTGACTGTCAGTTACCGGCCCTCTGTTCTGCCCCCCTCCGCATTCACATGCCCGGCTGTGGAGGGGGCGGGAGTAGCTGACTCAGGCTCTCAGCGGCTCGTTGAGAGGCTGAGCCAGGTGCCGTTCTTGGGTATATCCTGATCATCTTTACCAAGCCTGGACCGCATCAGTGTTGGCTGAAAACGGGTCACAGGAGTGCAGAACGAACTGCACTCCTGTAGTAACAGCAACAAGGTTGGAAGTAGCCGCACTCAAACGATCCAATTTCCAAAAACGATTTATTGCATCAAAGGGTGATATAGACAACGAACGAAAGGTCCAGCTGACGCGTTTCGCACCCTACAGTAGGTGCTTACTCATAGCTACCACAGAAGTACAGCCGAGTGGCTGTACTTCTCCTTTAATCACAACAAAGAAGCCAAACTTAATTTTCAGCCAGCTTTTAACAACTTTAAAACATCTGCTTGGTGTCATACTGGAGGACTGGGAGGCTGCCCAGATTGTGAAAGATTTGTATTGTCTGTGTCCCAGTTGGGGAGATTAATTCACTGTTTGTCCTGGTGACAATTGTTGCCAAAACTAAATGAGCACATGCATGAGCATAGGCACTGGTTTTCTGGTGTTGGGAATCTGGTTTACCTTACATGGGGGTTATTAGAACCCTGCAACACCAGGCTGAGATGACAAAAACAAACAGAAAGTCTAAAGACAAAGAACACAGACATTTGTGCTTTGAAAGCCTTTGGCTGCCTGGACTAGGCCTTTTAAAAAACATCCACAACCTCAAGTAAGAACCATAAAAGAAAATGGAGAAGCAGAAGACACTAATTATTAGAAGAAGGATTATTTACAAGCCCAATAATACTCTGAGACAGAATCCGGTACATCCCAAACCCTCAACTGCCACGCAAAGTATCTTTGTATATGCAGCACAGTGTAATATGGAATGCAAGGACAGGCACATTCGGGGGACAAAACAACATCTAAAGTAACGGATTGCCCAACATAGGAGGGAAAACGCCTAGCGGTTTTCCTACAATTTAACCACTTCAGCCCCGGAAGGATTTCCCACTTTAGGACCAGAGCACTTTTTGCGATTCGGCACTGCGTCACTTTAGCTAACAATTGCGCGGCCATGCGGCATTGTACCCAAACAAAATTTGTGTCCTTTTTTTCCCACAAATAGAGCTTTCTTTTGGTGGTATTTGATCACCTCTGCGTCATTTCTGATCGCCGCTATAAACAAAAGAAGAGTGACAATTTTGCAAAAAAAAAAACAAATTTCTTAATTTTTCTTAAAATACAAATCCAAAAAAAATATAAAAAAACATTTTTTTCCATCGGTTTTGGCCGATTTATATTCTTCCTCATATTTTTGGTAAAAAAAATCGCAATCAGCGTTTATTGATTGGTTTGCGCAAAAGTTGCCTCGTTTACGGACGATGAGAATTCATTTCTGGGGTTTTTGTTTATTTTTTATTTTTTACTAGTAATGGCGGTGATCTGTGATTTTTAGCGGTACTGCGATATTGCAGCGGACATGTCGGACCATTTTGACACTTTTTTGGGACCATTGGCATTTATACAGCAATCAGTGCTATGAAGATGCTCTGATTACTGTGTAAATGCCATTGGCAGTGAAGGGGTTAACCTGCAGGGGGTGCTCTAAGGGTTAACTGTGTTCCCTGGGCGTGTTCTAACTGTGTGTGGGCTGCCCTGCCAGGGAAAAGGGATGCACACGGCTTCCATATAGAGGAAGCCTGAGATCACAGCCCTTCCTCCTCTATGAGAACGGAGATCCGTGTTTACTTACACGGACCTCCGTTCTCTCACTGCCTCCGGCGGCGTGCGCTCACAAAACTAGTTATCGCAGCCGCTGTCATATAACGGCGGTTTGCCATAATGAGCCACTCTGTCGCCGTCAGACTGCATTTGGCGGTCGGCAAATGGTTAAAGACAGAGCACATTTTTTCAGACAGTGAGGTCTACATTTTGGATAGGGAGGACAACTGACTCCCAAGATTAGGAAAAAATCATTGCTAGGGGAAGAAGTGAATGGCCCACATCTCCAATCTAGTAGCTCAGAATGCAAACCCCTCTAAGTGGGACTTTTAAGGGCAACCTCAACTTGAAAAGTAATTATATACAGTGGGGATCGAAAGTTTGGGCACCCCAGGTAAAAATTTGTATTAATGTGCATAAAGAAGCCAAGGAAAGATGGAAAAATCTCCAAAAGGCATCAAATTACAGATTAGACATTCATATAATATGTCAACAAAAGTTAGATTTTATTTCCATCATTGACACTTTCAAAATTACAGAAAACAAAAAAATGGCGTCTTCAAAAGTTTGGGCACCCTGCAGAATTTATAGCATGCACTGCCCCCTTTGCAAGGCTGAGACCTGCCAGTGTCATGGATTGTTCTCAATCATTGTCTGGGAAGACCAGGTGGTGTCAGTTTAAAAGGTTTTAAATGCCCAGACTCATCTGACCTTGCCCCAACAATCAGCACCATGGGATCTTCTAAGCAGTTGTCTAGAAATCTGAAACTGAAAATAGTTGATGCTCACAAAGCTGGAGAA
>BLSH010206247.1:1299171-1325427 GCA_018402905.1 Glandirana rugosa
ACCCCTAGCTTTCAAACCCGTGGGGTCCATTTTTTAACATAATTACACGTATTTCTTCGGTTCCTTACTACCTTTTTAGAGGTTTTCCGTAGTCTAATGTCTAATCTGTAAGAATATTATACAGTTGTTTTCAATCTAAAATAAAGGTAGTAAATGTGAAAGTTTTATTGTCTTTTGGTTTTTTACCGCAGACGTTTTCAAACCCGTGGGACGTCTCAATTATAGAACATGACGGGGGAAACCGTTCATAGTGTCGAACATTTACGAAAGACATCGGTCGGTTCTCAGAAAGTTAAGAATAAACTCCATAGAAACGGAGGCGTAAACTGAAGGTTTTGCCATGGCCTTCACAATCTCCTGACCTCAACATAATTGAAAATCTATGGATAGACCCTAAAAGAGCAGTGCGTGACAGACAGCCCAGAAATAAAAGAACTGGAAGACATTTGTAAGGAAGAATGGGCAAAGATACCTCAAATAAGAATTGAAAGACTCTT
This sequence comes from Glandirana rugosa, assembly GCA_018402905.1. Lineage (NCBI taxonomy): Eukaryota > Metazoa > Chordata > Amphibia > Anura > Ranidae > Glandirana > Glandirana rugosa. The sequence continues at coordinate 1,299,669 of BLSH010206247.1, forward strand.
GGCTGGCTACAGAAAGCATTTACAAGCTGTGATACTTGCCAAAGGGGGCAGTACAAGATATTAACTCTGCAGGGTGCCCAAACTTTTGCAGACGCCATTTTTTGGTTTTCTGTTATTTTGAAAGTGTAAATGATGGAAATAAAATCTAACTTTTGTTGACATATTATAAGAATGTCTAATCTGTAATCTGATGCCTTTTGGAGATTTTTCCATCATTCCTTGGCTTCTTTATGCACATTAATACAATTTTTTACCTGGGGTGCCCAAACTTTCGATCCCCACTGTAAAGATATAAAGTTTATTTAAAACGGTATTACATACAAAAAGGTGATTAAAAAACATTAGATGCAATGTGAGGTTTCTGTTTTCTGAGGGATCTTCTGTCTTCTGCTCTTTTGCCACCGTCTCCTCGGCTGGCTTCTCCCTCTTCTCTTCTGGAGATGTTGACTTGTCGCTCTCTCCCACTCAAATGCCGGCTCCGTGCTGCTCAATTGCCTTATATTGGCATGGGGCAGGGCTACCCGCTGACGTCATCCTGAGCCTCGTCCTTATGATGTCACGTCCTGGGGCGGGGTTGTGATGTGATTCCCCGCCCCAGGATGTGACATCATAAAGGACGGAGGCTCGGGATGACGTCAGCGGGTTGCCCCGCCGCATGCCAATATAAGGCAACTGCGCAGCATGGACCCGGCATTCGAGTGGGAGAGACCAACAAGTCAACATCTCCAGAAGAGAAGAGGGAGAAGCCAGCCGAGGAGACAGCGGCAAAAGAGAAGAAGACAGAAGATCCCTCAGAAGACAGAAACTCTGCAGAAGACCCCTCAGAAGACAGAGGACCCCGCAAAAGAGCTGAAGAAAGAAGACGACGGATAGGTAGAAGAGAGGGGAGAAGACGCCGGAGCTGATTTAATAAAATATTTTAAAAAGCTGTGTAGTGTACACTTTTTTTTCAGGTGAATGGGTAGGGGTACTACCATACTCATTCACATAGGATGGGGGGCTGGCATCTGGGCCCCCTTGTTAAAGGGGGCTTCCAGATTCCGATAAGCCCCCGCCCGCAGAGCCCCCCCCGCCCCAAAGCACCCATACTCCCTATGTTGAGGGCATGAGGCCTGGTATGGTCCATGAGGGGGGGGGCGCTCGCTCATTCCCACCCCCTTTCCTGGCCTCCCAGGCTGCGTGCTTGGATAAGGGTCTGGTATGGACTTTGGGGGGGACCCTACGCCATTTTTTTAGCGTGGGGGTTCCTCTTAAAATCCATGCCAGATCGAAGGGCCTGGTACCTCTTGGGGGGGATCCCCACACACATTTTTGAAAGAATAAAGTTACGTTAAAACCAAGCACACCGTTGTTTTTCTTGTGAAATTCCCAATAAGTTTGATGTGTCACATGACCCTCTTCCTATTGAAAAAACAAAAGTTGGATTCAAAATGGGCGACTTCAAAATGGCCACCATGATCACCACCCATCTTGAAAAGTTTCCCCCCTCACATATACTAATGTGCCACAAACAGGAAGTTAATATCACCAACCATTCCCATTTTATTAAGGTGTATCCATATAAATGGCCTACCCTATATAACTGTGACTGATGCAAGTGTATATTTAAGGAGACTTAAGCCTCGTACACACGGGTGTACAACCAAACGTCCAACTTTGGGACAGTGGGATATTGGCTGTTGTGTCTCGCGTACTGACATGCACTAAGCAATCGTACAACCAAGCCTAACGTAGTGACGTGTTACGAGCATATTATGAGGAAGTTCAGGTGAATGTGATTTGTGAATTAGGAACGTAGGTTTCCCAGAACGGACACTTCCGGGCGTTCCTGACTCCTCAGCATTCCTGTTTTGCACGTACAGCTTTGTTGGAACCAACTTCTCTGTACACACGGGTACAACAGTCATACAACCGCTTGTTGTACAGCCAAAGTTTTCTAGTCTGCTCATCCAACTTCAGTTGTACAACTGTTGTACGGCGGCTGTTGTAATCGCGCGTACTAACGCTCGGATGATCGTACAACAAGCTGATTGTACGACTATTGTTGTACAACTGTTGTACCGTGTGTACGGGCCTTAACTTAGATTTCTTGAAAATATAAATTATACATTTACAATTATAATTGTCTACATTCAACCTGCATGTATTTGTTCCACATGGTTACATGCATTCCAATTGTGGGCTGCCTTTGTCTGCATCCTATCTGTATGTCACTGTCCCAATATGATTATCTGTATTTCGTTTGCATCTAATGTTTTTTAATCACCTCTTTGTATGTAATGCTGTTTTGAATAAACTTTATATCTTTATATAATTACTTTTCAAGTTGTGGTTGCCCTTAAAAGTCCTACTTAGAGGGGTTTGCATTCTGGGTTACTGACTCCCAAGAGACGTGAAAGACATCATATTTGTCAAAATGGGACAACCATTCCTTAAATGGGGATGGGGTTCTAAACACCATCTATTACTCACATGCTGTATAAAGCTATTATAACATCTCTGCCCCAGTATTTTGGCAACGATTTACACCTTTAGCCATGTGACTTGAAGGATTAACACATGTTGCAGACCCCCTGACTTCACAGGGGTGGATTATTTCTTCCATTCTGAGCTCTTCTATATAACATTGCAAGAGACTGATACCAAATTCCTGTACTTACACAGCTTGCATTAAAAAATACAATTAATAATGTATTTATGACTACATAGCTGCATTGTGTATACGTCTTTTATATATGCCTGGAGTTTAGCTTGAGAGATCAAGTCTACCCCAGATTGACCAGAAGTATCTTAATTCAGCTACTGAATCATAGACATAAATAATTCAAAAAATTTTTTACAGCATACCTGTTCTTGACTGTGAATAAAACATATTAAAATCAGAAACAACCAGCCTCTTTAAGCAGCCTGGAAACCTCCATACTTATCTCATGACAACTTCACTTTAATGCACACAATGAGGTTTATTTACTAAAAAACTGGAGGGTACAAAATCTGGTGAAGTTCTGCACAGAAACTAATCAGCTTCCCAGCTTCCAGGTTTTTATTTCAAAACATGTAACATGTTCCCAATGCTTCAGCCACTGTGCAACCCCCCCTCCCCCTCCCTGTGACCGCAGTATGGGGAGACGTTCCCTGTACTAGCTGTCACTTTTTTAAATCAGCATGGCTTCGTCTACAGGGCCGCCTCATTCATTTACACAGCTCGGTGTGTGAATGAACTAGAAGCCCCGACATCCTTTGCGGCTGTTGGCTTGTGGTTCTCAATGAACTACCAAGGCACTGTGGAGCGCAGTGGTAGTTCATTGATGCTTCCTGTCAGATTGTATCTACTTGCCAGTATGGGATGTACGGGCACACAGATACTCTGACAGATCTGGAGGAGACCTGCATGGTGGTGCAATGCTTTCCCGGCTCCAAATAAATAAATAAATAAATAAATAAATGCACATTTTTTTTACCTGCAAAAAATGTGCATTTATTATTTTTTTTCTAAAAAGTTAACTTTAACCACTTCCACACTGCCTACAGTATATTTACAGTGTGGATATATATACATACAGTGTGGATGTGTCCCGCGAATTGCCGTAAATAAACAGCGATTTGCGGAGTGGCTGCTAGGGGCGCGTGCGCGCCGCCGTACTCCAGAGGAGTGTGCCCGTGGCTCAGGCGGACCCGATGTCTGCCGGCGAGCCGCGATGAGCAGCCACAGCAAAAGAACGATGTAAACACGGCGGTTCCCCACTCTGTCAGTGCGGGCATAGGAGATCTACTGATCCCTGTGACTGGGATCAGTTAGATGTCTTATGCCCATGGCAGCCCAGCCCCCCCCCACAGTTAGAACGCACCCAGGGAACAAACTTAACCCCTAGATCACCCCCTGTAGGTTAACCCCTTCCCTGCAAATGACATTTATACAGTAATCAGTGGACATTTAAATTTCTGATCGCTGTATAAATGTCATTGGTCCCAAAAGAGTGTCTAAAATGTCCGACATGTCCGCTGCAATATTGCAGTACCGCTAAAAATCACAGATCGTCGCCATTCCTAGTAAAAAATAAAAAAAAATGAAAACTCCAGAAATGAATTCTCATCATCCGTAAAAGCGGCAACTTTTGCGCAAACCAATCAATAAACGCCTATTGCGATTTTTTTTTACCAAAAATATGAGGAAGAATATAAATCTGCCAAAACGATGAAAAAAAATGTTTTTTTTATTTATTTTTTTTGGATTTGTATTTTAGCAAAAAGTAAGAAAAACTGTTTTTTTTTTGGCAAAATTGTCGCTCTTTTTTTGTTTATAGCGGCCGTCAGAAATGACGCAGAGGTGATCAAATACCACCAAAATAAAGCTCTATTTATGGTAAAAAAAATTTTGTTTGGGTACAATGCCGCACGACTACGCAATTGACAGTTAAAGCAACGCAGTGCCGAATCGCAAAAAGTGCTCTGGTCCTAACCTGTGAAATCCTTCTGGGGCTGAAGTGGTTAACCACTTAAGGATTGAGCCCCTTTTTGAGATTCTGTGTTTAGTTAGAAGTTAAAATAATTTTTTTTGCTATAAAATTACTTAGACACTTAGAGAATAAAATGGCGGTCGTTGCAATACTTTATTCTGAGTTAAAAAATAAGACAATAGTAAAGTTAGCCCAATTTTTTTTACATATTGTGAAAGATAATGTTATGCCGAGTAAATTGATACCCAACATGTCATGCTTCAAAATTGCGCCCGCTTGTGGAATGACGACAAACTTTGGCAGATTACCAGTTTTGAGTTACAGAGGAGGTCTAGTGCTGGAATTATTGCTCTCACTTGACGATCACGGCGATACCTCACATGTGTGGTTTGAGCACCTTTTTCATATGCGGGTGTGACTTCCATATGTGTTCGCTTCTGCGCACGAGCTCGGCAGGACAGGCGCTTTAAAAAAAAAATGTTCTTATTTATTTTACTTTTTATGTTTTATTTTTACAGTCCTTTCATATAAAAAAAATTGATCACTTTTATTTTTATTGCATGGAATGTAAACATTCCTTGTAATAGAAAAAAGCATGCCAGGACCTCTTAAATATGAGATCTGGGGTCAAAAAGACCTCAGATCTCATATTTACAATAAAAAAAAGAAAAAAAACGAACAAAATTAAATGTCATTGAAAAAAAAATATATTATTTTTTTCTCCTTTAAGAGCTATGGGCGGAAGTGACGTTTGACGTCGCTTCCGCCCTTCAATGCTATGGAACCTCTCCCGCCCCCGTTAAAAGTGATTTTGCGGCGAATCCACCGCAGAGACCACTTTTATCTGAAAGCGGGCTGCCCACTGTTTGAAGAAATGCCGGGGATTATGGTAGCTATCTGCTACCATAACAACGGTATTCAAAGGCAAAGTACCGCCGCATAATGACGTTGGGCGGTCCAGAAGTGGTTAATTGAACAAGCTAAAGTTAGAATCTGATTGGCTACCATGCACAGCTGCAACAGATTTTGCACTCTCCAGTTTTAGTAAATCAACCCCAATAAGTCTTTTGCATGCCTTTCATACACATTGCTTTATAGAAAATAAAAACAATACATAGAACACATATCAAAACACATATGGAATGTCCCCACCTTTTCATACATGTTAGGCCGGTTTCACACTGATTTGCTATGGGCTGGCCGCAGTGTAGATATGCCGGTGGTTTTCATGCAGTTAACCTGTGTTTTCCCATAGACTTCTATTGGATCGGGTGGTTTTGGTGCGTTTTCTGAAAGAGCACCAAACGTCTTGCATGCAGGACGTTTGGTGAGCTTCCAGAAAATGTACCAAAACCTCCCGATCTAATAGAAATCTGCGGGAAAGTGCGGGTAACCAGCACAAAAAGCACTGGTATACCTGCGCTGCAGTCAAACCACAGTGGTTTAGTGTGAAACTGCCCTTAAATGCATTATTATACATAAAATGTTGTTAATATGTAACTTTGGGCACCTGTCTGAGCTCACAGCAGACAGGAGGTGCCCCTGCCCATAACATGTCCCCTCTACCTATAATGGGTCATAAGACTGTAGATATTTTTTATGCCAGCTGGGGTACTTTCGGTGAATGACTTCCCCAATGACCATCAATGTAATGGGACCATCTCCCACTGACCACCAACGTAAGGAAGCCCTTCTACCACTAACCACCAATATAAGGTTTTTACCTTCCTTAGGAAGTTCTGACTGTTCCTGTTGCATTCTACATAAAATACTAAAACAAAAATCTAAAGGGGTTTATTCTACTTGTAAAGGGTGGAAACCTGGGAACTGAAAAGAAAAGCTTACTTCCTGAAAAAAATATAATGTAAGGCAATTTATTTTAATGGGGAAAATAATAATGACATTGCAGAAAAGAAAAATGACCAAGGACTGGAGATTTCAACAGGTGCAATGCAAAATACAACATACATAATGATTAGGTAAAAGTGAAATCTTGTGGTCAGATTTGTCATTGTCCTCATTTCACTTTGAGTCTAGAGCACATAACAACAAAGTTCTCTCCTTGTATAGCAGAGCAGATGTCATGTCTGTGGAATGCCAGCAGACTATTAGTTGTATCCGGTGTCTCTAAGCTCATTGCAGAAACAAGCCCTGCATTATAATGCTGTACAGTTAACATTACATTAGCAAGAAATTCCATGTTTAGGCCAAAGTGACAAAACTACCCAATCCAGAATAATTGTGGGATGTTGCTGCATCTGAATGTTATCTCTTAGCAAAAAAAGAAATGGGCAGACAAATCAAAATTTGCTAAGCAGTTTAATAACAGATAAGTTATAGGCAGTGGAAATGCTGGTGATGGCTATGGATGATGGAGTTTTTATTTTTTCCAATGTTCTTCCCAGCCACTGGTGCTGTTATGCTCAGATAGACAGCAGAACGTCTTGGTGTATTTGGGCCTCACTCATTCTGTTATATAACAAAATCCAAAAAGAAGCTTGCCAGATTGGCTTATTCCTGACTTAACCTTGCACAGATCAGGGAAACCGATGTGTTCAGAAGGAAATACTGAAAATGTTTATTGTCCAAGAATGAGATAGACCCCAATAACAAAATACAGTCTTTCTCTAGCAATATCAGGGCCCAATGTGTTCCTCAATATCACCCATACACTTCAACTAGTCGCATACATTTTATAACCCAAACAGGACCATTCACTAGAAATGATGATAATGTCTGGCTTGTGCCATTTTACACCCATAAACATCTCTGTGGGCTTCCTCTAGGTCCGTTTATCAAGTAGCCACCCTGCTGTGCACCACGTCCTACTACAGAATATTCAAATGCAAGAAAAAAATGGACTTTAATGGTACCAGGGATAATGACAAAATGTTTTATAAAATAAAAGTTTTTATTACATGATTAAAATAACATGCAAATATATTGAAATCATTGGGAAATACCCCCATAAATATGTTTAGCAACTCTAATAGAACATTGTACATTCCCTTTATCTCTCAAAATGACAAAATCCGGAGAAGGTCAATGCGTTTTGTGTTACTGCTTCCTCAGGACCTTCACTCAGGATCAGAAGAGAGTGACCTATCTAAAAAAACAAACAAAATACACATATTATACTTAAACAAAATTCAAGTACAACTAACAATAAGGAAACTTGGTGCACACTCACATGTCACTTCAGGAAGGCAACAACAAACTGGCAGGCCAATATACTTTAATTGAAAGGGCAGGGATTTGGTGTACCTTCAGAAGTCATAGGAAGTGATGAAACGCGTCAGTGCGGGGCTTAGTGACGTCATCACGCCACCAGGAAGGAGCGACCTGGATACTGGAGTTTGGTGATGCTGTGATCTACCTGCATGTTATTCATTCATTTTTAAGGTGGTGCACTACTGTGGATTTTATGAAGTTTTAAATAAATATTTAATGGTTTTGTAAGCAGGAAACACTATGTGTGGTTTCTATTCCTTTTGAGAAACTGGGGCATTGGAGAGCTTGTTTGATCAAACCTGATATACTGTATATAGAAAGCCCTGGAGATATCAATCAGGAGCAAGGAGTGACCATTATTGACCCCTTAAAGGGGAAAGCATCAAGATCCAAAATTAGGGTGAGCGCGGAGAGTGATTGGTGGTGGTTCACACTGAAAGAGATCACATTGGTGCACGTGGATAATCCTGTACTTTATATCAGAGCATATTTTGGATGTCACTATTTGTTTGATTTGCAATAGTATAGTGGTGGTGGCACCATCTCACATACATACTGGACTTTTTTGTATTTAATGTATATTTATGTTGGCATATTATACATAGGTATTGTGTGTGTATGTATTAAGATATTGTTAGAATGGTCACTTCATGCAGCATTATAGTTTTGTATTGCAACTGAGGTTTTAATGAAGAGCAGCACTTTATATATTATATTTAATTGTTTTGATGTGGGAACACGTTTTGTGCTTTGCAGCAACATTTAATTCATTGAGAATATTGGCAGGAAAATTTGTACAGTTTGTGTTATATTGTGGGTTGCACAGGGAGTTTCACTTTTAATGCATGTAAAACAGGACCTTAGCGTGTAAGCTATTTGACAGCAGGGTCTGATGGGAATGTACAGGTAAACTGTATAAATTGTTGGTGCCATATAAATAAAAAATGACTGTCTATACTGACTGTGCTATTCAACTCCCTACATAAGCTTTTATTTATATTTTATAAGGGGAGTGAAGTGAAATACTATAGAGTGCAACCAATTGACAGCTCTGAGTCTGCTGACATCATAGCCATGGTGGCAGCACCTAGCGACAGCCTCTGCCCTTTTGGATGTCTACACAAGGAAGGCTTTTACTAGTAAATAACTAGCATAAAGTACTGTAAATGCACATTTTAACCTATGGGCAGGTTTTTGTTGCATGGTCTGCTGACAAGGTCTTTTTAACAAATGATATAACACAGGGTTTCTCAACCAGCAATGGTCAATTTCTACCTCTCAGATAAATTCCCAATGATACCATTGATCTTTTTAGCTATCTGTAAGGGGGTAATGCTTCCCAATGACCATATTTGTAAGGAGCATTCTTCCCATTGACCATCACACTAATGTATCATGAGTTGTAGATTTTTAATTTTTAGCAGGGGTTCCCCGTGACCGGAGAATAATTTCAAGGGTTCCTCAGTGTTGAAAAGGTTGAGAGAGGCTGATATAACATATTGGTGAGGACATCTAATGGTTGTTTTCATTATTACATTAAAACAGTGAGTTGGAAAATTGAAATATGCATTACTTGTGATGTTCAAGTTAAATAGGTAACCACTAGAGGTCTTTGTGGTACCTATCTCCATTAAAAAATAAGCAAAAAAGAGAAAGTGAGGGAATCCCTTGTTGTCACCAGAACTAGTGTCCCCATTGGAAGATTTTTTTCCTCTATTCCTGTTCTGCTGTAAACCCAAAATGTGTGATTTTTTTTTTTTTTTTACTGAGGCTGAATCTCCCTAATGGGGGCGGAGAAAGCAATAAAACCTGACAGTTGAACAAAATCCTCTTCACTTCATTTAAAACTTTGAAAAAAAAGTTTTGGCTTTAGTTATACTTTAACCAGTAGAGATCCGCGTTATAGCCAAAAGACGGCTACAGCGCGGATCTGAATTGCCGGGCAGACATCCCCGCGTGCACTCACAGCCGGCGGCGGAGCGCTCTCGTGGCCGCAGCATGCTGCGTGGGTGTGCCGCGGGTCAGGCAGACTCGATGTTCGCTCGTGACCCATGATCGCCTAATAGAGTGGCAGAACCAAGAACCGCCAATGTAAACACGGCGGTTCTCCGTTCTGTGAGGGGGGACATAACAGATCTACTGATCCCTGTGATCGGGATCAGTTAGATCTGTTATGTCCCTACCAGCCCAGCCCCCATACAGTTAGAACCCAATGAGGTAACACAGTTAACCCCTTGATAGCCCCCTTGGTGTTAACCCCTTCCCTGCCTGTGACATTTATACAGTAATCAGTGGCTATTTAAATTTCTGATCGCTGTATAAATATCAGTGGTCCCAAATAAGTGTAAAAATGTCCGGCATGTCTGCTGCGATGTTGCAGATCGCCGCCATTACTAGTAAAAAAAAAAAATAATAATAATAAAAACGCCATAAATCAAATTCCCATAGTTTGTAGACACGATAACTTTTGCGCAAACTAATCAATATATGCCGATTGCGACTTTTTTTTCACCAAAAGTATGTATAAGAATATATATCGGCCAAAGCTGATGAATAATTTTTTTTTTTTTTTTTGGATATTTATTATAGCAAAAAGGAAAAAAATGTTGTTCTTTGTTCAAAATCGTCACTTTTGTTTGTTTATAGTGCAAAAAATAAAAGCCGCAGAGGTGATCAAATACCACCAAAAGAAAGCTCTTTTGTGGGGAAAAAATGATAAAAACTTTGTTTGGGTACAACGTCGCACGACCGCGCAATTGTAATTCAAAATGCGACAGCGCTGAAAGCCGAAAATTAGTCTGGGCAGGAGGAGGGTTTAAGTGCCCAGTAAGCAAGTGGTTAAAGGGGCAAATGCATTTGTTTTGCCCTTGAATACACGTTGGGTTTCATAGAAAATGACAGTGGAACTAAAGTTAAAAAAATTTGGGAGAGGCAGTCTCTTGCAGATGAAGCATGCTATGTGTCCTCTGTGATAAAACAAACATACCTACGTTAAGCCATGTGCTACAGTGTTTCCCTTCCTGTAATGTATAAAGAAAAATTTGTTTTTTTTTCCAATTGTAAAGACTTTTTTTTCATAAACTTGTGGTTTTAGATTTTTTACTTATTCTCTCCTAGCCTACTATTATTATATACTCTGCAAGTTTTACTTGCACTTTGCCAGAGTGCGAATCTGTCTTTTCAAGGTCCTTCTCCAGTGAGATCCCACCTCCAGCACCAAAGATTGCTCCTTCCTCAGCGAGATCCATCCTCTGGCACACAGACTGATCTGTCCCCAGTGAGATCCCAACTCCATAACTCAGATTGGTTCTTCCCAAGTGAGATCCCATATCTAGCAAACATTGAGATACATTGGATGTATCTCAGTGAAATCCCACCTCCGGCACACAGGTTGGGCGTTCCCCAGTGAGATCCTAGCTCCAGCACACACACTGGCCGTCCTCAGTGAGTTCCCAGCTACGGGACACACATTGGTCCTCCTCAATGACATCCCACCTCCAGCACACACACGTTGGTGTTTCCAGTGTGTCTCCCCCTCAAGCACACACTCTCCAGTTTCTCCTCCAGAAATTCCTCAGTGTGTAGTCCATACTTCCACCACGCATATTGCATATTGACCACCGTCCATGTTCTCGGAACAGACATCGCTTGTTGAGCCCAAACACACAATATAGAGGTTAAGCCCTTAGAATGCAGTAAATTTGACCAGCAGCATCTGCCCCCTCCCACCCACTGCAGAAGTAAAGTTTCTCTATGCTTTTCAGAGTGTAGTCTAGGACTGTGTTCACGTGTGTTAAGACACATAGTGTTTTTTCCCATGTACCCAAGCCCATACAATGCACCCCAGTATCTATACCAGCAATGAAATGCCCCTCCATTATACAGCAGTGTTTGTGAATTAGTTAATCAATGACCATTCTGCAGAGTATTTGCAATAACTTCTCAGTGATCAGCCACAACAGAATGAGTTTTAGCCTCTCAGTCACCTACTTCCAGCTTATGCCCCTCAGTGACCTGTGTGCAATGTATGTGCATTTCCCATCAATGATCTGATTCAAGAGCATGTGGGTATGTGCATTAACCCTTCAGTGACCTGTCCATAGCGTATAACCATGAATCCCTTGGTGCCCAGTTCCCATCTCATGTGAGTAAACTCTTAGTGCCCACTCCTCTGCACATATGTGATAATATCTGAACATCAGTGTGATAATAATGCGGATTGGGCACCCCAAATGGCTGTTTGAGAGGGCAAAGGCAGCCATGCAGTTAAGAATTTCTAGGTCAGCCATGACATTTTTTTTAAATAAGAGACAGAGCAGCTGTGAACTCTCCTCCCCCCCTTTTCAGAATCTAGCTATAATCTCAAGAGTGCATCTCCATAGTAGGGTGCCCAGATGTCCGCGGATTGAGGACACTGTCCCTGGTGGAAGTCTGTCCCCGGTTTTGACCCCGCTTTGCAGGGTCAGGGACGTCTGGTCACCCTACTCTATATTTGCCTGGGTTGTGAAATGTAGATCCAGTGCGGCTACCCCCCATCCTCCATTAAGTCCTGCTGGGCCCATTGGGGTTTGGGCTGTCTTAGGAGGTGGGACTTTGTCTGAGGACAGCGGCCACGTGGGGTAAACGGGAGAACCCCGCTCTGCATAATCCGTCTGCTCTACTCTAGGTAAGGCTGAGCTGCTGGGCACTAAACAGGCTGCATTTTTTGGCACTGAACAAGCTAAGCTGCTGGGCACTAAGCAGGCTGCATTGATGGGCACTGAACAGGCTGCATTAATGAGCACCGGTGAGGCTGCATTGATTGGTACTGGTGAGGCTGCATTGATGGACCCTCATGAGTATAATACACTCTTCAAATGTGCTTTAAAATGCATGATTTTCCTTTTTATGAACAAGAAAATAATGACGTTATGCGGTTGGGCTGCTAAAATAATGCTATGGGGCTGGTATGAAATGATTTCCAGAAATAACGTATACAGTATATCATACAATCATTACATAAACACAGACCACATACACCTCATATATCATTTGAGGAAATGCTTATAAAATAGTTTGCTATTTGCCAATAACAAAAAAAAAAATATGTCCCCGGATTGCATTTTAAAAATCTGGTCACCTTACTTCATAGGCATATTACTTTAGTAAATAGTTTGCTAAGGGTCTGCACACTTCAAAAGAACTTCTAATAATAAACAGGAAGTTGCCAGCACTGTAAATATCTATTTGAAGCCTTTACATGAGGTCTGGCATGGAACATTGCACTTTGGCAGGGCTTGCTTATCATCTCCACGTCTGTTAACAATAAATATCTACATAGGGTATCCGCATTTCCCACAGAGTGGATTTGGATTAGCCATTGTAAACTCCTTTTTAACAGAGAGTAAGGCAGGCCATAGACCACAGGTTGCAGGAAAGAAAACTACTCGATTCCCCCATCAACACAGCCAATGTTGATAGGAATATCCCTCCCACAGAGCTATTGTGTTCTCCCGGCAGGCAATAGTCACATGCCGAAAATCCTGCTGAACCTGCCGAAATTTGAACCATCTATGGCCGGCTTTACACAATATACAGTACTGTGCAATAGTTTTCAGCAGGCGTAAAGAAATATAAGGTAAGAATTCTTTCAAAAATACATATTTTTAATTGTTTATTTTTAATAAATTTACAAAATCAAAATGGGCAAACATAAGAAAAATCGAAATCAAATCAATATATGGTGCGACTACTCTTTGGCTTCAAACCAGAATCGATTCTTCTAGGTACACTTGAACACAGTTTTTGAGAGAACTCGGCAGGTAGGTTGTTCCAAACGTCTTAGAGAACCAACCACAGATCTGTGAATGTAGGCTGCCTCAAATCCTTCTTTCTCTTCATGTAATCCCAGACAGGATCAATGATGTTGAGATCAGGGCTCTGTGGGGACCAAACCATCGCTTCTAAGACTCCTTGTTCTTCTTTATACTGAAGATAGTTCTTAATGACATTGGCTGTATGTTTGGGGTTGTTGGCCTCCAGCAAAATACATTTTGGGCCAATCACACGCCTCCCTGATGGATAAGTAGCCTCAACCAAAGTCCTCTAAAGACAATGAAATTAATAAAGAATTCAGGGCTCTTCCTACACTTAAAGCACTATCTAGTGGTGATGGGTACAATGATTCCTCTGATGCACAATCCTTAGATTAGGATTACATACAGGATTCCCTACACTGCCACATAGAAAAAAAGGAGATAACAATACAGATTTTGATTAGTCAGATTAATTTAACTAGGAAAAACAGCTCCACATATTTGACCTTATTAAGTTATTGCCCCTCCCAATAGCCTGACATATTTGATGTAATTATGGATGTGCACTTGCAAATTAACCTATAACTACCTTTATGACACACGTTGGGGGCGCACAAGACCAAATTAGACTAGATGAGTCTGTACATATACAATGAACGATTTCTGTGCGTTGAGAGATCTTATGCAATTATTGTAAGAAAAGAACACCTCCTCTGTGAAAATCATAAGGGGGTACTAATAGTCCTACTGGGCCTTGAGAGGTACAGGGCAAATTGGGTAACTGTGTGGAATCAAAAAAGAAGTAGACAGCTCTTTAGAAATTAAATGAACTAAATTTCCCTATTTGCAATCTTGTCTGCATGTATGGACATTTTTAGCCCAAACAGTCAAAGAAATCGAGAATGCCATCTTTACAAAAACACCCCCTAAGAGTATTGATCAATTACAAGCACTTAAAAGGCTCCAACAGAATGTCATTATTGTCATCAAACCATTCGATAAAAGAACAAACATTATTGTCATTGATAACCAACAATATGTGGATAAGTGTTTAAAAATTCTAGCCAATACGGAGTAGCATAGACCTTTCATATTGGATACAGTAAAATAATTTGAGAGTGAGTTTAACTCCATCCCCATGATGCCTTGTCAGATGGTTTGATAGACAAATAGACCTGGGAATATCTATGAGTTCCATATCCCAAATTCGAACCTTCTATTCCTTACCAAAAAAACACAAAACCTCCAACTTACTCCGCACGTTTCGTATTTATCTTCATTCATCAAAGACACTATGGATTGGATAAAGATATAGGAAGGCATGACTGTTCCTACTTGTGGCCTGTAAGTTGCCATTAATATTGAAGGTTTATATTCAAGCATCCCACATGAAGCAGGCAGACATTAGGCCAAACAATTCCTAAAAGAACAGGAGAAATCCATGTGGCTGTTTAATGATTTTGTTCTCAAATTATTAAATACATCCTTACACATAATGTCTTTAGTTTTTTGGACATCCACAATCTCCAGGTGTAGGGAGTGGCATTGGGGACTTACTGCACCCATTGTATGCAAACCTCTATCTGGGGTGTGGTAAAGGGATATTTTTTCAGCTAAGGCCCTCTCAATGTATTGTGTCACTTACTTATGTGGCACAGATACATAGATGATGTCTTCTCCATCAGGTACCATGGTGGAATTGGAGGAGTTCTTGTTGGTGTTAAATACAAATACATATAATTTGAAGTTCACAATAGATTGCAGCTACCAGAAAATGCCATTCTTAGACGTACAAATTGTCATCCAGAGAGACAGGGTGCTTAGTACAACACTGTATAGAAAGCCCACTGGCACTGTGGAAATAGTATTCTACACATGGAAGGCACTCACTCAGCTCCCTTTATCCATAGTATTCCCCATAGTCAATGCCTCAGGTTGAAGTGTTCTAGAAACTAGGATTTTAAAGTAGTAGCTAGAAGTTACAGCACAAAGCTCTTAAAGAAATAATAGCAAAGAGCCAAGTGCAAAGAACACGCTAAAGTACCGTTTGAAAGACGCAAAAACATCTGACATAGTTAAAATGAAAATAACTTTAAATCAAAGCCACATTATATGGGAAATGATACAGATATACAAAAATATTGGTATTTGTTAGCCAATGATCCTATCATAAGTACATACAAACACAATAGATTGTAAGCTCTAACGAGCAGGGCCCTCTGATTCCTCTTGTACCAAATTGTGATGTAACTGTACTGTCTGCCTTCATTTTGTTAAGCGCTGCACAAACTGTTGGCGCTATATAAATCCTGTATAATAATAATAATACCCAACAGATTGCCTACAGATGTATGCTAATTTGTGATAAACTTACACATATCCATTTTGTGGGGACCCATGCACATGTATGGGCACTTTTAAATGCTTGCAATATTCACAATGTCCCTGGGTCAGAGAATGCACGACAATTTCCTTAACAAACTATTAAATATTTAATCTACAACATTATGTGGATTGTGGGATGACTGGCATTATACATTTAATGCTGTGTACCTGCGGTGCTTTCTAGATTGGTAAAACCATCAGGTCCTTTAGGTGCAGGATAAATGATCATATTTACCTCTCTCGTAAAGGCAAAAATTACCACTCTGATTAGTTATCATGTTTGACAAACACAATATTGATACATCCCGTCTTAGCTTCATGGCATTAGACGGGGTACACGAGAACCCAAAGGGGGTGACTTTAATAACATAGTCCTGCAACAAGAAACACATTGGATACAACCTTTAAAGTGTTACTAAAACCCAGTAATATGAAAATAGTTAATCCTCCCCCTCCCCCAGTGGCCACAGCTTATAAAGCTTATTTTTTTATTTTTGTTTACAAATTGCTTTATTGGAAGGGAGGAAGCAAAGAATATATGCAAAAAAGAGTTAACAGTATAATCAAAGAGGTAGAAGCATATCACACAGTATAAAATATGTCAAGTAGTAGGTTATACAAAGGATTTAGTTAGTCATTAATTATATATTGAATCTAAGTGTTTACAGTCCCAGAATATATGTAAAAGGGTTCCTTCGTTAGGGCAGCCTCTAAAACAATTAGGTGAGCAGTTAGGGTAGTATTGATGAATTCTAGCGGGGGACATATACCATCTAGTCATACGTTTATATGGGGACTCACGTATAGCATGGGAACAGCAGCTTTTGCTGAGGTTGTCGATCATTGTATACCATTCTCCTATAGAGATACTGCAATTGAGTTCTTGTTCCCATTGAAGCATAGGTTTGGATTTATCTGTAATTAGGGGGTTGATACACATTTTGTATAGAGCGGAGATCTGTCCTCTATCTCTAGAGGAGGAAATACATATTTTTTCATAGGGAGAAGGGGTATTGAGGCTGTTAATTGTATAGTGGGAGGAATAGAATTCTTTGATCAAGATATAATTAGACAATTCAGAGGTGGGAAGTTTATAGGTATTGCATAGATATTCAAAAGTAGCAAAAAGATTGTCATTTGTAATAGATTTTAGGTTGGAAAGTCCCGCCCGTTTCCATAAGATTAACCGTTCGGGATTGTTAAATGCTGGGGGAAAGCAGGAGTCACCAAAGTAAGAGGCTAGTATAGGAGTGTGTGGAGATAGTTGTAAAGAGTCTTTATATTTTATCCAAATTTGGAGAGAATGGGCAACAATTTTATTAAGTTTGTAAATTTTTTTTTGAGTTCAGTATGTTGGACCAAGCAATGCTCTCCAGCCTGAATGGACAGATTGCGTTGCGCTCAAATGTTATCCATGGTATTGATTTTGTAGGGTTAGACCATTGTGCAAGTTGGAGGAATCTGGCGGAGAGGAAGTAAAACCAGAGGTTGGGGATGCCCAAACCTCCCAATGTTTGCGGTCTATAGAGCGTTGCATTGCTGCATCTGGGTCTGCCGCCCAACCATATGAATTTGTTAATAGATCTCTGGATAGGTTCTAGTTTAGTTTTAGGTATGAATATTGGGAGAGCTCTAAAATAGTATAGAAGCTTAGGTAGTATGACCATTTTAATGGCACAAATTTTTCCAAGAAAGGAAATACGGTAATTAGCCCAGTTTTTAAGAAGGGTAAGGATGTTATTGAAAAGATTAGGGTAGTTAGCTTGAAATAGTGTATTATATGAAGAAGTGATATAAATGCCTAGATATTTAAAGGAGGATAAGCACCATTTGAAAGGAAATTGGGATTTTAATTTTTCTAAAAGATTAGGTTGTATATTAATAGCTATAGCAGAGCATTTGTCCACATTTACCCCTAAGCCTGAAACATTATGGAATAGATTGAGTACCGAGAGTAAATTTGGTATTGATTCTAAAGGGTCTGTGATGAATAACATCACGTCATCCGCGTATAGACTCATTTTGAATTAGTTCTGGGCTTTTGAGTATCCTTTAATATTAGGGTGGTCTCTAAGGGCTTGTGCCAGCGGTTCTATAGCAAGGGCAAAAAAGAAGCGGGGACAAAGGGCAGCCCTGTCTGGTGCCTCTTTTCAAGGGGAAAAATTGTGAATTACAGCCGGGTATTTTGATTCTAGTTCGAGGGTTGTGGTATAGTGCGTTGAAACCTCTGATGAAGTTATTGGGGATGCCTACTTTAGCAAGTATATCATTTAGATAATTCCAAATTACTTTGTCAAAGGCTTTGTGTATGTCTAAGCTGATTAAGCAGGTTGTGAGAAGTGAGGAGTTTGTATCTTGGATTATATTCGAGATAAGCCTTGTGTTGTCAATAATTTGTCTGTTGGGAATAAAACTGGTCTGGTCAGGATGAATTAAGGATGTAATTACTGAGGCAAGTCTATTGGCTAGAAATCTAGCAAAGATTTTTATACATTATTGAGGACCGAAATAGGCCTAAAGTTTTGTGGTAAAGAGTGATCCTTTTGGGGTTTTGGAATCACTGAAAGATTTGCTAGAAGCATGATCTCAGGGAAGTTATTTCCATTCAATATATGGTTGCAAAGCTTGGTCAGCCATGGAGATAATATATTGGAGAATTTTTAATAGTATGTTGTTGAAAATCCATCTGTAGTGGATGTTTTGAGGGATTTAATTATTTCAATAATTTCGGTCTCAGTGCAGGGGGTATTGAGCTTATCGATTTGGCAGGATGTAAGAGAGGGTAGCTTAATTTTATCTAACCAGGACTGAGCCTTTCCGTTAGGGGGTGGATGTGGATTTGACAATAAGTTTTGGTAGAAGTTGGTAAAAATATCCATTACCTCTTGTGGATGTGAGACTGTATTACCGTTTTGGTTTCTAAGTTTGTAGACATGTGTAGGGGAAATCTGTTGTTTAAGTTTTCTGGCGAACATAGTGGAGGTCGAATTGCTATGTAGAAGAAATTTTGCCTTTGTAAATCTGAGGGCTTTTTCAGTGTCCGCAGAAAGTATAGAATCTAAGGCCTGTCTTTTGATTTGTATTTGTTTATTGATATCGGTAGAGGGAGAATTATTGATTTTTTTATATAGTTTGTCTAAGAGCCCTTTCACACTGAGGCTGGCGCGCGCTAGCGGTAAATCCCCGCTAGCTTCAGCGGGGATTTACTGCTGTTATAGCGGCGCAACAGCGCCGCTATGCAGGTGGGTGCGCGGCGCTTTTAACCCCCCACAAGGGGTTAAAAGTGCCGGAGCACCGCGCTACCGAGGCGGTGTGCAGCCGCTTCGGAAGCGCTGCCCATTGTTTTCAATGGGCAGGGGCGGTGGAGGAGCGGTGTATCACCACTCACCGCACCGCCCCAAAGATGCTGCTTGCAGGACTTTTTGTAAAGTCCTGCAAGCACACCGCCCCAGTGTGAAAGCACTCTGGCTTTCACATTGGGGTGGGTGGGGAGGGATTTTTGAGGCGCTTTACAGGCGCTATTTTTAGCTAAATAGCGCCTGTAAAACGCCTCAGTGTGAAAGGGGTCTAATTCTAATGTAAGAGTTTTAATGTCCCTTATTTTGTTTTTATTTTTAATGGAAGCAGTTTTGATTAATTGATCTCTAATAACGGCCTTATGAGCCGCCCAAAGGGATTGTATTGTTATATAATCAGTATTGTTAAGTTTAAAGTATTCGTCTAGGTGGGATGTTAATTGGTTTATTATAATAGGATCGGAGAGCAGGGAGTCGTTGATTCTCCAGTTGTATGGAGTAGAGGATAGGCCCATTTGTGAGGTCTCAAATATAGTTATTTGGTGGTCAGACCATGGGCAAGGATGAATCTTGGCTCTAGCAGAGTTGGCCAGCAGTACAGGAGTGCAGAATATATATAATCTATTCTGGCGTAACTATTGTGGGGGTGGGAGTAAAAGGTATAAGTTTTGCAGCCTATATTATGGGCACGCCAAGTGTCGATAAGTTGAAAATCATTTAGAGAACGGGACAATGATTTAGGAAAGGCCTTAGTGTGGGGAGTGACTGAACTTCTATCCAGGGATGGATTGGCCACTAAGTTAAAGTCTCCACCAATAATTAAGTGAGAGGACTCATGTAAAGCGAGGACATCAAAAAAGATGCGTGTGAGACATTAGGGGCGTATATTGATGCAATTGTAACAGATTTTCCACTGAGAAGTCCTTTATTATATATCTACTTTCAGGGTCTTTAAAAACTTTTTGGACATCCAATATGATATTATTACGTATAAATATTGCTACGCCCCTAGATTTGGAAGAGTGGCCAGTGCAGTGGTACTGTTTAAAGCCTCCATCTAAAAATTTAGGGGGGTTGTTTAGTAAGAAGTGAGTTTCCTGCAGGAGTATTATATCCACGCCCAAACGTTTGTAGTGTTTGAAGGCTTTTTTCCTTTTATGAGGGGAGTTAAACCCCTGTACATTATGGGATATTATTTTTAGTCCCATTGTAATTAAAAAAGAGGGGGGTTATAATAAGTAAAGGTTTGCTGTAAGATAGAGTCCCTGAGGATAGAGTAATAAATTCCATGGGGGGGATTAAATCAGACCCACTGCACTTTGTAAAAGTCATCAATGATATGAAATAGCTGTGTGATATTCTTTTATGTGTATCTAATGTGTATGAATAACTTCCTCTCTCTGACTCAAACCTTCCATAATAATAAGAAAAAAATAACAATAAGCAAATAAAGAGTATGTAACTATATCGATGGGGATCAAACATAAACATGTAGTTTGATCTTGCAAGAACATAATTAGGACAAATACGTACAAAATTTGGGCCATG
The DNA here is from genome assembly GCA_018402905.1 of Glandirana rugosa. Lineage (NCBI taxonomy): Eukaryota > Metazoa > Chordata > Amphibia > Anura > Ranidae > Glandirana > Glandirana rugosa. Next base: position 1,320,381 of record BLSH010206247.1, read on the forward strand.
CATCTCCCAGTCCGAGGCCGGGCGCGCCCCCGCACAAAAGGTGCGTATGGATCGTGACCGACCACGACAGAAGGAAGGGTCACAGTCCAATTGGGGGGAAATCATGGCAGTCCTAGACCCTCCAGAAAAAAATAGAGAATATAGGTTTTTTAGAGAGTTAAATGAACATATTTAACTGATGGCATTGCCTTTTTATGCGGACCAGTATAACATTATTTGTTTTAACATACAATATAGACAGTATAACTAAAAGGTTCAGATAGTAATGTAAACCAATGAGCAATTATCAATTAGTAACTGCTACCACTTTCAGATTAGATCTATATGTTGTAATTATACTTATGTTAGGGTTAACTTATACACATAGTGTCTAGAAAGTTAGTGTTTGTAGGAAATGACTAGCTTGTCTCAGTACATCCCGGTCTGACCCTGACTGGACAGTGCACTGCCTTTGAGGGTGTGTTGTTCCTACTCTTATAATCAAGTGCACAATGGTGTCTAGGCCGCGGCGCACCCAGAACAGAAAGCCAGACCATATGTGAAAATGAGACTTTTAACAACTGTAAGCTATTGCAATTTATAAATGGTAAAAACGTATTACTTTATAATCGAAACAAGTATACATGACCAGTCTTTGTTATATGTCTGATGGAATAGCTGTCATGAAGATATAGAAGATATTCCCACCATTTCTGTGTATAGATACTGCAAGGTGGAGTATTACTCTCAAAAGTAGCCAGTATGTAAAGTTCAACCTGGAAAGTTATAGATGTAGCTGACTGTGCTTAGTCTGAGGAGAAGGCATTGGGAAATACTCAAAGTGGGAAAGTATAGCTTGTACTTTATTGCCATCTGATGCTGAAAAACGTTAAATGCAGTCAGCCACAGCATATGAATCAGGAAGCTATATTTTATTATAGTCTTTCCGTAGTTTTCTATAGTCACTCACGGTTGTAATATCAAAAAAACCGAAGTTATAAATGAGGATTAGAAGAATAACTTTGAACCATGTAAATTTACAGCCAAACAACAATGGCAAAAATGTTAGTCTGCAACAAAGTCAGGAGAAGATCAGGTACTCATCGCGGGATATTTTGCAGAATAAGCAACCTTGAACAAGAAGGAAGGATCCACAATTAGATTATGATTCGAGATCTCTGTATGGTTGACGTCATGTACGTTGATCGTGGGGGGAGGCAGGCGTATTCCAAATAGGTGAAGACCGTGGGGTGTTTTGTAGTTGGAGCGGTGGGTCGGGTTCCAACAAACCCAGCTTTATTAGCAATTCTTTTCCTTCTTTTAGGTTAAACACCATGTAGGTTGTACCGTTGTGCGGCACAGTGAGTTTAAAGGGGAAGCCCCAGCAGTATCTTATCCTGGCCGATTGAAGGATTGAGGTCACCTCTTTCATTTTTCTTCTTCTTTCCAGGGTTGCTGGAGAGATGTCCGGAAAAATTTGAATTTTATATCCATCTAGTATGATGTTAGGGGTAACTCTGGAGGCACGCAAAATCTCCTCCTTAATTAGGAAGTCCTTCAGGCACATTATGATGTCACAAGGTGGTTTATCTGCTGGGGGTTTGAGTCTGAGCGCTCGGTGGATCCTGTCACATTTAAAGGCCTCTACTGGTGTATTTGGTAACAGGTTTTGAAATACCTTATTCATAGCTGGAATCAGGTCAGTTACTGTTTCTGCAACCCCTCTGACCCGCAGGTTGTTTCGCCTATTGCGATTGTCCAGGTCCTCCATTTGGGCCTGAACATAGGAGAAGTTTTCCGCGAGAGTTTCATAATCCTTTCTCAAGTCGTTGTGGGCAAGAGATAGTTCATCGAGTTTGGTCTCTAGGAGATCCGTCCGATAGCCCAGGGCCGCTATTTAGAGAGCGTTGGTGGATTTATGCACCTGATTGTATTTTAGCGGCTAGTTTTTCATATATAACTGTAAGGCTCTCATCAAGAACCACTTTTGTAAGTTGAGAGGAGTTTTCGTTGTTTGGATGGGTGTTAGGGGCAGGGGGAGAGGCGGTGGACGGGGTCTGTTTTTTAGCGCCGTTATGACTCATCTTTCACTTTTGGGCCGAACGTAGCAGGTAGTTCGTGAGGTTGTGTTGGTTTGAGCGGCGGCTATGCGCCTTCATGCTACATGTCATACAAGGGTGTACCGCAATAAAGAAAGAAAAGAAAGTACCTCTCATCACTCTGTTGTGTCGCCTGCCTCCCTGACCTGACTGGTTTTAAGATTTGTTAGTCAGGCGGTGATCATCAGGACGGTCCAGGACTGGAATAGCGGTTATTAAATTAATACATTTACTATCTTGCAGCGAAAGAGGCAGACCTGGGGATTTCGGTTAATAGGGCTCAGTTTCAGGAGGGATCGGAGAGATCCAATACCACAGTCTCCCATGTATATCCTGGGGAGGATAGTTATGTAGGAAGTCACTCTAGGCCTCGTATCCCTGTTGTGTTCTTTTTTGTTTTTTCAAAAGGCTCTGCAGCCGATTTTGGGGAGATTCCTGTCAGTGAGGAGACCCAAGAGGGTAATCTAGGTGTCTGCAGAGGATGATGGAAGAAGGGGGCTCCAGGGGCCAAGCTACAAGGTCCGGCTGTAGTAGTCCACAAAAGCCGGGGCCTCGATTTTTACCGCCGCGGGCGCCGGCCGCCAATCCAGGTGATATATGGCTCAATGTTTAGCAGGGGAGATGGGGAGTTGGGCTAGGGTGTTTTTATTTCTCACCCGTCTTTCCCCTGCTTGGATGCCTGTGGATTGTCCCAGGATTGTGCGGAGCTCTCCTGAGAAACGTCCAGCCGCGATCCCGTCAAGCCACGCCCCCAAGCTTCTTTTTTTAAATACTGCCACTATATACCTTTTGGCTGATCTGTATACCACAATCACATGATATACTGCAGGACTGCTCCAGTGCTGATAATTCAGGTAGGAGGAGGTTTCCACTATAGTCTGTATCTTCATGGTGTAATGGGAGGCAGTTCTTCCATGAATCAAGATTTAACATCCTACCCACTGTGTTCTTTTTTAGTTACTGGGCATGGAGGAGGGAGGGACTGGACTGTCATTTTAGGATCTGCATGCACACTCACATGTGTGATGTCAATATCATGTGACCTGGCTAGCTCCGCTCAACACAGGAAATGTTCTCTCCAGTAACAGAGACCAAACTGAGCAAGTGCAGCTCTACTACTCTGTGTCTTATCTGGCCATGCCCAGCTTGACAGTGCAGGAGGGTAGGATCTGTGCATACAGGATAAGAGTTTTTTTACACAATACAGAGGATTAAAGTGTTACTAAACCCACAAAAGTAAAATCAGTCTGTATATGCAGCATTTTTTTTTTGATCAGCTAGCCAGGTAATAAAAAACAAAACAAACAAGAAAAAAAAGCCAGATAGGTTCCCCCATCTACACATTGGAGCTGGATGAAGCTGCACTCTTGTATTCTGACAGTGGGACTACTCCAGTCAGAATACGCTGATCACAGCTGCAACACTGATTGGAGGAAAGTTTTCCAATATTCCCATTCAAGAAAAGCCACAGGGCATAAAAGACCAGATGGAGATCCCAAGGAAGCGCAGGGTGCTGTAATGGGGGTTTGATCTGCAAGATGCCTTGACAAAAAGTTTTTATATCAGAGATAGAAGCCAAAGGCTTTTGAAATAGGATGGACAAGGCCCAAACCTTTCAAGCCATTCAAGCGGTTGTATGCCCACATGAAAAAAAAAAAACTAAGGCAAAGGCATAATGAGCTAGTATGCACTGCATACTAGATCACTATAAAATACTTACCTAAAAACAAAGGGCCCGCACCGTCTCCCGGTCAAAACTGAGAGAGCGGACATGTCCCCGTGGTGTTTGTTCCGGGTTCGCGGCTCCTTCGCCGGACCTTCACTGCGCACACATCAGCGGGTGCATGCAAGGTGAACAGGGCTGCTCATTCAGTTGGCAGAAAAAAACGCTCATATAGAACTTTTTTGTACAAAGTTTAGATGAGTTTAGGAGAACCAGAAGGGTTTTTTTTTGTCTCTTAAACGTTGAGCTTAAAATATGCCTGTAATCGTCCTATGTGTTGTGTATGGACACATTAAGCTGCTTCTAAAGGCAAAATACTAAACTCCAGTAGAAGCAGCATTTATTTTAAGCCAGTGTGCATGGAGCCTAAGTTAGAGATAACAAACTCCAGTGCTGAGAGGAGTGGGGCCCACACAGAAGGGGGATTAGTGAAGGGTGACATATCAATGGGGCCATCCCTTCCATCCTCAGGTCAGCAAGGGTGCAGACTCACTTTCTTAGATCCCCGGACCAACTGGAAGCCCTATTCACCTTTTTAGATGTGCATGCGGTCCCTGTTCCAGACTGGCTTGACATGTCCCTGTTGGTAGATGGTCAACTTGGGGTGGTAGGGGTAGTGCAGGTAGGCCTAGACAGTTGGTGGTAATTGGGGATTCTAGAATTAGAATGACTGATAGAATAATTTTTCGCCAGGATCGCCTCAACCGAATGTTTTGCTGTCTCCCTGGTGCCAGGGTCGGCATGTGGTGGACCGGGTTGATAAATTACTGGGAGGGGCTGGGCATGACCCAGCTGTCTTGGTCCACAATGGAACCAATGACAGAATAGATGGAAGGTGGAGGCTCCTTAACCACTTCAATACCAAGCCTGTTTCTTGAGTTCGGTGCTTACCAGTTAAAAACAGTTTTTTTTGCTATAAAATTACTTAGAACCCCCAAACATTATATATATTTTTTTCCTAACACCCTAGAGAATAAAATGGCGGTCATTGAAAAAATTTATGTCACACCGTATTTGCGCAGCGGTCTTACAAGCGTGCTTTTTTTTAATAAATTCAGTTTTTTTAGTTAAAAAATAAGAAAACAGTAAAGTTAGGCCAATTTTTTTCCATATTGTGAAAGATAATGTTACGCCGAGTAAAATGATACCCATCATGTCATGCTTCAAAACTGCGTCCGCTTGCGGAACGGCGATAAACTTTGCAAATTAAAAATCTCCATTGGCGACATTTAAAAAATTCTACAGG
>BLSH010206247.1:1357838-1368592 GCA_018402905.1 Glandirana rugosa
ATCACCCTGGTCGTTAAACATAACGTTACGAATATTGTTTTTCCACCGGGGACGGGGGTGGATATTGACCGGAAGTGTCGTTCCTCGTGTACCTTCCCGTTTGCGTACTTTCTGTTTTTGGTCTCTTTTAAGGGTCGAGTTGAACGGTTGGTCAGACGAATGGTTGGTTTAATTGGACAGGGTGGTCAGACGCAATTTTTGTGCTTCCACTGGAGATGCTCATAAATTAAAGTAGTGTTAGGACTGCAAGCAATACACAGGGTGCCGTGAAGAGGCCTTGCAGTTTACGCATGCGTTTGCAAATGTGTACCAACTAAACCTCTGTTTTTAACGCAGACTGGTGGGACAGGTTAATTTGGTTGGTAAGCAGACTGGTTGGCAAGTTGAGCTGGGAATTTTCTCTGGTTTTTGTCTTTCATGCGTTTGCCCTTCCATGTGCTCCTTGCTGTGAAGGCCAGTTATAGGTGGGGGCAGGGGCCACCTTTTTGTTATAAGCATTGCAATACAAATTGCTGGTCCCACTATCCGTATTTATCTGCATAGCAGGTGAGGTAGATCTGAAGTTCAGCGAACACATCAGAAAACCAATCCCAAAGAGTCACCAGGGCATCCACCCCAAAAGCCTGGGAATCTCTGGTGCAGGAGAAAAGTAGTTTAAGCATGGTGTTGAAACATGATGCCAAAACATCAATATCCCCAGACCCAATCTTCTAAAAAAAAAGTGCTTTGAACATCTGCTGGTGAAGGGCCCACTTGTCTGAGCTCAGCTGCTGAGAACCGAGAAAGTCCACCTACCAAAATAAGCACGCAAGTGCATGGTGGGGGTGGAGTGAACTGGAACTTACAGCTCTGCCCAAGACCAGATCGTGTTCGCCTCTTCTTGACCCACCCTGATGACTGGTATATGCCCTCGTTGTGGCATTGTTTGACTGCATTTGAACCTGGGCACCCTAAAGGCAGCTGTAGCAATGTTGGCGAAAATCGACGATTGGCCCGAAGTTCTTCAAACTTCACTCCACCAGTGACAGCATTCTTGAACCAACTGGTTCCCAAGATCCTGCCCCCGACATCCATTGTCGGGATCTTCCAAGCTATCAGAGGGAAGGGTCTTCCTACATCCAGAACCAGGAAAACATCTACCACTTGTGATCTGACCTGGTCTTTGGATTCAAAAGCATGGGTAGATCCAAGCACTGTAGACTTTGTCCCAGACTGACATAATATGGAGTTAAAACTCCCTGGAGTGGAACTGGGCATACAGAACTGCATCGAAGATTTAGTCTTGCCCAGCATCTTCATGCAGAAGCTGATTGAGGGATATTTCAGAGACCTTAGGACGTGGGTGCTCAACCTGTGGCTCTCCAGCTATTGCAGAACTACAAATCCCATGAGGCATTGCAAGGCTGACAGTTACAAGCATGACTCCCAAAGGCAGAGGAGGGAGGGCCACAGGTTGAGCACTGTTGCCTTAGGGGCTGCAACTGAGATTGGAGGAAAAAGCACTTTTCCTGTAGAACACTTTATTTTGACTCAACGTCAGGACACAGTTCAATCCTAAGCATGATTTATGGAGGTTCAGTACCTAAATGATGAACCACTCCAGAAACTACACTATCTGATGGAAGTTTAGCATTAAGGTCTGAGCAGTTCTCAGAAAAGCTGGTCATCCAGGTACCCCCTTAACAGTCCCAGAACCAAAGCCAACCTTGGCAAAAATACTCTAGGATCAGTGGAATGGCAACACCAAACTTGTAGTGGTTCTTGTAGTGGTTCTCCTCCACAGAAAACCTTAAAATTTCTTGAAGGCGGCCTGAAAGACCAGGATGTGCAGGTAGGCATTCTTGATATCCACGAACGTCAGGAAGGTGAAGTGAAATAATCAATGACTTAGTAGACCCCGTCCTGAACTTTGCACAAATTTGTGGAGACCCTTGAGGTTTTGAATAGGCTTGAAGTCTCCATTTGGCTTTGAATAGAAGCCGTAAACAACTTTTCACCTTCCAGCACAAGTGCAAGGACACACTAAGACAGCAACCTTTCCAGTGCTGTAAAGAAACCCACTCAGGCTCCAAAAGACATTTCAGTGCAGTAAACTCTAGCTTGTAACATCTTGACACAACACTGCGGACCTATTCGTCTGCAATGTCCTGAGTATGGACAACTGCAAAGGCTCATGAAAAACACTTCCACCTGCAAGAGTGGGGTTGCCTCCCATCTGGAAAGAAGATTGTTTTCCATATTTGGAGGTCATCACAGTACCTTTGTTATGGAATATGAAGGCAGGTTTTGGTTTGCAGCATGAGACTTGTGGGGAAAGAAGGAAGGAGGAAGTTAGGAGGAAGGAGGTCTGTGGCCCAGGAATTCAGAACCCCCTGGCTGCAAAAGAAAAAAAAAAAAAAAAAACACAACACACACACACACACACACACACACCGCATCCCTGGGCACAAAGGAGCTGGAGACATGTGCCCCTGAAGCTGTGAAAAGACCCATAGGAAAGCTGTCCCAGATCGAACTATACAGGGGGCCTTACTACCAAAGAGGAATGTGGGAGCCCACGCCTTAGTCCTTCACTCCAACTCTCTGCTTGTGCTCTATTATGGCTCCCTCAAGGTCAATACGCCTTACCCCAGGAACAGAAGTAATGGCCACCCAGCTGAGGCATGTTTGCTGTAGAAAGACACTTAGTGAGTCAACATACAAACTACCTGAAATACTTGCAGGATTTGCACTCAGAAAGGAAGGGCCCACTGTCAGTGCCACGGTTGTCCCTTTACTTAATGTCCTTGAGAGCGCTTCCCACTTGTGCTTCAGGTGCCCTGAGCATCCAAAGTTTCAACCGTGCATGTACCAATGATGTCATTGCTCACATCCCATGCCACCAGACTTGCAGCCATTGTACAACGCCACAGTGGTGCAGCGCGCAGCAAACTTCATTGAGTGTTGCAGCCATAGCTCACCAGTAGCACTTCCCAGTACAGGCTGTAGCCAACCCTTCCCCATCAGCATGTTGCATAAATGGACTACTGCACATAGGGGAACTCTATTGAGCACAGTGACATAAGGGGATTCCATCCAAGCAGGCTCTCATCAATCCAGGCTGCAGGGCTGTTATAAGGCTCAATCTTCAGCCATCACAGAGGGCATTCCCCAAAGGGGCCTTCAGGGACATGACTTCCCCTCAGGGGAAACACAGCTTTGGACCTGTAGAGCACTCTGCCAGTGGAAATACCAGACGACATGTGCCCTAGTTAGAGCTGCGTACAGGATCCTGTGCCAAGTGGGCAACATTACAGGCTACCCCTGATTTTCTCAGTGGAGTCTGGGTACTATACCCCTGGGCCCAAAGTCCATAAGTGACCGATCTGAATAAAGAACATCTTCCCAAGGGTGTATGGAACAGGCAGCAGAAATCATTGGCTGACACTCATTAAAAGAAAAAAATTCCAGAGATTCTTCACAGGTATGTTCCATCGTCTTTAGAGAATGACTCTGTAGACATGTAGAAGAAGATTAGACTACATCCACATGTGGATGTCCTGTAGTGACACAGGTGTTGGATCACTGAATTACAGCGCATGGCAGGGGACAAAGGCATCAAACACTCCCAGAAAACTCTGACAGAGGCTGCAGGGAAGTTAGGAGACACAGGACACCGGCGAGGTTAGTATAATAGCTCTTCTAGTATAACTCCTAGTAAATTTACACGAGATCCAGTGCAAAAAAAAAAAAATATGCATGCTGCTGTACCTTTTTTTTAAAGCACTGGAACTGAACACAGTGGTGTGAAACTGCAAAAAACGAAACCATATTGCCAAAAATCAACAACATTTTGGCTGGAGTTGGTCTTCTAAGCCCTGGCACCCTTCTGACACTCAGCCCTACCACTTTCCATTCCACTATCAAATGCTGGAGCCTTTACAGCCCACGGATATCCAGAAATTTGATAGCTGAATGACAGGGGCCAACCAGAGGAGAGGTGGAGCTTAATCTTGACTTGAGCAAGTCAAGAACAGAGTTTCTCATCCTTCTTACTAGAACAGAACCCTTACAACAGTTCTCAGGGAACCCCCACTGAAATGAATACAGAAAGGAAAAATGCAGACAGTGAAAATTGTAGTGCCCCTTCTACACGGATTATCTACCTACACACTGGGCACCAAACCGCCACTGCTCCCCTCTGAAACCCCTAGCAACCTCCAGAGGAACCCCAGGGTTCCATGGAACCCTAGTTAAAAAAGGCTGACCTAAGGATCAAGGCACTCCAGCGGGACACGAGGTGCTTAACGATATCACCATGTCCCAAGGGAACTTATAAAATATACTTGAGAGAACCTGACCTTTAATTAAAAACAAGCACATTTTCGCTATATACAGAATATTTAATGCCCACCCATTACTAAAGTTGGGTATAAACATTGAAATCTTGAAATCTATTGAATCCAACTTTTGGTTTTTCAATAGGAAGAGGGCCATGTGACACATCAAACTTATTGGGAATTTCACAAGAAAAACAATGGTGTGCTTGGTTTTAAAGTAACTTTATTCTTTCATGAGTTATTTACAAGTTTCTGACCACTTATAAAATGTGTTCAATGTGCTGCCCATTGTGTTGGATTGTCAATGCAACCCTCTTCTCCCACTCTTCACACTGATAGCAACACCGCAGGAGAAATGCTAGCACAGGCTTCCAGTATCCGTAGTTTCAGGTAATGCACATCTCGTATCGTCACAGCATATGATTTTTTTTATGGTCAGTAAAAACCAATACCGGGTGAGCTGCTCCTTCCAGGAGGTACCGCCATTCCTCCAAAGCCGACTTGATGGCCAGCAATTCCCTATCACCGACATCATAGTTCCAGCAAGATGGTGCACCACCACATTATGGGTGTCAGGTCCGAGCATTCTTAGATGAACAATTTCCTGGAAAGTGGATTGGTCGTCGTGGGCCAGTTGAATGGCCCCCAAGGTCTCCCGATCTGACCCCCTTAGACTTTTATCTTTGGGGTCGTCTGAAGGCAATTGTCTATGCTGTGAAGATACGAGATGTGCAGCACCTGATCAGTGCGTGAAGAGTGGGAGAAGAGGGTTGCATTGACAATCCAACACAATGGGCAGCACATTGAACACATTTTATAAGTGGTCAGAAACTTGTAAATAACTCATGAAAGAATAAAGTCACGTTAAAACCAAGCACACCGTTGTTTTTCCTTGTGAAATTCCCAATAAGTTTGATGTGTTACATGACCCTCTTCCTATTGAAAAAACAAAAGTTGGATTCAAAATGGCCGACTTCAAAATGGCCGCCATGGTCACCACCCATCTTGAAAAGTTTCCCCCCCCCTCACATATACTAATGTGCCACAAACAGGAAGTTAATATCACGACCATTCCCATTTTATTAAGGTGTATCCATATAAATGGCCCACCCTGTACAATCGATTCAAAAGCAGTATTTTTTTAATGATTTTCTGATTGTGTGTACTAGGCTTTAATCCCTAGGACATACACAGTACTTCTACCCACAACACTATTAGTAATGAATAGAAAGTTCTAATTCTACCCAGAAGCCTTTGTGTACATCTCCTTACCTGCATTGTTGATTAGTATATCCAGCCGTGGCTCACTATCAAGGAATGTTTTGCAAAACGACCTTATGGATGCAATAGAGGCAAGATCAAGCTTCATGAACAGCACTTCATTGTTCCCAGATAACTGCAAAAAACATACAGGAGAGTGACCCCATTTATATAAACCATCATGTAACCATGTGAAGTAGAATGCACGCAATCACTGTATATACTGCCACACCCACCCACTGAAAGGAATGAGTGACCTTTGCACACATTGAAAACAAGCAATCATACATGTGACAGGGAGTGCGTGTTTTATCTTCCTTGCTGCTCTGTACTGAGAAGCTGCTTCAGTTATAGATTCATAGCAATGTATTACAAAATGCCCATAAAACAACAGCTATGAGTACAATAATTTAGAGGCGGTCTCTTATCTGCACAGCTACCGCAGATGTCAAAATCTAACCACCTATTAATGGTGCGTATAGACACTGAAGGCAAGCAGATAGTTTAGGAGAACCTGCGCCTTGCCCGTTAAGGTTTAAATTGTGACTTTAGTAGAGGTTCATCTCGTCATAATCCATGCCACAGGACACTTAAGCTGGGTACACAGTTTGTTTTTTTTCTTTTCAACCCAGTGGGCTGAAAAAAAAAAAAAAAAAAAAAACCCCTGACAGATTACCATACTAATCCAAGCAATGTTTGGCATTGTTGCACTTTGTATGCCGACAGGAGGACTACCTCATCCCCGCTGCCAGAACACACTGATCAGAGCTCTCAGCCACTGGCTGCGAACACTGATCAGCTGCTGGTTTTCCAGAAGCCAGTTGTAAGGCAGGCTTCTGTCAGACAGTCGCTTGTATACTGAATGCCAGCCGGTTCCTCCTGAACCTGGCTTTACTCAAAGCAGAGTTTAATCTTTCGGAGCACGTTTCATGCCCCACCCCTATTTAGGGCATAACATGAAAACATGATCACATTGCACAGCCCACCACCCTCCAACCCCTCCCCTGAATTTCTGGACACGCATACACGTTTTGTCTTGAATTTGGCACAGCTATGCATGGCTCCACCCACACAGCCACATCCATTCACAACACCCTGTGAGGGACTACAAGTCTCATCTGCCACTGCCCCAGAAGGGCTTTCAGATCTCAACGGAGCACAACTGCGGCGATATCACAGCACTTTTAGTCTGTTTTTCTTCCTCCAGGCCCAAAACCAAAAAGCTCTACCTCTGTGCAGACCTGGGCCTGGAAAAAAAAGTCTGCAGCAGCCTTTTTATTGCCCTAAAAAGGCTGAAATGCTTTGCAGGCCTCAATGCAAAAATTCTATAAATAACTTTTTATTTTATTAACGTGGGTGCATTTATTACATTTTTGTAAAGGGTGGACTGTGCCTTTAATGACTTTCATTTCTCTATTGGAGCTTAGAGCCCCTCACAATAAGCAAGAGACGATTCTGCTACTTGCACTATGGAGGAGAGTGTCAAGAGGATAGCGCGCTCTTGTTTAAAGGGTTAGAGAGACTGAATAAAGCATCTGCAGCATAATAGAAAATGGAATTACCCCTGTATTCTGTGCACTGTTCCACAAATAACCATACAATGGCTGTTTGTTGACAAGAATGGTTTTAGCGCCTTTGCAAAAAGCTGACCACGCAGATTACAATCTGACTGTACAATCTATGTAATGGAAAGCCTAGCTTGACTGGACAATCTGGGTAGGTCATCATATTGCAATGTTTTTGAAAATGTAACCACTTGCCGACTGCACCGCATGATTTTACTGCGGCTATGTGGCTCCACTGCCCAAATTACTGTATATAAACGGCGATTCATGCAGCTGCAGGCGGGCGCCACGCTCTCAAGCCCGCTGCACGAGTGTGGCTGCGGGTCGGGCAGACTCGATGTCCACCCTCGATCGTCTACTACAGAGGAAGAATGGGGAACCACAGATGTAAACATGGCGGTTTCCTGTTCTGTCAGGCGGCATGACAGTGATCTACTGATCCCTGTAATCAGGATCAGATAGATCTGTCATGCCGCCTGACAGCCCAGCCCCCACACCGTTAAAACCCAGTGAGGGAGCACATTTAACCCCTTGATCGCCCACTACAGCTAAACCCCTTCCCTGTCAGTGACATTTATACAGTAATCGTTGGCTATTTTTTTAGCTCTGATCGCTGTATAAATGTCAATGGTCCCAAAAAAGTGTCAAAAGGGTTTGATCTGTCCGCCGCAATATCACAGTCCCGATAAAAAAAAAAAAATAAAATAAAGGGTCGCAGATCACCGCCATTACCAGTAAAATAAAAAACGCCATAAATCAGTTCTGTTTGTAGACGTGACAACTTTTGCGCAAACCAATCAAACACTGTTTGCAATTTTAATTACCAAAAATATGTAGAATACATTTTGGCCTAAACTGATGAATAAATTTGTTTTATATATATTTTTTTATTTTAGATATGCATTAATACAAATATTGTTTTCTTTCAAAAAACTGTTGCCTTGTTTATTGCACAAAAAAAAAAAAAAAAAAAAAGAAGAGGTGATCAAATACCACCAAAAGAAAGCTCCATTTGTGGGGAAAAAGGACGTCAATTTTGTTTGGGTAAAGCGTTGTGTGACCGCGCAATTGTCAGTTAAAGCACCAAATCGCAAAAAGTGCTCTGGTCAGGAAGGGGTAAATCCTTCCAGGGATGAAGTGGTTAAAGGAGAGGTTATAGTCACTTTAGAACGTGTGCAGTGATCTTAACTTTGGGATCGCCCCCCACCCCTTTCCCCCTGGAGGATCCCCTGCATGTCGGTGAGGCTTTACTTTAATCCTTACCTTTTCCAGATAGCTTTAGCTCAGTCATGTGATGAACAGGGTTCTCCACCGCTTCTACATCCTTATACTGAAGATGTAAAGGGGGGAGTCCATAATGCCCTGCACTGACAGTATGTCCTCAGGCGTCAGATTATTGACTAGGTGTCATTCAACACAGACGACTAAGGACATCTTGTGGTGAAAAGGAATTACTGCAGGGCACAGCACAAAACACTATTGCAGCCTGGGCTTTTTATTTTTTCACACTTGCCTGTACACCAAGCTGGAGCAGTTTAGTGTGCAGTACATTTGAGGTGTGTCAGGAGGTGGTGTGATGTGTGTTTAATTGCTTCTCACAGCTTATTTTTTTTTTTTTTTTTGTATAACCCAAAAAGACCAAATTTAGGTGCTGCTCAGGTAGAATGGTAAAGTCTAACTAGACCACTGTGAGTGCAGGCAGGAGGAACGGGGAGCTCGTCCTAACTCCAAGCTATGGGGACCCCATGATTAAGCTCCAAGGGGCGGAGTGAAACACACTGGGGGCGTGGCCAGGCTGAGGCTGCCATTCATCTCACTTCATGCACATGGGTCTGCTTCATTGTGGCTTATGGATAGTTTCCTTTTTTGTAAACTCAGGTGAAGTGACACTTCATTCATGTCATGCACAGCAGTGTGGTGCGCTTGCTGTGCAGTGACAATCAATGAATGCGACATTATGCACCTTGGGCTGCGTTGTAGTGAGAGCAGTGTGGAAAAACACAAGCCACCGCCTGGTGTGAATGGGCCCTTTAGATTATTGGGCAACCTTAAAGTGGTTGTAAACCTAAGACATGAAATCTGAATAAAGCATATACCTCTATAGCACAGGTGTCAAACTGGTGGCCCTCCAGCTGTTGAGGAACTACATGAGGCATTGCAAGGCTGACAGTTACATGCACGACTCCCACAGGCATGATGGGACTTGTAGTTCCGCAACAGCTGGAGGGCCGCCAGTTTGACATCCCTGCTCTATAGGGTGTACTTGTCTCAATCAGGAGCACCAAGTGTTATTTCTGTCTGTGGCCTTCATTTCTGCTATCAGCATGAATCACTCCGGACACCAAAAGTAAAAAAAAAAGTGATGGGGGAGGGAGCTCCAGCACACAGCCTGCGATTAACAGCCTCAGCTCTGTTCCTGTGTGAAGCATGCTGTGTCCCTCCCCTCCAATCAGCTCTCACTGAGCTCTGCAGAGTGCAATTTTAGCTCTCTGCCTTTTTTCTGATGGCTCAGACAAGCTTTATACATCCTGCACTTTGTAGGGCTGTAGAGAAGAGTAGACTACAGATAAACAGGTACAACTTCTGTAGAAAGATTGGTGTCATCTCTGTATCTCCTGAGTCCAGTCACATCATTGGGTATATGAAAGGGTTTACAACCACTTTAAAAAATATAGCCTGGGGCTAAAATATAAAGAGGATAGATATATTGGGCAGGTGGGAATATAGGAAATACACAAAATTTAAATGTAAATAATAGACTACATACAAAATGATAAGCAGCCTACATGCTATGTGTGTATTAGAAGGGTACCTTGAGGATCTGACTGCTTTTAGGACAATATTTGGAAATGCTTATGAATGCATTGTGTGAAATACACAATTCAGTTTTTGTCTCTAGATTTCTTCATAAGATTCCAAAAAAACATCCAAGGTTTACCCTCTTATTTATAGGCTTTCTGTAAAGCCTTTCCAAAAGGAGTAATGATATCCTGGAAAATGGCCACTCACTGCAATACTAAATACAACTAAAGCTGGCCATACACTGTACAGTCCCATTGTACAATCTATGTACATCTCCTTTACATTTATATAGAATGCGGCAACATGAGGACAAAGCTATACAATCCATTCCATCTGTATCCAGTCAGGTAGGCCCCTTTATTGCATAGTTGTTGGCAGATCTAAAAGTGATTGTACAATCAGATCCTATATGGCGGGGGTTGGCAAACAGTCGACCGCATGTGGGTGACGGGTCGACCGTCAATATTTCTGCAACCTCTGCGCCAGCTTTCCCTTCATCCTCCTCCACTCCGCTCACAACAAGCACAGCAGAAATGGGGAGGCAGCACAGCTCAGAACAATGGGCGGGAGCTGGCTAAGTTAACTGGAAGGTGATTGGTTGCTAGGCGGTCCTTGTTAACATGGAAAGCATCTCCGGCTACCGCTCTCTGTCCAGAGCTGTGATGTGTCCCACTTCTGTATGGTGCACGCCACTATAGGTAGGAGAATTATTCCACTGCTGCACTAACATTGACAATGCTGTGTTGGGGGAGACAGGCAGAGGCAGAGCACATTGCTGGGGGGGGGGGGGGGGGCAGGCAGGCGGTAC
>BLSH010206247.1:1380195-1400540 GCA_018402905.1 Glandirana rugosa
CATACTGTAGTTAGTGTCAACGGTTGAAAGAGTTTTTTGTAAATCCCTGTGAAAAAAACTACATACGTTTCATAAAATTAATCCCCACCCCAGTAAGTAAACATCCACACCGGATCGTCCTCTCTTTTTTACACAGCTTTTTACTCGCATCAAATTTAATACGATTTATCACCCACACCCCCTCCATCCCTTTCTTTCTCTCCTCTCTTGTTCGTCCTTCCTTCCTCTCTCTCCTTTCACTTTCTTTCTCTGCTCTCTCCATCCCTCTTTCTCTCTCCCCTTTTCTTTCTTCCTCCCTCTCTCTCTCCCTCCCTCCCTCCAACCCGCTTTTTCTTTTACTTTCTCTCTCCTTCCATCCTCTTTCTATTTTTTCTTTCCCTATATATTACCACATTCTCCATAAGGCACCTCAGACTCGATTTAACCACACCCCTTTAAGCCACACCCACTATTTAGCATAATTTAAACTACGCTCATTTTTCGACACATTTTTTCTCTCCTGCTAGGCCACACCTACAAATGAATGACCCCACCCCTAATTAAAATACTTTGCATACATCAAAAAAAGTGTCCCTAAATGTTTTTTGAGAAAGTTGGCAACTGTGATTGATGTCATACAAAAATGCACATAAGGGCAGTACACAGGTGTGAATGGGCACGCAGCAGCTGTATGGACATGTTTGGCAAGTGGTTGTGCAACCCTAAGGAAACAGTGAGAGCCCTAAGGAAACAGGCCATGCACCAGCCCCAGTTAGGGTTGCCACATCATCCCTTTAATCCAGGACACATATTAATTACACAGGTTCTTTGGCTGACTAAGGTGGTAATTAAACTCACTTGGTGGCTTATCTGCATTAAATTAGCCTCAGAACCTGTGTAATTCATATGTGTCCGGGATTAAAGGGATGATGAGGCAACCCTAGTCCCAGTATGCCTGCCAAACTCAGCTGTGCCCATACAGCCTCTACATGCTAATCACTTACATTGGCAGCCTGCACACAGCTCAGTGCAGCTCCAGCCACACAAACCTCTCTATGTCTCAGCGCCTGTGTGAACATAGTGACCATATGAATGAAGCCTCAGGGCCCACGCAGACAAATGCTTGCTGTGATTACTGTTGGCAGAGAAATCAGCTCAATGCACACATTGTATGCCAACAGCCAAGGTTAGCAGCTGTCAGATTTGTAGGCTGCACAGTGGCCGGCCCACCGATGTTCTCCCATGACCACTCCTACCAGTGGTTAAATGCAAATAGGGCCTCAGATTGGCACTGGACTCAGTTTGAATCCAGAGACATGATTTTGGACACACACAATCTGGATGCAGCTAATCATGTGCAATTTGCTTGCGATATAAACGAAAAAAAACCCAAAAATTTTGAAACCAGTTTTTTTTTACTTTCTGCTATAAAACATATCCAATAAAAAAGATGTAATTTCTTCATACATTTTGGTCAAAATGTACTCTGCTACGTGTCTGATAAAAAAAAATCCCAATAAGTGTATATTGATTGGTTTGTGTGAAAGTTACAGTCTACAAACTGTGGTATGTATACTAGAATTTCTTTCATACTAATGGCGGTGATTAGTAACTGACTTATATAGGGGCTGTGATAGTGCAGCGGACAATCTGACACAAACTGATGCTGGGGGGAACTAACTGCCACTGACATCACTAGTGATGTTAATATAGTGATCAGTGATAATACTGTACTAATGACACTGGCTGGGAAGGGGTTAACATTTAGGGCAATTAAGGGGTTAAATAAGTGCCTAAAGATGTGTAATATGTGTAATGTGTGTCACTTGTGCTGCTTTTACTAATAGGTGTCTGTTTCTCATCCCTGCTTTGCAGAGATGAGAAACAGAGATCATTCTCTCTGTTCAGAGCTCTGTGTTGATTGTCAACACAAAGTTCTGGGCTGCGAATGTACACAGGCAATCAGCAGGTCCCAGCTATGAATCATTGGCCGGGACTTGCTGACAGGCTCCCGCTGAATACAAACACAGCAGGTGGCAGTCAGCGGCCAAACATATGTGCACCTCAAACCCAGAAGTAGGCAGCGACGTACGGGTATGTTGCTTTGCCTACACCATCCGCACATCCACAATACAATGTGGTTGGGAAATGGTTAAACATGTATTATGAACAAGTTTAATTAGAATCTTTTGGTACTGCCATGACTACTTCCTAGAACAAGAGATGGTTCAGGGCATTCTGCAAATCTGACTCACCTTGAGCAGCTTTAAGAGAAGAAAGATGGGATAGAGTTTTGAGCTATCCTATTTTCTTTAGCCCTTTCAAACTACTGATTAAACACTCACAAGTCTGACACAGAGGCTGACAAACTGTAATAGATGTTCCTCTGGGCCTTATGAGTACCCCTTAATTGTCAAGAGGTCTTTGGGGAATACTTGGTGTGCTTTGTGGGGCACATTTTGCACCAAAAGGAAGGGCTGAATTTAGGCTTAGAAGCTCAAGCCTGGGTAGAGTGTTGAAGTGCTCTGCAGTTTAAGATAAAGGCTTCTGAGGAAGGGACTTTTTGAATTTTCCACTGTGGAAGTACCTTTCCGCCTGTGACATCTTTGAAGAGTTTGTCAAAAACCTCACCAAAGAGACATCCTCCTCCAAAGGGCATACATCGGAGGCATCTTCTGCAAGCAGCTAAACAAGGCATTCAGCCACAGGATTCTGTGCTTATGAATGAAAATCAGAGCCATTCTTGCCCTGTTCTCAGGAAGGGGTCAGCAACGCATGAATTGTAATCTACTGGTCAACAGGTGATAGGTAGATCATGATCAAGTCCCAGTCCTGCAAGTGCTCCTCCCCTCGAATCCTCGATTGGCAAACAGCGCAAAGAAGAACTCAAACCGGGAAGCATAGGCATTCCCCACCCTGCAGCAAGCCCCCTTTGATGTGCGGCTGCAGAGTGGGGAATGCCTCTACTGCCTTGGATTTACTGGTAGCATGTTGAGGCTCATGTCCAACTGAGCGCAGTGTGCTGATCCGCAAGAGCCCTTCTCTCTAGTTAAGTGGGCATGCTTGTGGGTGACGTGCAATGAGGATGGGATTGGTGCATCAGAACAGGTAGCTGTGCCACAGCTGCTTTCCTGCACAGCTCTGCATCAGGAAAACACTTGTACCCTACTGACCCCCAGTACCATGTCCTCCTGACACCTGTGTGCTCTCCATAGCCCCAGCTCCACTGACCCTTCCAGTACCATGCCTTACAGACCACCCCTGTAGGATGCCCTCATTACCATGCCCAACAGACCCCATGGCCTTTGCCCTGTTAACACCTCTCATCTACCCTACTGATCTCTGTACACTGCCTTACCCACTACTGAGCTCTGTATACTGCCCTACCCACTACTGACCCCTGGGGGCTTGCTAGTTAACTAAACTAAAAAGAAAAAAAAAAGCCTGTGGTACCCCAATAATCTTTACTGCCTTCCATGTTGCCATGGTAGATCTTCACCTCTCAAAAGGTTGCTTACCCATTCTAGGGCATCCACTAAAAAGAGCAAGGTTGGAATTAATTGCCCAGTTAACGTACAGCCCTGGAACCCAAGATGGGTTTGATTGTTCAGTGTCCTAATCAAGTTAGCCGCAGCTTTGTAGACGAACTGCAGCAATAGCGAATTGCAAAGCTGGGCCTGCAATGGCCTTTAGGAATGTCTCAAACTTTCTATGTGCAAAATCTTTGAATGAAAAAACTTTTTCAAATTGTTAGTGTGAGGTTTATTTAAGGCTAGGTTCACATACAGGTGCATCTTATAAAATTAGAATATAATCAAAATATTCATTTATAGTTAATTTCAGTAATTCAATTCTTAAAGTGAAACCCATTTTATATACACCGTTCCAAATTATTATGCAAATTCTATTTGTGTCACAAAGATTAAATACTTTGTTTTTCAGTTTAACTCATGGATGGCATTGTGTCTCAGAGCCTATTCACACTGGAGCGGCACGACTTGCAGGGCAAAGCAAGTCGCCCCACTCGAGGCGACCTCAGCGCAGCTTGCAAGGAGATTTCTTTACATAGAAGTCAATGCAAGTCACGCTGAGGTTGCCCCGAAAATAGTGCAGGAACCTTTTTCTAAGTCGGAGCAACCTAAGTCGCTCCTATTAGAACGGTTCCATTGCACTGCACATGGAGACGACTTGTCAGGCGACTTGAGTCGCCTGACAAGTCGCCTCAGTGTGAACCGGCTCTTAGGGCTCTTTTGATCACTGAAAACAATCTCGGTCACCTGTGATAATTAGATTGCCAGGTGAGCCAAATTAAAGGGAAAAACTACTAAAGGAGGGTGTTCCCCATATTGCTTGAAAATGGTGCTCTGCTTAATAATGTGGAAGAAAAGGATCTCTCTGCTGCCGAAAAGAGTGAAATAGTTCAATACCTTGGATGACGTATGAAAACATTAGATATTTCACGAAAACGTAAGCGTGATCATCGCACTATTAAGAGATTTGTGGCTGATTCAGAGCACAGACAGGTTTGTGCAGATGAAGGCACATTGAGGAAGATTTCTGCCAGATCCATGCATTGGATCAAGAGAACAGCTGCTAAAACACCATTACATGGCAGCAAACAGATATTTGAAGCTGCTGGTGCCTCTGGAGTCCCATAGACATCAAGGTGTAGAGTCCTCCAGAGTCTTGCAACTGTACATAAACCCTCCATTTGGCCAACACTAACCAACGCTCACAAGCAGAAACGGCTGCATTGGGCAGAAAAATACATGAAGACTAATTTTCAAACAGTCCTGTTCACTGAGTGCTGTGCAACCCTGGATGGTCCTAATGTATGAAGTAGTGGATGGTTGGTGGATGGCCACCCTGTTCCAACAAGGCTGTGACGTGAGCAAGGCGGTGGTGGAGTCATGTTTTGGGCCGGAATCATGGGAAGAGCGCTAGTCAGCCCCTTTAGGGTCCCCGAAGGTGTAAAGATGACCTCTGCATGTATGTGGAGTTCTTGACTGACCACTTTCTTCCCTGGTACAGGGAACTATGCTTTCCGTAATAAAATAATCTTCATGCTGCAATACCTCTGCATCAATGGCTGCTATGGGGATAAAAAGGAGAGAAAGTCATGGTGTGGCCTCCATCCCTCCCATGACATCATTCTGACATCTTGAAAACAAATTCAAGCAGAAACTGTCCAAAAACTCACAAGTTCAGTGGATGCAAGACTTGTAAAGCTGCTATCAAATAAGGGGTCCTATGTTAAAATGTAACGTGACCTGTTAAAATGTTTAAAAACTTAAAATGTTGTTCAAAGTTTGATTGAAATAGCTTTTGATTTCAGTAAATATGCTGCAAACACAACAAATGACAATTTTCAGTTCTTTACAATCTATAAAGTGTTTTGAGACGTACTGTGCGTAATAATTTGGAACAGTGCAGTGTAAGTTTTTTATTTTGAAAATAAATACTGTTATCATTAGGAGGTTTGTTCGAATAAAATTTGAATTGTACTCTTAATAGTTGATAACATGAGAATTATGGTGACTGTTGTTTACATCAATTTAGGTAAATGAGAAAAATATCATTGGCAAAATAATTTGGAACAGGGTGTAGATGTGTTGCACAGAGTGATAGATTTCAAGCATTTTTCTTTCAATTTTGATGATTATGGCTTACAGCTAGTGAAAGATCAAAATTCAGTATCTCAGAAAATTAGATTATTACATAAGACCAATAAAAAAAAAAAAAAGAAAAGAAAAAAAGTTTAATACAGAAATGCTGGCTTACTGAAAAGTATGTCCCTGTACAGTATAGTATGCGCTCAATACTTGGTCTGGGCTCCTTTTGCATGAATTACTGCATCAATGCGGCGTGGCACAGAGGCGATCAGCCTGTGGCACTGCTGAGGAGTTATGGAAGCCCAGGTTGCTTTGACAGCAGCTTTCAGCTCATCTGCATTGTTGGGTCTGGTGTCTCTCCTTTCCCTTGACAATACCCCAGAGATTCTCTATGGGGTTTAGGTCAGGCGAGTTTGCTGGCCAATCAAGCACATTGATACCATGATCATTAAACCAGGTATTGGTACTTTTGGTTTGAGCAGGTGCAAAGTCTTGCTGGAAAATGAAATCAGCATCTCCATAAAGCTGGTCGGTGGAGGGAAGCATGAAGTACTCTAGAATTTCCTGGTAGAGGGCTGCACTAACTTTGGACTTGATAAAAAACAGGGGACCAACACCAGCAGAAGACATGGCTCCCCAAATCATCACTGACTGTGGAAACCTCACACTGGAACTCATGCAACTTGGATTCTGTACCTCTCCTCTCTTCCTCCAAACTCTGGGACCCCGATTTCCAAATGAAATGCAAAATTTTCCAGTCAATGATGATTTGGGGAGCCATGTCATCTGCTGGTGTTCGACCACTGTGTTTTATCAAGTCCAAAGTCAGCGCAGCCATCTACCACAAAATTCTAGAGTACTTCATGCTTCCCTCTGCTGACCAGCTTTATGGAGATGTGGATTTCATTTTCCAGCAGGACTTGGCACCTGCCCACACTGCCAAAAGTACCAATACCTGGTTTAATGATCATGGTATTGTTTGATTGGCCAGCAAACTCACCTGACCTAAACATCATAGAAAATCTGTGGGGTATTATCAAGAGGAAGATGAGAGACACCAGACCCAACAATGCAGATGAGCTGAAAGCCATTATCAAAGCAACCTGGGCTTCCATAGCACCTCAGCAGTGCCACAGGCTGCTCACCTCCATGCCACACCGCATTGGTGCAGTGATTCATGCAAAAGGAGCCCTGACCAAGTATTGAGTGCAAACTATATTGTACATGGACATACTTTTCAGCAATCCCAGAGTTCTGTGTTTTTTTTATTGGTTTTATGTAATATTCAAATTTTCTGAGATACTGAATCTTGGGTTTTTCACTAGCTGTAAGCCATATTCATCAAAATTAAAAGAAATGCTTGAAATATATCACTGTGCGCAACACATCCATATAAAATAAATAAAAGTTTCACTTTTTGAATTGAATTACTGAAAGAAATTAACTTTTTAATGATATTCTAATTTTATGAGATGCACCTGTATATGCAGGTGCAGGAACGCATGTAAATACATCCCTGCACCCAAAGGCAAAAACGCATGGCTATATAGTAGACATGCAGGGGTATCACTACAGATTTGAAAAAGGTGCAGGAACCTTTTTCCTGCCTTTCCCACAGGTACAGCAACCCATTCGAAATGAATAGGTTGCTGTGCCCGCACACACGTGACATGCAGAGATTGCACATATGTGACCCTAGCCTTAGACTGAGATGACAGGGTCCAACTACCAGAACAGACCACTTTTTAGTGAACTTTTTTTTCCACTGGATCAAGCTTGGCAATGATTAGTGGAGAGGTGAAAATCTTTTTTGTAATGACCGAATCATCAAAGTGCCTCTTCTATTTGTTCATAAGCGGGATTTTTTTTTTTTAAGATTTAGGCTCCATGCAAACTATAAGCAAAAAAAAAAAAGCCAGAACAATGTATCAAATGCAGAAAAAAATGCTCAACAGCTGCTGCTAGGAGCATTTTTTTTTTTTTAAGCTAGTGTGCATGGAGCCTTAGCAGGTCTCTTTGTGCCTGAAGAGGAATGATGAGACCAGGGAGATTCAAGTGCATAAATGCAAGGGCCTTTACACACAGCAGAAGTGAGCATATTCCCATTGGCAAGCACACTGTGTGAAGTTGTAACATCAGGTGCATAGGAGCCCAGGGGTGAGAAATCTTCTGCAGCCTCCTCTAACACAACCTCGGTCCTATTCACTCTCTTCTATGTCAGGCATTTCAGTATTCGACTGAGACAGGTACAGTGGCGCTGGAGAAGAAATTTTTAAACCCAAGACAGTGATGGCTATATCCGGTTCGGTTCACACCCATGCAGTTTGCTTTTGGTCGTTTCTACACACACTATTTGAGTTTTGAATGTCAATTCAAAAATTGCGGTAAAAAAAACACTACATGCGTTTCTGCAGCTTCGTCATTGAAGTCTACTGAAAAAAAAAAAAGCACAGTTTTGCATTTAAAAAATCGGTCATATTGGCAGCTTATTCTGTGCCTGAGATAGGACTGGAATCAAAGACGCAGAGACCAGCGTAAAAAGCGGGTTCTGCTCCAGTGCAAGAGAAGCCTAATCACTATGAAACGGAGTTGCGGGGCTTCAGGGGGGTGAATATATAGCTTTTGCCTGATTTCCACCATTGCTATAGGTGAGGAAAATCCCCTATGAGGTAGTCAGAGTAGGATGAAGAAATAGGAGTGTGTCTGAGGCTTATGCAGCAACATGGATGCAAACCATCCTGGAACAAAGCCCTTGCTGCAAAAGGGCGTGAGAATGAACGCTTTATAAGTGCGCAGCCTGTAGTGTGATGCAACACCTAATCATCCACCCAAGAATCTGAATGGTTGAATTTAAATGAGGATTTTGAAATGTTTACACTGTACAAGTGAAGGTATTCCAAAAAACGTATTTTTTTTTTTTTTTACAGTAACATTCAGAGACACAGGGTGACCCTGTTGCCTATCAAGGTCACTGGTCCCTATATAGGGTCCAGGCTGCACCCATTATGGTGGTTATACATCTCTCTGGAGAAGAGCTCAGGCATGTTCAGACAAGAATCCTAACCTGCCACAGCTATGCCACTTAAAAGCTGTCAAAGCAAAGAACTCAGGCAGCAGAGGTATTCCCCACACTGCAGCGCCGGAAATGCTTCCACTGCCTATGATTGGCTGTCCACTTGGATGTCCAAACAGGTCTGAACCAATTGCTTCCCTAGGCTGCCCTGCAGGTGGGGGAGCAGCACTTTAGCCCGAGGGGTGGCAAGGCAGGGGCGTGATTACGATATACCCTTCAGCTGCTCATGGTTGAGTTGTCAGCACCTGCTTTAAACTATATGTAAACCCTTAGAATGCACGTCTTATTTTCTCCCTTTTCATCTACAAAATTTTCAACTGAGTTGAAGTGTTATATTGGTTTTAAAAGTGCAAAAAATAACAGTTTAAATGTTTTGAACTGACAACAATCCTTGCTCTCTGCCTGTGCAGGGTTATAGAGATGAGAAAATTGTTTATTGCAATTTATTAGCAATTATTAGAAATTTAGTAGGCAGGGCTTACGCCGCTTGCTTAGTAAAATTCAGAGCTGTGTTGTCATGTCAGAGGACGGCAAGGTGTTCTATTTTAGGCACGCCAGTGAGTTTTCTGTGCTTGGGAAGTGGTCTTTTATTCAAGAGCTATATATATTTTTTTTCCCTTGACAGTTTAATGCCCCAATGCAAATGGACAGGAAGCCACATTAAAAGCCTGATAACCTGCAGCTATTCACAGACATTCTCATTTAATCCCTAATGTGACAATTACCTGTGGATGATTGCCCCTGGACGCAGACAATCTGCATCCAGAGCCAATCATCTGCATGTAATTTATGTACAGTCACAAATAGCTGTAGGTGCTGCCAGGCTCCCATTGCTTTCAATGGAGCTTCCCATCCACAGCTAGGGAACCCCACTGAGTCTCCTGTGGGTAACCAGAAACAGTCCCATTTGCAAGTGTGAATGGAGCCTAAAGCAAAACTCCTTAAAATGTTTTTCCCTTCTTCTTGTAACAGCATATTCTTCATTAGTGCAGCATATGTGTGGGTCCAGCCCAGAAAATTTTGACTAACGACTTTATCAGCAAGACAAGCGAAATGGATTGAGGAATCCCCCCTGCTGGAACTTTGTATATCAGCAGCTGCAGGCTCTGACTGACAAAAGTTCCCAGCATGTCCAATCAACGTCTGTCAAACAGGGATGGCCACACAAATCAAATTTCAATCCGTCTGTGCCCAGCTTAAAGTGTTACTAAGCCCAGGACCCTGCATTCACTATATCTGGTCTCCTACAGTACACAGAACATGGATATGCAACTATTTTAGTAAATATAAACTGGTAAATACTTTTTCTCATCAGCAATTAGAGCAGTCATGTGACTTCTATCAGTGCCTAGTAAAGTTGTAGGAGTTTTCATTCTCCTCTGCCTGTCCTATGAGGTTGCATGACCCCTGTTCTGACAAGGTCGTTCTTCAATCATTAGAAGCTGTGACCATTTGTGAAATATTGCCTTATAGAAAGGTGAACAATTCTTTCAGTGCGGTGCATCAATTTGTCAGTCAGCAGAGCTTTGGAGAACATCAGAGTTGGTTGCAGCATTACACAATTCCAGCAAACAGGTAGGCTGATCATCCAGTGCGGTTTTCAGAGGGAGATTGATCGGTCTACTGCCACTCTAATGGAACGGTTATTTAGAAAGTGGGGCTTTGGAATGTTTCAGACACGTATCCATTTACATTCTGTGTTGATGCACCCTTTAATAAGACCATTTAAACTGGCTTGCAACACACTAATACACAGATAGGCAGATACACACTGCCTAGGTGCATTAGCCATTCAAAATTGATGGCACAACACACCATACTATGTGTAATACATTCCTACATGCTACTACATCACGATAGCATGGATTGGCCCTAAAAAGGTGAGCAGACATTTAATAAACTTGACCTTGTAGCCACAAGTTTTCTTGAGTGGCAAGGAGAGCAAAAGATACATTTTTTCCCTTTTTAGAGCAAAGAAAACAGATGTGAATGTACAATCAATCTATGAGCATGTATTTACACTAGCTGATGTGTTACGTTTGACATATCGATCATAAGGTATAAATAAAAGTGAAAGCACACTTTAAAGTGGAGCTTCAGTCTCAATACAAAAAAAAAAAAAAAACAGCAGCTAGAAATACTGTAGCTGCTGACTTTTAACCACTTAAGGACCGGAAGGATTTCCAGCTTTAGGACCGGAGCCCTTTTTGCGATTCGGCGCTGCGTCGCTTTAACTGACAATTGCGCGGTCGTGCGACGTTGTACCCAAACGAAATTTGCGTCCTTTTTTCCCCCACATACAGAGCTTTCTTTTGGTGGTATTTGATCCCCTCTGCGTCATTTCTGATTGCCGCTATAAACAAAAGAAGAGTGACAATTTTGCAAAAAAAAACACAAATTTCTTACTTTTTGCTAAAATACAAATCCAAAAAAAAAAATAAAAAAAAAACATTTTTTTTTCAGTTTTTGGCCGATTTATATTCTTCATCATATTTGCGATAAAAAAAATCGCAATCGGCGTTTATTGATTGGTTTGCGCAAAAGTGGTCGCGTTTACGGATGATGAGAATTCATTTTTGGGGTTTTTATTTTTTACTAATAATGGCGGCGATCTGCGATTTTTTGCGGTACTGCGATATTTCAGCAGACATGTCGGACCATTTTGACACTTTTTTGGGACCATTGGCATTTATACAGCGATCAGTGCTATAAAAATGCACTGATTACTGTGTAAATGCCATTGGCAGTGAAGGGGTTAACCTGCAGGGGGCGCTCTAAGGGTTAACTATGTTCCCTGGGCGTGTTCTAACTGTATGGGGGCTTGCCTAGCTGGGGAAGGGAAGTGGTCACAGCCTTCACATACAGGAAGGCTGTGATCACAGCCCTTCCCCCTCACACAGAGCGGAGGTCCGTGTTTACATACACGGACCTCCGCTCCTTCACTCCGGGGGGGGCATCGCGGGTGGCCGGCGGCAATCGAAGCCGCCGCACCCGCTCCCTGGCCCCCCCCCGGACACAGTGAGCGCGCGCGCCTCCGATCTGGCGGCCACCGTCGTATGACGGCGGTTTGCCTTACAGAGCCACTTTGCCGCCGTCAGATGCTGATCGGCGGTCGGCAAGTGGTTAATGTAAGGACACTTAGGCTCCATTTACACTGAGGCTGGTTAAGCAGACTTTCAGGGGCATTTGGATGTTTTGTTCCAGCTGCCCCTGAACTAATTTAATGATATCTTATGTGTACATTTACACAACATAGTTTATAGTCGTTTTGAGGCAGTCAGGTTTCAAGGCTTTTTTTTTTAACGCATAAAAATGGGTTCAGGCATCGAGTTTAATGTCGTTTGAAACGCCTATCGCCGCTTAACGCCGGTTGCCACGTTTAGGAGCGTTTGTCTAAAAGCGGGAATATATTTTTTTGGATGGAGGGAGGGGGAGAGAGAGAGAGAGAGAGAGAGAGAGAGAGAGAGAGAGAGAAAGGGATGCAAAGAGAACAAGGTATGGAGAGAGAGAGGGATGGAGAAAGATGTTGGTGGAGAGAGATCAATATATACACATACCTGAGGGTGATCAAAAGACGTTCCTCTGGTTGCACACTCTTCCTCATGTTTGTGTCCATGTGAGCAAAACACAGCTGAATCTTTTCTAGAAGGTCAAAGGTGGTAATAGACATGCGTGTGAAATTGAAAAATTTCTCTGGGTAATTCCGCAGCTGGACATAAATATCAGAAAAGTAGCCAGTTGACATGCGTTGGTCCATCAACGGATGAGTGCAGTAGCAACGAACTCTGGTCCTCACGCACGATTTTTGCAGTGATTCAACCCTCCACAGCAGCAACAAGAGGAGCATTTCCTGACACATGCTCATCATGGGATCCATATTGACAACACAAGAAATAACAGCACTCTCTACTGCTGCAGCTACTGACTCTACTCTCACAGAATGGCTTAAATAGTTAACAAATACTGTTTATTTTGGATTTCGGAGGGTCTCAAAAGGGTCTCCTGAGGTTATCTTCAAAAACGCTTCTGAACGCAAATGCTGGTAAACGCGTCTAACTGTGCGTTTTTTGAATGTCGTTTTAAAGCTGTCAATTTATGTAGTACAGGGGAGGTTGTGTAACGTCCCATGTAAATGAAGCCTTACCTGTCCAGGGATCCAGCTTTGTCCTCATGTGAGCAAATTCTGCAGGGCTGGTGAAAACTTCTGCTAAATGTTAAAGAAGGGGGGGGGGGGGGGGGGGGGAGAAACAAGCAGAACTTCCCCTTTTGGGTGAAGTTAAAGTAGAACTTCTGCCAAATTATTTCTTGATGTTGTTATATTGGGGTAGACTTAACCAGGATCCCCACCATTCAGAATACAAGAGTGCAGAAGGGAAGATTCCCAAATTCACACATCTTGTGTGGATATCTGAACAAATTGAAAAACAAAACACCAGTCTGCATATACACTTAGGAACCTTTGTTGGGTTTTTTGCCATTAGGGAACAGAAGTAGAAAAAAAAAAAAAAAAAAAAAAAGAGAACAGACAACCTCTGCTGGGTTTTAATTGCTGGCTGTGTTCCTGATGGGGAGATTTGCCTTCACTTTCCAATCTAATGCGGGAATATCGCAGTTGACAATAGTACAGATAAAGAGTCTAGTTTGTTCTGCACTGGGTTTGCATACATATGTTTGCCTTCCATCAATTGCCTACGGGTGCATAAACACTTCTTTATTACTGATGCAAAAACTGGTTAGAATAGTCAATATTAAAAAAAGTTAAACACAGGCTCAGAAAGAATCAACTTTTTATATATATATGTATATATATACAGAATACAGGAAAAAAGGTTTTGTAAAATCTAAAACAATACAATTATATTTACACTGAATCTAGTTTTTCCAACCTCCTCAAGGAGAAGTGGCAGTATTACATTAAAAATAAAAAAAAGGGAGGACAAATATGTATACAACAAAATGTTTTGTTACAACAGACAGGAGCCAAAAAGGCATCACACGCGGCACTGTATACATTTTAAAATTTGTTAAAAATTAACAGGGCAAAAAAGGACAGCCGTCTGTGTATGTACAAAACTTTGAATGTGGTTCTCGAAGCTTGGAGGGAGGTAACCTTTATTGCAGTTGTTGTCATGTGAAAGGTTCAACGGTGGGACATTTGTAAAGGTAACAAAATGAGGAAAATATTTCATGGAAAAAAAAAACAAAAAATGGTTTTACTATATAAAATTGTCACTTGCACAAAATAGATGAGTTTGTGTCCTATTCATTTACAGCGGCATGATGAAAAAAATCCTATTAGTTTTTAATCTTCTGGTCTCCAGATTTTAGAGTGTCGAGGAAAATTCACAACAGGGGAGGGTGGTTTGAGTTTTACAATAAAAAAAAAAATATATATTTATATATATTTATAATATATGAAATGTATGATAGAAATATATGTGCAAATGCCCCTAAAAACTGAGCAAAGTAGAGAGGAAAAAGGGTGAAGTTTCTTCATATCATGCAAATGTGCAAATTTTTTCTAGCCAAAAACGGGGTCTTGGGAGGCTGCCTCATATGGTCGCTCTGACGAGTGCGTCCTTTTATAGAAGAGTCCTAAATCCCTTAAGAGATCTGATGCTTGGCTCCTAAGGGACAGAGTTGGATCGTAAAACGGGCACCTGGTGAGGCGACTTTAGAGGCAGCTTTTCTTCTAAGTCCAGGTCTTGTGCTAAGGCATCACTTTCTCCTTTCGGCTGCCTTGTTGCAAATTCTGTGATAGAGAAGAGAAATTGGATGCAGCCTAATTTAATGTAGCTACCGTGGTGTAGAAGAGCTGTGCCTTCCCAGCCTGCTCCACTTCCTCCAATAAGACTAGAGCTGCTGGCCTTGCAGTTACACGGCTGTGCATGGGGACCTTGTCCCTGAGAGCTCATGACCACCTCTTCTTTGACAGGTTCCGGCTCTGGATTTTGGCTCTTACGATGCTCTGGGTTGAAAAAAAAAAAAAAAGAAGTATATTAATAGAAGTTGCAGCTCTCTGCTAGATTTTAGCAGAACACTAAAAACGTGTAGAACTGGCTGCTATGTCTTACCATACGCTTGGCTTAAACCTGCACAGTTCAAACTGGGCATATTATACAGGATTTATATAGCACCAACAGTTTGAGCAGCGCTCATATGATTAGAAGGTATTAGCGTGAATGAAAGTAGCACATGCAAGCCATCAGTAGGTCCAAAAGGTGAACCTTTTCTTTTGCGGTTGAAACTGGACCTGCTCCTCCAAACCTCCTTGTCAATGGTCTGTTCATCTTAAAGGACAAGTTCCCCTTTTAAAAAAAATAAAATAAATGCACCTTTTTGCAGGTTAAAAAAAAAAAAAAAGTGCATTTATTCAGTGCTTTTATTGGAGGCCTGTAAAAGCATTGCTACCACAATCAGCAGATCACGGGTGTAATGCAGGGCTCTTGCAGGCCAATTGTAAGCTGTCTGGCTGTACATCGTACGGCCAAGCAGATACACATTAACAGGAAGCATCAATGAATGTCCACAGCGCTCAACCGTGCCATGGTAGTCCATTGAAAGCTACAAGCCGATAACTGCAAAGGCTACTGGACCCTCTAGTTTTCCATTTACAGAACTCTGTAAATGACACCGCCGGAGCCCAGCACAGCCAAGTGCTTTGCAGATTAACAAACATGTTACAGTTGTGCTCATAAGTTTACACACCCAGGCAGAATTTATGACTTCTTGGCCATTTTTCAGAGAATATGAATGAGAACACAAAACATTTTTCACTCATGGCTAGTGTTTGGCTGAAGCCATTTATTATCAAATCAACTGTGTTTACTCTTAAATCAGAATGACAACAGAAACTACCCAAATGACCCTAATCAAAAGTTTACATACCCTGGTGATTTTGGTCTGATAACATGCACACAAGTGAACACAAATGGGTTTTTGAATGGCTATTAAAGGTAACCATCCTCACCTGTAATAGGTTTGCTTGTAGAGTGTGTGCGTGTGTGTGTGTGCGTGTGTGCGCGCGTGTGTGCGCGCGCGTGTGTGCGCGCGTGTGCGCGCGTGCGTGCGTGTGCGTGTGTGTGTGTGTGTGTGTGCGCGTGTGTGTGTGTGCGTGTCGTTTCTGGATTCTGAGACACGGGGAAAGCAAAATATTGTCAAAGGATCTGCAAAAAAAGGTAGTTGTACTGTATAAATCAGGAAAGGGATATAAAAAGATATCAAAGGAATTTAGAATGCCAATCAGGAGTGTTCAAACTAATAAAAAAAAAAAAAAAAAAAAAAAAAAAAAAAAGAGAGGAAAATGAGGGGTTCTGTTGAAACCAAACCACGGTCAGGTAGACCAACTAACACTTCAGTCACAACTGCCAGGAAAATTATTAGGGATGCAAAGAAGAACCCACAAATAACTTCAGGTGAAACACAGTACTCTATGAAAACATGTGGGATGGCTGTTTCAAGATGCACAATAAGGATGCACTTGAAGAAAGATGGGCTGCATGGTCGAGTCGCTAGAAGAAAGCCATTACTACGCAAATGCTACAAAGTATCCCGCTTACAATATGCCAAACAGCACAGAGACAGGCCTCAAACCTTCTGGCACAAAGTCATTTGGAGTGATGAGTCCAAAATTGAGCTTTTTGGCCACAACCATAAATGCTACATTTGGAGAGGAGTCAACAAGGCCTATGATGAAAGGTATATACCATTCCTACTGTGAAACACGAAGGTGGATTGCTGATGTTTTGGGGACGTGTGAGCTACAAAGGCACAGGAAATTTGGTCAAAAATTGATGGCAAGATGAACACAGTATGTTATCAAAAATACTGGAGGAACATTTGCATTCATCAGCCAGGAAGCTGTGCATGGGACGTATTTGGACATTCCAACATGACAATGATCCAAAACACCAAAAGGCCAAGTTGACCTGTAATTGGCTGCAGCAGAAGTGAAGGTTCTGGAGTGGCCATCTCAGTCTTCTGACGTCAATATCATTGAGCCACTCTGAGGAGATCTAAAAAATGTGCAGTTCATGCAAGACAGCCAAAGAATTTCCAGGAAGTGGAGGCTTTTTGCCAAGAATGGACAGCTTTACCATCTGAGAACATAAAGAGCCTCATCCACAAATGACTTCAAGCTGTCATTGATGTTTAAGGGGCAATACGCTGTATTAAGAACTGGGGTATGTAAACTTTTGATCGGGGTCATTTGGGTAGTTTCTGTTGTCATTCTGATTTAAAAAGAGTAAACAGTTGACGGATAATACATGGCTGCAGGAAAACACTAACATGAGTGAAAGAAAAGTTGTGTTCTCATTCATATTCTCTGAAAAATGGCAAAGTAATCAAATTCTGCCAGGGTATGTAAACTTATGAGCACAACTGTATACGTCCCTCCTCTGTGCAGTTGGTTTTGCACAGAGCAGCCCAGGTCCTCCTCTCCTTGGGTCCCTCTTTGCTGCTCCTGGCTCGCCCCTCCCTCCTATCGAGTGACCCCACAGCCAGCAGCTTCCTATGGAGGCACTCGAGCAGAGTTAGAGCTACGTGTATTCCATTTGGACATGACGCTCCCCCCCCCCCATCTCCCAATTGGCTGACAGCCGCAAGAGCCAATGACGCCACTGCTGTGACTCAACCAATCAGAAGTGTCCAAGACGGCTTAGACATTCCTGGACATCGCTGGAGAGAGATGGGGCTCAGGTAATTAGGGGGGTGCTGCTATACAAAAGGTTTTTTTCTATCTTAATGCATTAAGATGAAAAACCTTCTGCTTTTACAACCCCTTTAAGTGACTACACTAACAGTGGAGCTAGAAAAATAGTAGGAGGTGGAACACGACTTTTACAGAAAAAGATTTGCACACAATTTCAGCTGTGTTTTTGATTTATTGATGGTTTCTACAATGCAACTGCATTAGTAAAGAGTGTTGAACCTAATTAATAAAAATGCACTTAGCTGATTAATTTAGAAACAGTATTAGCAATAAAAACAACATTTATAACACTCATTATGTCAAATTACTACCAGGCTGTGTACATGTTACAAACAACTGCATAGTTAACACTGCAGCACCACCATGGAATGAAATCTGGCGAGTCAGTCAAGGAGAAAAATTTTGTAGGACCCTCCAATGTTCAAGGAAAGATTGTTCACTTGGGATTACAGCGCAGGTCATTTTGTAAAGCCTTGTTCGTAAGGGGTGTAACTACAGTGTATGCCCATACGAGGTTGTGTTTACCTGCAGGTGTTATGTGCACTGGTGCAGGCACTCCCATTCATGCCATTTGGGGCACAGTGGTTGCAAGGACAAGCTGTTGCTTCCAATTTGACACTCATGTAGGTGTGGGAGAGTGGTTTCTATCCATGCTATGAAGAGGGAACCACTGTGGTACAAGATCGATACCCCCAGCGCTCATATGTAAAGACGTAGTGTTCTAGCATTGCAATAGTGCTGCAAAGCAAGTCCAGGACATTCGCTATATGTTTTAAACAGATGACACATTCACTACAAGGAAGTCATGCAGAGGTCTAGAAACTGTGCTCTAGGATGGAGAACACCAAATTAGCACAAGAATCATACATGGCCTCTTGGTCCTAGTGTAGCACACTAATTGGCTGCAGAACTCTGTAAAACAAGTGTTACCAAGCTATACAAGACATTACCTAGAAGGTTAACACTGTGTAATGAACATCAGAAGTACATGAGTACAACACATACCCTGACAGGGGCTTATAGTGTAACTGGCTGCAACACCAGACCAAACCAAGTGCTGACATACATGCATAAATGTATTGTATCTAGGCAATATATCAGTACACACACACACAGAGGTTAATATTGTGGTGAAAGGAGTTAAATATCTACTGCTGACACTTAAGCCATACAGGAGACCCCTGCTGCCGGCCCATTGAAGATAGAAGCCTCTTCTGCTGCCTTAGCTACAACAGATTATCCAGAGAAACACCCAACCTTTGGAGTACCTAGAGGTTACAGGTGGCAGTAAGCAGGGGTGAAATACAGCAGCAGGATGTAGAAATAAACCCTGGACCACAACTTGGGGTCCTGGCCAAAAGTCTAAGCATAAGAGTCCCATGTAAACTTAATGTGACTACACATACAAAACTGGTAGCACAAAAATGGTTACCACATATCAGGTCCAAGATGCAAAGTACAATATAAAATCCTGTGCCCAAAAAGACTTGTGCTAAGGCTGTACATTTACTGAGACAGGCCTCTATCACAGAGAAGGTGTATGCCAAAGATAAACCCCACATAACCACTAAAGGCTTGTAAGGTATTGTACAGCAGGTGACAAGTCCATAAAAAAAGCTCTGGAGTTTACACTTCCTCCTTCCCAGCTCCACACTAGTGGGAATGGAAGGCTCTGTAAGACAAGTGGAGATTAAACTTCTGCCAGCTGAGTTGTTAGTAGACCGCAGATTGCACCGTGTGTAGGAAGGCAAGCCAAAACACCTGTGAGGCAG
Source organism: Glandirana rugosa (assembly GCA_018402905.1). Classification (NCBI taxonomy): domain Eukaryota; kingdom Metazoa; phylum Chordata; class Amphibia; order Anura; family Ranidae; genus Glandirana; species Glandirana rugosa. The sequence continues at coordinate 1,399,345 of BLSH010206247.1, forward strand.
CCACACCCAGGTAAGAGACAAAATGCAGCTCAACATCATTTTATCCTTCCCAGCTCTGCTCCAATGTGAATAGAAAGCTCTGAGACAGGTGGAGCAAAGGATTACTCAGACCCCTGTGAAGTAGTACAACATAAAAACCTTAGGTTCAAAAGACAGACTTGTGCCAAGGCTGGAAATTTACCATGAAACCTCCACTGAGGCCTTTATAGTCAGATCACAGGTGAGTGAGGACAAAGCATACCCGGTAACCAGTCCTCCATCAAGAGTAAATACTTCATGCTTCCCAACTCTCTAGTGGGAATGAAAGGTTTTTGTGAGATAGGTGGAGATTCAGCTTTTTTTTAGAATTTAAACAGACTGCGGACTGTGCCACGTGTTGGGAGGTAACCCAAACCCCTGTGAGCCAGCCACATCCAGGTAACAGATAATAGAAACAATTAGGGCTAATTTGCTCTGTGAGCCGAGATTGGAAAAAAAAAAAAAAAAAAAAAAAACTTTCCTATGTCAATTTCTAAACACATGCTCGTATACAAACTAGTATAACTAGCATGCAAAACTCACAATTTCCTTTAAATTTTCTTGGAGGGCCCTCCAAGAAAATCCTACTAGCTGCTCCCAGTGGACCCTGGCAAACAGAAGACACCAGAAGTCTCAAGAAACGTAGCCGCTCTCTTGAGTGAGTGTGGCGTAAAACGAAAACCCTACAAGACTTCACCCTCTACAAATCTGCCCTCCTCAAATACAACTCCTGCCTCCATTCCGCTAAACAAATCTACTACACCACTCTCAGCAAATCCCTCTCATCCAAGCCTCGTCAACTCTTCTCTACCTTTAATTCCTTACTCCGCCCCCCACTGCCTCCACCCACCAACCTGCTCACTTCCCAGGAGATTGCCAATCACTTCAAAAACAAAATTGACACAATTCGTGATGAGATATCATGTGTCAAGCTTCCCCCACCAACCAACACACTAAGTCCAATAACCCACTCAACACTTTCCTCCTTCAAACCTGTTAGCTCTGAGGAAGTTCTCCAACTCCTTTCAACAGCCAACCCCACCACCTGCCCCCTGGATCCTGTCCCCTCGCAACTTCTACGACCACCCTCCTGCTCTGTCATAAATTCTCTTACCCACATCTTCAACCTCTCCCTCTCTTCCGGCACCTTCCCCTCTCCACTCAAACATGCGCTGGTC
>BLSH010206247.1:1407832-1429357 GCA_018402905.1 Glandirana rugosa
ACTGGACAACCACACGGAACTCCTGACCTCATATACCCGTAGAAAGCTATGCAGAGATGTGAACGGGGCTTGCCAGCTGTCTCTGTCCACTCCCTCCTATGTACTTGTATAAAGATGCCCATATACTCCAGTCCTCAAGGCACACCAACAGGTCACATTATCAGGCCCTCCATTATTTTGCATAGGTGATTTGATCAGTTTCACTGCCTTAGTAATTACCACGGCCATTTCAACTGAGGGAAAAACTGAAAACATGACCTGTTGGTGCGCCTTGAGGACTGGAATTGAGAAACACTGAATTGGTGAGAAAGGTGATCACTGATTGATTGCATTTCATTTTAAAAAACGTGCAGCTGGAGATGGGAGGTAAGTAGGAGGTTGGATGATGCAGGGGGTGTGCTAATGAGCTCAGCTGGTCAACTCCTTCCTGTGTCATTACCTATAGTCTGATCAGTAAGGAAAAAAGCAACAGATACATATGGATGTAGGACAGTAAGGTAAGTGTCTGTAAATTTTATGGAAAGTATTGTTTTTGCAAAAAAAGGACATGAATGCTATACTGCTACACAGGGGAGCTGGAATTTAAAAAAAAAAAAGTGAACAAAAGGTGAACTTATCCTTCAAAAACATTCCCTACATATTTGTAAAAGTGTGCCTCCCCTGGCACTCAAAATGATCTGCATCAAAATACTAGGACGCCACCACTCCAAATGCACGCGAGAACCAGCGTGCACCACGCCAAGCGAAATCGATGTAGTGCTGTACATGTCCGCCTCTCTGCGTTTCTTCGCCAGGTCATCAGGAGACGTCCAAGCATTGCGTAATGAGATCTTTTTGGTTCTCATGTGGGGATATTTACGTGCCTGTGGATGGCGATTTACCTCAAGAGGCTGACCAGAGATATTAAGCACAATTTGACCTACCTCAGTATGCACTCATGTGGTGAACAACTTGCGGTGAGTTTGGTCCTAGAAAGGCACAAGTGCAGTGACAGGAATGGGCTCTTTAAGTTCAAGAATTAGAGCGCTTTACTTAAAAAAACGTTGCACTTTTATGGACTGTTAGCACTTTAAGGTTGTAATTTATGAATTGTGGCAATATATATATATATATATATATATATATATATATATACACACACACACACACACACACACACACACACACACACACACACACACACACACACACACACATATATATATACACACACACATATATATATATACACACATACATATATATACATATATATATATACACACACATACATACATACATACATACATACATACATATAGTATAGCGTACAACTATCTTTATTAGTGATTTCATAAGCAAGCCATGGCTGCACCAGGAAATGGCAGCATCCCAAGTAGTATTATTTATTTCATTTAACACATACCGATATCTAGCACATGGTTTGAGGTAGCGCAGCTATTGCATAATCTATAACCCATTCTAAGAAACCTTTTATAAGCCTTTATCCTTCTGCAAAAAACATCTTAACAGTAAAAAGGTTTTTGTTTTTTTTAAGAGGTATTAAGATAAATTCACTGATCAAGGAAATACCACACCTGGTAGAGATAGACCAAAACATATATGCACGATTCAGCAAAATGAAAGTGACAGACTAAAGACTACAGAAAGCACCCTAAAAATTGTAAAAATCACTGAAAAAGGTTTGCCTCAATTTTTACACACCGCCAATATGAGCGCATTGTATCAATTGAATTGTAAGCAAAAAAAAAAAATAAAAAAAAAAAATATGAACTTTATGTAACTTACTTATAACGTTCTGCACTTTGGCAACAATACTACTGGGAGGGGTAGGGAGGATCTTCTCAGAGAAATCACAGGAATAGAGGACATTGTCAACAGTCGTACCATGTTCACTGTAATTCAGCAGCTCATAATGCTTTGTGTTCTGTAAGGAATGTAGAGGGAAAACAGGTAAATGTAATTTAGTTTCCCATTATTTTGTGCAACAAAACTTTGTTCGAAATAAAAAGCTAGTTCCGACTCTCATGCTGACCTTCTGGCTCCGTGAATATTGGTGTCCCTGAGCCAGAATCATTATGCAGATCAGGAGTTGTGACTTTACTCTAATTTCCCCTGCTGCATGCTTTTTGCAAGATGGCACCAAGTGTAGTCACTCAGGCAATGAGCACTAGAAGAGGATGTCCACAATACCAGGCTCATTTTTTTCTCAGGATTCCTTTTCTAGGACAAACACATTGATAAAATATTCAGAAAAGGGTGCCGTGTGGCCCTAGACAATATGAAAAAGCTTGTAGTACCACCATTTTAGATCACTATGGAATCCCAGAGGGCAGCAAGTGCACAGAGCAGTTGGTCACATTTTGATGTCCAATAGAGTTGCTGAGATAGCACTGTCTGCATAACCAACACCCAGTACATTCCTGATCAAGCCATTTAAATGAAAATGGATACATTTCCTGAGAATGCAGGTTATTAAAACAAAAAACACTGGAATTTTGACATAACTAATAATCTTATCTTGACAGTACAGAACACAGATTTAGACCATGGGTTATATGCTGCTACATTCAAGTGATTGGACACTGGCAAAGGTTTTGCTGGAAGCCACCCCATCTTAACAATACAACCCCACCCACTGTCAGGCTTCAGTTTTTTTTTTTTTTTTAGAAAGCAGTAAGGAGGTCATAGAAAATTAGAGAGGGACCTGTGCTCTGTACTGTACTCCAATAAATTACAATTTGTAATGTCAAATAAGTCAAACTTTCCTATTATCTTCAATTGTACAGTACAGGGCAGCAACCGGCTCAGAGGAGAAAAAAAAAAAAAAAAGGGGGCAAAAGGGACCCAAACGACAGCAGAAACACCTTGTAGTTGTAGCAGAGATTAACAGAGGCCCAAACAACCAACTACCGTATCAAGAAAATTTTTAAAATGTGAACAGGCAGTAGTCCAGCCATCCTTGAGAAGGAACTTTGCTAGATAAAATAAAGAACCCAGGAACCTCAATCTCTTAAGTGAATGGGTTGCAGGAAGAGACAGGGACTGGTTTCCGGTGAACAAAAGCCCTAAAGAATGAAATGAACCACTCAACTGGGTGGAAGAGGGGGGAGAAATCCCATAGAGAGACTGCCTTGTGAGAAATGAAAGAGGTGTCAGCTGGCAGGTAGCCATAGATAACAGTCCTGACACCAACCATAAGATGTTTGGCAAGTCAGTCTTAAAGGCAGGGCACAGGAAGAATGACATTCCCACAGACGATAAAAAGACTGCCAGGGAAGCAAGAAGGCTGCCTTCCAGGATACTTTGTTCCTGTGTAGCGTAAGGAAGGGGCCCCTTAGGTAGAACACAGAGGCAGTCGAATCAGAACTGCTACTGCTAGGGTTAACAGAGAGGAGATGGTACAGAGGCCCCTTTTGGATAGGGGGCAGTGACACAAGCTCTTGCATCCAGGCATCTAGTATAGAGGCGGTGTCTGGAAAGGTCATCCGATGACGTCCTACTATGGAACATAGGGGCAAACCTTCATGCAGAGGAAGATTGAGGATTTGGCAGACTTGGAATGACAGAACTTTTGGGTGGTTGGAGGGCCAAGTTTTGAGGGCCTCAGCACTGATGTTGAGTGAGGAGAAATCAAAGAAATGCTTCTTAATGTTCAGAGAGGGAGATGACCAAGAAGTCTGCTCCATAGGCTTTCTACACTGGAGAAAAAAAAAAAACCTTTTGCCCCAGGTATATCCTTGATGAAAACCCGGATTCAAAAAAGTGCTGTTCCTCGAAAGCCAAATGGATCAACCACTTCTTACAAGACCGTTCCAGAGTTTATGCGTTTATGCCTATGTATTGACAGACAAAACTTGCAAGAAATTGGTGGGGAAGCTTCCAGTGAATGATCACAGCTGAAAAGTAACGCCACAGCCATCTGCTTCACGAGTTAAAACGAGCAGCGGGTCAACAGCAGTCATAATTAGATCCTTTTTAAGGCATTCAACCAGTCGGACATGGGTCCACAAAGCAAAATTATAGTCTGGGTGCAGGAAGGATACACCAGTGAAAACAAAGTTCTCAAAAGGGATTTCAACCACTTATCAAATAGGTCCTTAAAGGCAGGTGTATTCTCTACGGCAAAGGTAGGCAGGTGTATTCTCTACGGCAAAGGTAGGCAACCTGCGGCCCTCCAGGTGTTTTAGAACTACATTTCCCATGAGGCATTGCAAAGCTGACCGGTGCAATTACTCCCAGAATCATGATGGGACTTGTAGTTTTGCAACAGCTGGAGGGCCGCAGGTTGCCTACCCCTGCTCTACGGCATAGTAGTTGCCTTGTTGAGGATGAGACAAGCCCAAACCCAGAAGAAAGGCACAACTTTCAAACAATATTAGCACTAATTGGATACTAAGTTAACAATTGCTTTGCAGATGAACAGACCATCAGAAGCCTACCACTTAAAGTGGTATTAAGCCCTTGTTCACACTGAACACAGCTTTGAAATTGTCAGAAGCCGCATTTCAGTCTGACTTTGGGGCGACTTGGAAGACATCTGTGTGGGTTCATGCAGTTGAATAGTGAAATCGCCCCCGAAGTCACCAAAAATAGTGCAGGAACTACTTTTGGAAATCGGTGTGGCGCTGCAAAGTCGGCGTTGCACCGATTAGGACGCTCCTATTGCCAGCAAAAGGCTCCGATTCGACCTGTCAAATTGCACCAATTTAAACGAGGGCTTAACTATTTTATAAAAAATTGACGACAGGTAGAGACCCTTCAGTCTCTCCTGTCATAAATGCCCCCTTTTGCCTGTCAGCGGTCATGTACACTCATGCATGCGCAACTCAGGGAACATTTAAAACACCTGCTCTTTGCTGTGACTTCCCCTGAATGTATGGAAGTGATGTCACTGCAGCCAAGCCCTTCATGTGAGGAATAAAGGGAACACAAAAGGAATACCAGGCGAAGATGGAAGCTCCCGGTTCCAGCAGGAGCATTAAAAGTGCAGAGCTGGAGGTCACCGATTGACGGGCAAGTCTGCCATAATGTGCTATGCATACTAGAACACTATGAAATAAACCATGGGCTGATCCTCTAGCTTCAGGGTGGTGCTTGCCTCATCAATAAGAGCCAAAAGAGATTCCTTAAACTAGGGAGTAAATGCAGAAGTAAACAACTCAGGGGTAAGCACATCCAAGAAAAATGTGAGTGAACCTCTGCAGCTGATAGCTCAGCAGCCACTAAGACTGAAAGTACTGGAGAGGTAAATTAGCTCAAAAAGTAAAAACACAAAAAAACCCTAAATAAAAACATACCCAAATGGCAAAGGATCCAGTTACAACTGATGCAGCCAAGGAGAAACTAACAGCAAAAGACAGCATGACTTCACCATCAGTAGACACGCTACAAGCAGCCCATTACCCATTAGTGGAAAGTGAGCTGGAAGCACCAGAACAGCAGGACTAGTAAGAGGGCCTTATTTTTATTTTATTATTTATTTATTTTTTTTGTCAATCCTCATGTAGGTGGCAGTATAACCCGAAGGATTACAACTCCCGGTGTCCCTCAAGGACACAAAAGAAACAGACATATCCAATTATGCAGACTGGATACACAAAAATACTCCATTTTAATATTGAATCATACTTACTTCATCATAAAATATGCAGGCGTGCTTGCCAGACACGAAGTTGCAGTGACCATAGTTTGTAAGGCACACGTCCATGTCTGCCCCTGCAGTAGGAAGGAGAAATACACACTGAACAGACTCTCACTGTAATGGAGAGTTATTTGCACATTTTTTCAGACAGTGCTCTGCTAACAGGTAGGAATGTATCTGAAGCAACAGTGATATACAGAAAACAATGCATTTTTCCAATTTCCAAGCATTACAAATTTCCTATACCTATTCTTATTGTCAAAACAGCATACCAACTAATGAATGAAAGTGATGCAAATATTCCAAACTGAAGTGCTATGACTCAACAGAAAAAAAAAAGAAAAAAAAAAAAAAAAGTGTCCCTTTTACAGATCAGGTTAATGGCAACAAACTCTAGGAGGCCCAAATACTTTATAAAGAAACTTGTAGGAATAAGATATAGCAGTGTTTAACCTCATACCTCAAGTACCACCAAGATATCCCCTGCTGTCTATTGTGTTCTGACAGAGGGACAGCCCCCGCATCAGAACACTATGGTAAGCATTCTCAGCCATTGGCCGAGAGCGCTGATGGACAGAGCTTTTTTGGCCATGCCCCTTCAACAGAGGCTGGCCGTTCGGCTGGCTTCTGTTGGACTGGCTGCAGTACACACGGGCCAAATGTCAGCTGTTTTCCACTGAACTGGCCGATGCCGTCCGACATTCTGCCCGTGTGTACCAGGATTTAAACTAGCTGTCATAATTACCAAGCCAAGTTGACAGAGTTAAAGCCTATTTCCACCATTGCAGTACATTTGAGAAAATCCCACTATGTGCGTTATGTGTTACCATTAAAGTGGATGTAAACCCAATTCATAAAATTTGAGCTGGGCACATCTATCTGCAGTGTTTTCTTATCTCTCTTCAAAGCATTTAGTCTAGTAGCTCTGTCCTGCTCCATTCCTCTGTTATCAGCCTGATAACTTTTGACAAGCTCTCATAGATGGGTGAAAGAAGTGTGAGTGTGTGTGTGTCGGAGGAGGTATAGATTAGCAGACTGCTGCACAATTGAGAGGCAACCTCTGCATGTGTGGGGAGGGGGTGTTAGCCCTTTCCTCCAATCAGCTGTTGCTCAGTGTCTAGCAATAACCCCCCTAGAAGGGAATCAGGAAGAGAAAATTCTAACAGGATATGCACTTTCAGGTTTCATCTCTGCGTATCATCTGAGGCTGTCCTTCACTGGGTATATGTGAGGGTTTACATCCACTTTAACATGTGCCTAAGATTTTAATACACATTTCTTACATTTTAAAGGTTTCTCAGAGGTGGTGTCATAGCTGAATGCAATATACAGTGCTACCCATAATTCATACCCCTGGCAAATTTTGACTTAAGTTACTTTTATTCAACCAGTAAGTCATTTTTTGACGGGAAATTACATAGGTGTCTCCCAAAAGATAAGACGACGATGTACAAGAGGCATTATTGTGGGGAAAAAAAAACATTTCTCAGCTTTTATTTACATTTGAGCAAAGTGTCCAGTACAAAATTATTCATACCTTTCACAAACTGTCACAGTCTGTGGGAAAATCAAAAGTTCTATACCATTCCAAATAGTCCAAGCTGTTTTAAAGCATCCTAATTACCCTAATTGGGAACAGCTGTTTTAATCAACTCAACAGGTGAAAAACAGCAGCTCTCTGCAGCTGGTTTGTGGACAGTCATGGCTAAGACAAAGGAGCTCAGTGAGGACCTGCGGCTGCACATTGTGGCTGCTCCCAAGTCAGAAAATGGCTACAAGGCCATTTCTAAAGGTTTTCAAGTTCCAGGGGCTACAGTGCAAAGTATTATTAAAAAATACAAGATGTTCGGCACTGTGAAAAATCTCAGAGGACGTGGTCGGAAGCCAAAAGTGACGCCTGTGCTGGCCAGGAGGATAGTTGGAGAGGTGAAAGAGTCCAAGGATCACCACCAAGGCTATCCTGGTGAATCTGGGCTCTGCTGGTGGCAATGTCTCAAGGCAGACAGTCCAACGGACACTGCACTCTGCTGGGTTCCACGGATGCAGACCAAGGAGGAAGCCACTTCTCCAGATAAGGCACACAAAAGCTCACTTGGACTTAGCAAAAGCTCATCTGGACAAAGAAGACGACTTATGGTCTTCTGTGTTATGGTTAGATGAAACAAAAAAAGGGATTTTATTAAAACTTAACGTAAAATCCTTTTCTGAGTTCACTGACAGACGCAGCCCTTCATTGACAAGTGGGGTTATATGCACGTCCTACCAGGAGTTGACTAGGCAAATAGAAAGAAAGCAAGCTGGCCCCTCCCAGGGGGTTGTCCTCTCTCCCATATAACCCCCCTGCTCTGCATAGCATATCAGTTCGTAACAAGCGCAACACAGAGGGGTGGGTGCTGCGTCTGTCAGTGAACTCAGAGAAAATTATTTTACAGTAAGTTTTTAAAAAAAATCCCTTTTTCTCTTACGTTCACTGACAGACACAGCCCTTCATTGACAAGTGGGGATGTCCCAAAGCTGTGTCAGTCAAGAGGGGTGGGTAAACGGCAACAACTGTACCCAACAGAATCCTCTCAGGAGGCGCCAGCCGCGCCTACACCGCCGCCTGTAAAACTTTACGGCCAAAAGCAGCATCCGAAGATGCTGACACATCAACTTTATAAAACTTAGTAAACGTGTGCACCGAGGCCCAAGTGGCCGCCTTGTACCCTGTGACACCGAAGCCTGGTGTCTGAAAGGCCAGGAAGTGCTAACTGCCCTGGTGGAATGAGCTGTGACTGGAAAAGGGGGTACCTTGCCCCGAACAGTATACGCATGGGTCATGGTCTGATCCAACGGGAAACAGTAGCCGACGAGGCCGCCAATCCTTTGTGAGGACCATCCTTCAGTACAAACAATGCATCAGACTTCCGAAAGGAAGCTGTAGCCGCCAAATATACCCGCAAAGCCCTCACGACATCCAATGAATGTAACTCAAATTCCTTGGGATGCGATGGATGCGGACATAATGAAGAACAATATCTTCATTAATGTGAAAAGAGACCACCTTCGGTAGAAACGAAGGAGAAGGACGCAAGACCGCCTTGTCCTTATGAAGGACTAAGTAAGGAGAGACTTGCAGGACAACGCTGCCAACTGAGACACCCGCCTAGCGGATGTGATGGCCACCAAAAAAGCCACTTTCTGCGACAGCAATTGTAAGGGAATATCCTTGATCTTCTCATATGGCGGTTTCTTTATCACAGAAAGCACCAAATTCAAATCCCAAGGCGCCATAGGCGACCATACCCGAGGAGCCACATGGCGCACACCTTGTACAAAATGTACGAATCAACGAATGTGACGCCAAAGGTCGCTGAAATAGAATCGCCAAAGCCGAAATCTGACTCTTGAGAGTAATCAATGCCAATTTTTTATCCAGGCCCTGCTGCAAAAAAGCCAGGACCCTGGACACAACGTAAGAGCGAGGGTTCCAACCCTCTGCCTCACACCAGGCAATATAGGCCTTCCAGGTGCGATGATAAATCTTGCGCAAAGTACACTTGCGCGCTTTAAGCATGGTAGGGATCACGGAGTCCGCTACACCCCTATCCCTCAACACCTGGGACTCAATAGCCAAGCCGTCAAAGGCAGCGAGGATAAAGCAGGGTGCAAGATGGGCCCCTGAGACAACAGATCTTCGCGCAGAGGAAGACGCCAGGGAACATCTGCCACCATTCGCACCACGTCGGCGTACCAAGGATGCCGAGGCCAATCTGGAGCCACCAGGATTGTCGGAATCCCCTCCGCTTCCACCCTGCACAGTAGCCGCGGTAGAAGCTTGATGGGAGGAAAAGCGTACAGGAGCCGATACCGACTCCAAGGCGCTACCAGCGCGTCCATGGCGGCCGCCAGCGGGTCTCTCGTCCTGCACACAAAAGTTTTCACTTTGTGATTGAACAGAGACGCCATGAGGTCCACATCTGGCGTGCCCCACTTGTGGCAAATCTGTTGGAACACTTCTGGATGTAGGGACCATTCCCCCTGATCCAGCGTCTGGCGACTGAGAAAATCCGCCTGCCAATTCTCTACGCCCGGAATGTAAATGGCGGAGATTGCCGGCACGTGAAGTTCTGCCCATCGCAGAACGAGAGCCACTTCCGCAGCCGCTGCTGAGCTCCTCGTTCCGCCCTGATGGTTCACATACGCCACTGCCGTGGAGTTGTCCAACTGAGCCTGAACCGGGAGGCCGCGCAGCCTTACCGTCCAGTGGGAGAGGCCTGATCGCCCTCAGCTCCAGCACATTGATCGGAAGGCGAGATTCCTGCGCCAACCAACGGCCAATTCAGGGGAAGAAATTACTTCCCGTCAGAGCCGGGGCCCGAAGCCACCAGGTCAACGATCCTCTGGTCTGAGGATCCAGTCTGATCAGCTGGTCCAGGGACAGTGGAGACTTGTCCCACCGTGACAGAATCGCTCACTGAAGGAGCCGAGTGTCACTCTGGGCGTAAGGTACTGCCTCGAAGACTGAAACCATGAGCCCCAACACCCGCATACAGAAACGTAAGGAAGACCACCGGCATGACAGCAGGGTTTGCACCGCTGCTGATAGTGTCAGTAACTTGGCCGAAGGTAAGAACACCTTCGCCTGCTCAGTGTCCAGAACCAGACCCAGGCATTCCAGGCAACAGGACGGCATCACCGTCGACTTCTGCCGATCGATCAGCCAGCCAAAGTCCTTCAATGAGGCCATGGTGATAGCCACGTTCTCCTCCAGAGCCGAAGCAGACTCCGCTCTCAGTAGCAGATCGTCGAGATATGCTACCACCGCAATGACTCTCTGCCTCAGCAGCGCCAGCATCGGGGCCACCAGATTGGTAAACATCCGAAGAGCCGAGGCCAGACCGAAGGGCAGTGCCATGAATTGGTAACGAAGATCTCCCACCGCAAAGCGCAGAAAAACGCTGGTGCCAGAGACAGATGGGGACATGGAGATACGCGTCCCTGATATCCAGGGACGCCATGAAATCCCTTAGTGCACGGCGGCCACGACCGGACAGATTCCATCCTGAATTTTCGCGCTTTCACAAAGTGGTTTAGCGCCTTCAGGTCCAGAACTGGCCTGACCCCCCCTCCCTTTTTTGGGGACCACGAATAGGTTTGAGTAGAAACCGTGAAACCTCTCCAACTGGGCCACTGGCACGATCACCCCCTGGTCGGAGAGTGCCTGAACAGCCCTTAGTAGGGCCTCCCGATGCCCCTGAGGGAGTCTCAAGTTCGATGGGAAGAACCTGTCTGGGGGTAGAGTGCTGAACTCTATCCTGTACCGGGAGGACACCACTTCCTGCACCCACCGGTCGGAAATGCGGGCAGTCCACCTGTCTGCGAACCCCAGAAGACGGCCCCCCACCCGCAACCCATCATGCGGGGGAGGACTTCTCCTCTGTCTTTTCACTCTTGCGTTGCCGGGGGCATTTACCGGCCCCTGCGGCAGGCTTGCCGGGCCTCGACCCCTTGCCCGCTGCGCCAGGGGCACGAAAAAACCTCTTCTGACCCGAAGAAGCAGGACCCTGCTTGAGGCGGAACTCCCGCCGCCTGGGCTCAGGGAGAAAAGTACTCTTCCCTCCAGTGAAACCCCTGATGATTTCATCCAACTGCGCCCCAAAGAGTCGACCACCCTGAAAAGGAAGATCCGTAAGACCCTTCTTAGACGAGCGTAACCAGAGTACCCGTCTGAGAATGACTGCAAAAACAGACATTTTAGACAACATGGGGAGCAGGTCCACAGCTGCGTCACACAGGTACCGAAGACCCTGAAACAAATGGTCTGCCCTCTGACGCCTCAAGCGTCCTCCCACAGTCCAAATCATTCTGCAGCTCCGTCGTACACTCGGACAGAGATTGCGCCGCCATGGCCGGTCTCATGGCTGACCCTGCCAGCAGGAAAAGTGCTTTTGATACCGCCTCCGTCTGCCCATCGGCTGGGTCCTTAAACGAGGGAGACCCCCTCCAAAGGAATGGTCGTTGCCTTGCTCAGGCGAGCCACTGGAGTGTCTACTGCGGGGGATGCCCACTTTTTTTTTTTACAAAACTATCCTCAATAGCGATAGAGAAGCGTTTAGGTAGGGCGAAGCAATTCTGCGGACGCTGCCATTCCTGATAAACCAGGTGGTCAAAAAATTGATCAGAAGGATAAGCCTTAGGGGACCTGGGTGGCCTAGCAGACCCGCAAACGTATGCGGACTCCTGCGACTCCCCTGCTTGGTCCAGTGCCACCAGCGCCTTTTCGCGTGCAACCAAAGCCCCCTGGTCTTCTTCGCCGTCCGAGGGAACTAGCTCACCCTCAGAGTTCCACAGGGGTCCCCGAAGCCACTTCCGGTTCAGAGACTTCCCCTGAGGAAACAGGGGGAGGCGGACGCTTTTTGGGGAAAGCTCAGCCCCACCCGGGGAAGGAACTCCCCAAATACTGCTCTCAGCTGGTCCAGGGACACCAGGGTCCCCAGCACAGGTTGCGCTGCCGCTGACTCCTCCACAGAAGGACACGCAGGGTCATCCGCCATCGTACCATCGTACCACCAGAACTGACAGGCAAATAAAAAATGCCCTGACACCCCCACAATGCAGCCCCACCGCCACCCCACAGATCAACCAGGGAGGCCACAGGAGGACAGCACCCCAGGGAGGCCACAGGAGGACAGCACCCCAGGGAGGCCACAGGAGGACAGCACCCCAGGGAGAGCCCAGCTATACTTGCTGTTTTGTGCCTCACAAGAGTTGCGTCGTAGGAGTGCTTAGGGACCGCCAGTCAGAGCCTGTGCCGCTTGTTTTCATCCACGCTGTCCCAAGTGAAAGCAAAACGGCAGCAGCACGTTTTTCTTTCCAGGGACATCCAATATGGCCGCCGAACCTTCACTAGATGCCAAAGCCTGTATACAGGCCGCGACTACGGCAAAATGGCCGCCGCTCAGCACTAAAGGGAAAACCTCAGGAAAATGGCCGCGGTAAGAGAGGGGGTCACTCACCAGTCCGACGGGCGTAGCCGATAGCCACCCAGTTGCAGACCTTCCTCCCATGTCGGAGAGGGATGCTGCAGGCCGCTGGACAGGAACCAGGTCCGGTCACACACTGGCCCCCCGCACGGAACGGGCACGATGTGGCGGGCCCCACCGAGGCTAGGGAAAGCTTGCATCGGTCGGCCGCGCTGCGGTGAGTGCAGGATTCTAGCTATCTTCTATGCCCCAGCCGGCTTCTTGATAGCAGTCTTCATCAGATAGCTTGAGAAAAATAAAAAAGCGGTAGCAAAAAAGATGAACCGCAGGTCCCATAAGGGAGCCAGGTCTAACTCCTTGCACTAGGCATAATAAAACCGATATGCTAAGCAGAGCAGGGGGGTTATATGGGAGAGAGGACAGCCCCCTGGGAGGGGCCAGCTTGCTTTCTATTTGCCTAGTCAACTCCTGGTAGGATGTGCATATAACCCCACTTGTCATTTAAGGGCTGCGTCTGTCAGTGAACGCAAGAGAAAATTGAATGGTTTGGTCACAATGATGTTTCCTTCATTTGGCGTAAAAAAGGAGAAGCTTTCAACCCAAAGAACACCATCCCCACTGTCAAACATGGTGGTGGTGGAACCTAATGCTTTGGGGGTGTTTTTCAGCCAATAGATCAGGGAACCTAATCACAGTAAACTGCACCATGAAAAAAAGGGATTTTATTATATTATAACTTACCGTAAAATCCTTTTCGGAGTTCACTGACACACGCAGCTCTTCTTCTAACACGTGGGTTTATGCTCATATTACTAGGAGTAGACTAGACAAAGAAAAACAAAAGCATAGGTTGGCTCCTCCCAGGAGGCAGTCCTCACCTTAGCATATAACACCCTGCTACACAATAGCATATCAGTTGGTAACAAGCTGTACAAACTCAACAGAGGGGTGGTTGCTGCGTCTGTCAGTGAACTCAGAGATAAGGATTTTACGGTAAGTTATAATAAAATCCCTTTTTCTCTTACGTTCACTGACAGACGCAGCCCTTCTTATAACACGTGGGGACGTCCCAAAGCTGTGTCAATCAAGAGGGGAGGGCAAACTATAACAACTGTACCCAACAAAAAAAGCCCTCAGGCGGCGCCAGTAGCGCCTACACTGCCGCTTGCAAAACTTTGCGGCCAAAAGCAGCATCCGCAGATGCTGAAACATCAACCTTGTAAAACTTAGTAAACGTGTGCACTGAGGCCCAAGTTGCCGCTTTGCACACCTGAGACACCGAGGCCTGGTGTCTAAAAGCCCAGGCACTACTAACTGCCCTGGTGGAATGAGCCGTGACTGGAAAAAGGGGGAATCTTGCCCCGAACCTCATAAGCATGAGTCACGGTCTTCCTAATCCAACGAGGAATGGTAGCTGACGAAGCCGCCATGCCTTTGCGCGAACCTTCCGTCAGCACAAATAAAGAATCAGACTTCCGAAAGGAAGCTGTAGAAAACAAATACACCCGCAAAGCCCTCACCACATCCAAAGAATGCAGTACAAATTCCTTGGGATGCGACGGGTGCGGGCACAATGAGGGAAGAATAATATTACAGTGTGTCCCCGCTAACAAGCCTCCACCGGCCGGCTACCTCAGGAGCTGCCCAGGTGCCCACTCTCCGCGCCCCTAGGACGGAAGAGGGGTCCACTCACCGTTCCGATGGGCGCAGCGGGTAGCCACCCGGAGCAGACGTTCCTCCCCACGGAGAGGGATGCTGCTGGCCAGGCCACTGGACAGGAACAAACCAGTCACTGGGCACAAGTGGGATCAGCCACTGGCCGCCCGCACGGAACGGGCCCTATGCGGCGTGACCCCGCCAAGGCTAAGGGTAGCTCGCACAGACTTTGGCCGGACTGGGGAAAGTTTTTGGATTCTAGGTATGCTCTATACCACCAGCCGGCTTCTTGATAGTCTTCATCAGAAAAAAACTCAGAAGAACGCAGATCCCAGTCTAACTCCTTGCACTAGGCAATAAAAACGGATATGCTATTGTCTAGCAGGGGGTTATATGCTAAGGTGAGGACGGTCTCCTGGGAGGGGCCAACCTATGCTTTTGTTTTTCTTTGTCTAGTCTACTCCTAGTAATATGAGCATAAACCCATGTGTTATAAGAAGGGCTGCATCTGTCAGTGAATGTAAGAGAAAAGAGCAATACATGAGGATTCTCAACGACATCAGGCAGTCTGCAGAGAAACTTGGCCTTGGACATTTCAGCATGACAATGACCCAAAACACACAGCAAAAGTGGTGAAGAAATGGTTAGCAGACAACATTAATGTTTTGGAGTGACCCAGCCAGAGTCCAGACTTGAATCCAATTGGGAATCTATGGAGGGAGCTAAAGATCAGGGTGATGGCAAGAAGACCCTCCAACCTGAAAGAATTGGAGCTTATTGCTAAAGATGAATGGGCAAAAATACCTTTGGAGACATGCAAAAAGCTGGTCTGCAATTATAGGAAGCGTTTGACTGTACACTTTTTGCTCAAATGTAAATAAAAGCAGAGAAATGTTTTTTTTTTTTTTTTTTTTACACAATAATGCCTCTTGTACATTGTCTTTCTATCTTTTGAGAGACACCTATGTCATTTCCTGTCAAAAAATTACTTGCTGGTTCAATAAAAGTAACTAAGTCAAAATTTGCCAGGGGTATGAATAATTATGGGCAGCACTGTATTTTTGAACAGGGTCATATGATTGATGTCAGAGTGAATCTTTCCCAAGTCTATACTCATCAACATGCAAAGCAAAAGCCTAGCCTCTAAACAGTTAATCCTAAATGTTTTACACTTACAAATGATGGGTAGCCGTTCAGTGACAGCACTGGGCACATAATCATCCCAGGAAAAGGGAATGCAGAGATTGAGATTGGTCTACCTCGGGAACAGACCAGCTGTTAAGCAGGCCATAGATGAGTCAGCGGATTGAAAGGAGAAAAAAAAAAAAAAAAAAGCTGACGCAATTAATCCCCCATTCATCCATCCTAAGTGGATGGGTGAAATCTCCAGCTGATCTACTGTATTCTGATGACAGCAAAGAGACTTCTGTCAGAATGCACTGATCAGTGTTGCAGGCCATGGCCTGCAGGGCTGATAACGCGGGGAAAATCAAAGAGGGAAAATCTGCTGAACTGGCCGAAATTTGATCCGTGTACCAAGCTTTAGGGAAACTGCAACTATAGATTGCATCTATGACAACACCTATTTTACAGGATAAGAGCGCTTAACCGCTTGCTGACCGTGTCACATACATTTACTACTGCAGGTTGGCAGCGCTGCGCAAATCACCATATATAAAATGTGCTGCATGAGTGTGGCCGCGGGTCGGGCAGACTCTATTTCCACCGGCGACCCGCGATCGCCTACTACAGAGCCAGAATGGGGAACCGCCGATGTAAACACGGGACATGACAGCGATCTACTGATCCCTGTAATCAGCATCAGTTAGATCTGTCATGCCCCTGCCAACCCCTTCCTTGCCAGTGACATTTGCACAGTAATCAGTGGCTATTTTTAGCACTAATCGCTGTAGAAATGTCAATGGTCCCAAAAAAAAAAAAAAAGTGTCAAAAGTGTCCGATCTGTCTGCCGCAATATCGCAGTCCTAATTAAAAATCGCAGATCGCTGCCTTTACCAGTAAAAAAAAAAAATAAATAATGAACACCATGAATCAATTCTCAGTTTGTAGACGCGTTAACTGTTGCGCAAACCAAAACGCTTTTTGCGATTTTAAGTTACCAAAAATATGTAGAAGACATTTTGGATATGTATTCTAGCAAGAGAAAAAAATATATTTTTTACTCCAAAATTATCGCTTTTTTTGTTTATAGCGCAAAATATAAAAACCGCAGAGGTGATCAAATACCACAAAAAGAAAGCTCTACTTGTGGGAAAAAATAAGGACGTCAATTTTGTTTGGGTACAACGTGTCACGACCACGCAATTGTCAGTTAAAGCAACATAGTGCTGAATTGCAAAAAGTGATCTGGTCAGGAAGGGGGTAAATCCTTCCGGGGCTGAAGTGGTTAAAGTGGTTGCAAACCCCAGTCGTGAAATCTGAACAAAGCACATATCTGTAGTGTTCACTTATCTCTGCCCAAAGCCGGCTGGCCATACACTGTTCGAATCTCGTCCGGATCAGCAGGAAGCGGCCAAGATTCGAACAGGTAATGGGCAGGCTGAATGTACCAAGTTGATCGATCAACTTGGGTACAACTAGCCTGCTGGATTCTCTAGTGATTATTGCTAGCAGCTATAGCAGTTATGATCAGTCTTTTCCCGACGGGGGTGGCTTCCCCATATGGAGAAGGCAATTGCTGATTGGTATCATGCAAATTTCTTTCCTGCAGTCCATGGTTGCAGGAAAGAAACTCAAACCATGTATAGCCTGCCTAAGTGTTTCTCTCTGGTGCTTCGTTCCTCTGTTATCAGCATGTCTCACTTCTGAGAAGTTTTGCCATCACATGAGAAATTGTGACAGGGAGGGAACTCAGTATAATGTCTATTCAGAACAAACCCCTGTATCCTTTCCTTCACTCCTGTGTGGAGAGGGGTGTGTTCCTTTCCTCCAATCAGCTCACACGCTAACTACAGCTCTCCACTGTACCCCTGACAGAAAGGATTTTAAACATGATTCTGCCATTTTGAAGTGATGTAGGGAAGAGAAGACTGCAGATAAACAAGTAAAAATTATGTAGGAGGAGGTTTTATCTCTGTGCATCACCTGAGGCCAGTCACTTCACTATTTACAAGGTCTACATCCACTTTTTTTTAGTACAGCCAAAGGTCTTTTGACTCTACTCCGGGGGATCACGAGAGTGCACTTTGTTCTGCACTCCTGTGACCCGTATTCAGCCCCATCAACTGATGTCAGAGCCGGTCCAGACTCTGGAGAAATCCTGACTTTAGTGTTGGAATCCACCCAGATCGGCAGTTGTCTCAGTCTCTTAGCCCATCGCAACCTGGCACTCCTGTGAGCACTGGAGGGACAGAGTATAGAACAGGTGACTGACCGTCACTGGCTCACTGAAGACAAAGAACTGAGTGATCAGCAGTTTAATTGCTCAGTTTTTGATGTAGAGAAGGCAGGGGACCGATGCTGCATCCACCTAGGTGAGTAGGTGTGTTTTCTTTTTTTTTTTGTTATATCTGGCACCTTGTAGCCTGTCAGTTCTTCCTTAAGGTTTCACCCTCTATCTTTACGGGACGATCCTGTGAATAACATTTTCTGTCCCTGGGTGGCTATGCTACCACCTTCACTGTATCTATGGAGAGAGATGGTTCCCACCCAAGCCGGACAGTAAACAGGTCTATCTTTGTTCAATGTTACTACATAGGGGTGTGAGATCGCTCACAAAAAGAAAATAACAGTATTTTATACTTCCAGTTCAGCCCACAGGAAATAAGGAAACTGCATTACTGGCAAGATGAACAGGTAAAGTATCTCACAAAATGAGTACACCCCTCACATTTTTGTAACTATTTTATTTTATCTTTTCAGGTGACTATACACTGAAGGAATGACACTGTTACAATGTAAGGTAGTGAGTGTACAGCTTGTATAACAGTGTAAATTTGCCGTCCCCTCAAAATAAGTCAACACAGCCATTAATGTCTAAACCGTTGGCAACAAAAGAGAGTACACCCCTAAGTGAAAATGTCAAAATTGGGCCCAAAGTGTCAATATTTTGTGTGGCCGCCATTAATTTTCCAGCATTACCTTAACCCTATTGGGCATGGAGTTCACCAAAGCTTCACAGGTTGCCACTGGAGTACCCTTCCGCACCTCCATGACGTCATCATGGAGCTGGTGGATGTTACAGACCTTGCACTCCTCCACCTTCCATTAGAGGATGCCCCACAAATGCTCAATAGGGTTTAGGTCTGGAGACATGCTTGGACAGTCCATCACCTTTACCCTCAGCTTCTTTTGCAAGGCAGTGGTCGTCTTGGAGGTGTGTTTAGGGTTATGTTGGAATACTGCCCTGCGGCCCCGTCTCCGAAGGGAGGGGGATCATGCTCTGCTTCAGTATGTAACAGTACATGTTGGCATTCATGGTTCCCTCAATGAATTGTAGCTCCCCAGTGCCGGCAGCACTCTTGCAGCCCCAGACCATGACACTCCCACCACCATGCTTGACTGTAGGCAAGACACACTTGTCTTTGTACCTTCTCACCTGGTTGCCGCCACACATGCTTGACACCATCTGAATCAAATACATTTATCTTGGTCTCATCAGAGCACAGGACATGGTTCCAGTAATCCATGTCCTTCGTTTGTTTGTCTTCAGCAAGCTGCTTTTGGGCTTTCTTGTGCATAATTTTTAGAAGAGGCTTCCTTCTGGGATGACAGCCATGCAAACCAATTTGATGCAGTGTGCGGCGTATGGTCTGAGCACTGACAGGCTGACTCCCCCCACCCCTTCAACCTCTGCAGCAATGCTGGTAGCCCTCATACATCTATTTCCCAAAGACAACCTCTGGATATGATGCTGAGCACATGCACTCAAATTTTTTGGACGACCATGGCGAGGCCTGTTCTGAGCGGAACCTGTTCGGTTAAACCGCTGTATGGTTTTGGCCACCGTACTGCAGCTCAGTTTTAGGGTCTTGGCAATCTTCTTATAGCCTAGGCCATCTTTATGTAGAGCAACCATTTTTGGTGCCATGTTGAACTTCCAGTGACCAGTTTGAGAGACAGAGTATGAGCTATAACACCAAATTTAACAACTGCTCTCCATCCACACCTGAAACCTCCAAACACTAATGAGTCACATGACACCAGGCAAGGAAAATGGCTAATTGGGCCCCATTTGGACACTTTCACTTAGGGGTGTACTCACTTTAGTTGCCAGCGGTTTAGACATTAAAGGCTGTGTGTTGAGTTATTTTAAGGGGACAGGAAATTTACACTGTTATACAAACTGTACATGCACTACTTTACATTGTAGCAAAGTGTCATTTAAGTGTTGTCACATGAAAAGATAGAATAAAATATTTACAAAAATGTGAGGGGTGTACTCACTTTTGTGAGATACTGTATTTTCTGTACTTGTGGAAAATGTTCTCAAAATGAACGCAGCCTTTACATTCAAGCTGCAATATGCTACATTTTTTTTCTGGGGTGTTTAGTTATCCTTTAAAAGTAATACACACATAGAACATCCTCTTACATATTAAAATGTATGGTATGTTCCAAGTTACTGTATTTAGGGGAAAAAAATGTATGGTTTTCCCTGAAGCCAGTCTCAGTTTTCATAGATCTTCCATATAAAAATTTTGGCACAGTAGGTTAAACATTTCTAGTCACAAGCATACAATGATAATTTTGCTTATTACAGCAGATTGCCACTGATCTGATGAGTACAGCAAGAATGTACCTGTGCCAATGTAGAGAGTGCGATAACACATGTTAACGGGAGCCCCAACGCCCATCATCAAGGGGTAAAAGACTGCTCTGGCCTGAACGTCTCTTTTCTGAGCTGTATGGATGCAAACGACAGGACATAAGCAACTGTAATGCAAGTTTCACTGGTAAGCTAGTAAGGGAAAAGAAAATTCTATCATATGCTACACACAGCAATGTATTTAAAGATGTAAACATTGGTAATGTTAGCAGATTTTTCCAGAGATAATGCAGTAGGGATAAACCCAAATCTAAGTTTTTATTTTTAGCTTTTTTGTTGAGCAGGGGAAGGGTAAAAAACACTCAGGTTTTAATTGCTTACTCTCACTTTAAAAAGTGTTCTCACTGGGAAGAGTCCCCTAAACCATGAGGGTCAGTAGGAACAAAGCTAGGGGAAATAACCTGAACTAGGACATAGCAAAAAAAAAAAAAAAAACCCACTACATTTTAACACTTTCCCATTTAAAAAAAAAAAAAAAAAAAAAAAAAAAAAACAAAAACTTGATAAAACTTTTGGCTGGAGTTGGGCTTAGTTCTCAAATAAACACCACCTCTATGAAACACATGGATTTGTCAAGGATTTGTTCAAACACATTCAAATGCTAATGCATGGTTTGGTTGAAAAGCTAAACTTAAAGGATAAGTTCACCTTTCATAACATGAATATGGCTGGTAACACATAATGAAAGCACTGGCCCCCGCTGACAGCTAGCAGGGGAACTTCTTCTCCATACAGTCAGAAACATGGCTACGTCACTCATTCAGACTGCTCTGAATTGAATCGGCTGTTGGCTTGTAGTTCTTAATAAACTACCAGAGCGCTGTGGAGTGCCGTGGTAGTTCATTCATGCTTCCTGTCAAAATGATACACTGACAGATCTGCAGGAGACCTGCATGGCATCAGCGATCTACTGATCACTGGTGCAATGCTTTACAGGCTCCTGCAACAAAAATAAATGCATTTTTTACCTGCAAAAAAAGTGCATTTATTATTTTTTTTTGGCAAAAGGTGAACTTCTTTAACCACTTCAGCCCCGGAAGGATTTCCAGCTTTAGGACCGGAGCACTTTTTGCGATTCGGCGCTGCGTCGCTTTAACTGACAATTGCGCGGTCGTGCGACGTTGCACCCAAACAAAATTTGCGTCCTTTTTTTCCCACAAATAGAGCTTTCTTTTGGTGGTATTTGATCACCTCTGCGTCATTTCTGATCGCCGCTATAAACAAAAGAGCGACAATTTTGCAAAAAAACCAAAATTTCTTACTTTTTGCTAAAATACAAATCCAAAAAAAAAAAATATAAAAAAACTTTTTTTCACCGTTTTTGGCCGATTTATATTCTTCCTCATATTTGCGATAAAAAAAAATCACAATCGGCGTTTATTGATTGGTTTGCGCAAAAGTGGTCGCATTTACGGATGATGAGAATTCATTTTTGGGGTTTTTATTATTTTTTTTTTTTTTTACTAAAAATG
>BLSH010206247.1:1429564-1442181 GCA_018402905.1 Glandirana rugosa
AATGGAACAGAGAGGGGCGAGTGGGCACAGTAGAGGCATATTAGCAATAAAAAAAACAGGTCACCGCAGTCGGCGCGTACGAGTCAACATGGCGTAAAAGGCCGTCCGTACATGGGACACCCAACTTGGTATATACCCGTCTGACTAACATGGGTAGTTGAAGTCATGTTGGTCGTACTTAAAAAGTACTAACACAACTCCCTCAGCTCGTAAAAAAAGTAAATACCGACCGAATTGGCGAACGGCTGCCGACTAGCCGTTAACTGCCGCTGTTACACCGGCGTGCTCACAGTGGCTCTGTATCGCGGCCGCCGTCGTATGACGGCGATTCGCGTTACAGAGCCACATTGTCGCCGTCAATTGCCGATCAGCCGTCGGCAAGCGGTTAAGCCAGCCATAAATGAAAAAAATGCTCGACTCCCTCAACACAATCATGAAAAATTCATGCTGGTTGTACTGAAGTTGATGGGTACAATCAGTCTGCCCATATATGGTTCAACCCACAGGGTACATGCCTGCCGGAAAATGCGGTACAACTGAGCATGCGCGGCTGACGCCACTGGACAAAAAAAATAACGATTATACGGAGATGACACGGGTGAGCGGGGAGAGACAAGGTAAATCGCATTACATTAAGATTGACACAGCATATGAGCAAATGTTTACAAACTGAGTAGACAACCGCTTTAAGTGATTGTAAAGTCTATTTTTTTTTTAAATAAACATTCTACTTACCTGCTCTGTTGCAGTGGATTTGCACAGAGCAGCCCAGATTCTCCTCTTCTCGGGTCCCTCTGGTGCTCCTTGCCCCTCTCTCCTGTTGAGTGCCCCCAACAGCAAGCAGCTTACCATTCAGACACGGAGCTGCGACCCGGCCCCTTTGTAGCCTAATTGTCTGACTATCGGGAGATAATGGCGCCTAGGGTTGCCACATCGTCCCTTTAATCTGGGATACACATCAACACAGGTTCTGTGGCTGATTAAGGTGGTAATTAAACTCACTTGCCTTATCTGTGCCTTATCTGAATTCAATTATCTTCAGAACTTGTGCAATTCATATGTGTCCTGAACTCTGCTTGTTGCCTTGTCATGCTTACAGCCATATTAAAGCCATCAACAGACGAGAGGACATTCCTTCATCTAACCAAAGCTTGTGACAAAATTACATCTACAGCTCCCTCACATGGCTGCACACTCGAAGTTATAAGGCTGATGTCTGCATAGCCAATTGCCTAGCAATGTCTAGGGGCACCTTAGATGCAACACAGCCAACCATCCTCTCACTTTTGGACCCATTTTTAATGATGGCATGGGGAACGCTCTCAGATGGACAAGCATACACACAGGTTACAGTATGCTGATCATCTTACTCTAGTGTCTACACAGTATACTCAACTGTTATACACATTCAGGTATATCAGTGTGTCACTCTATATTTGTTTTAACAGGTTATACTGTACTCAGGCGTTTCATCAAAAATATATAGGATCTGCTAAAACTAAGTATTTAGAAGTCATCATTGTATCCAAAAAACAAAAATTATATTGTAACAGATATGGTTTGGCTTTATAGACTAAATCCACATACAGTAGAGTCACAAATGATAAATGGGAAGCCAAGATGGGGCTCCATGGACTTTCAAGGTGCCCAAAAATATTAGAGATTAATTATATTAGATAAAAACATCAAAGCTTTTTATTTATACAAAACATTTTAAAAAATATATTAAAATTCATGTTTAAGAGACATTACTACAATTACTTAATTGACAAGAGTAAATCCTACATATTGTCAGCTTAACCCCGCTCAACATGTTTCACCCAACAAACGGGCTTCCTCAGGAGACTTTTTGGGGCTGACTATAAGTGAAATGGAGAAAAAAAGCATATATGTAATATAATATACAAACCCACATATACATCAGTACAATACAGTAAGGCTTATTACATTTTATGTTAAAAAATTGATATAACGACCATCAAGAATGTGTATCCTCCCTGGACAGATTCTCAAACTGAAACCCAATATTAACAAAAACAAAATCTTACCACTGGTTCAAAGAGTGCTACCAGAATCGGAGCATCTGTGAACCTGGAGAATGAGATATGAAGCCAAGAACCCGGTATCCAGCAGATATAGTACAATAGAAGCTCAGGAAAATGTATAAGAGTGCCTACAAAGAATGGAAGCGCACATTATTGTAAATATATAGACAAATATTACAAAGGGTAGAGGGTAGCTTAAAAAACTGACATATGCAAATTACCCATTTGTGTTTCAAATTGCTGCAGACAAAGCAATAAATAGGGCCAAGTCCTTTATTAATCCCTAGGAATATAAAACCGGGATGGAAGGCAAAGGATTCAATCAGTAAGTAACTGTGGAGCCCCAATGGGGCATAGGAGGGGAAGGAAGGGAAGAAAAACATCTTCCCAAATGATGCCACAATCGTGTCCCACTCGCAATCCAAAAATAGATCTATCGAGCATGCTGAAAGAAAAAGGGAAAGCCACTCAATTGCGGTAAATGTTTTCAAATACACCCGCACGGTCGATCCTTCGGAATTACTGGTAATATTGCCTTTTTATGCGTTATGACTTAGGCTGTATGCTTTCTAACTCCCGTTGGGTACACACGGAAGGGAAGGTGTCTCCAGTCCATGAGCTTCTCTCTCTCCCTCCCTTGGTGTGTTTGTCCCAACGGGTGTATTTGAAAACATTTACCGCAATTGAGTGGCTTTGCCTTTTTCTTTCAGCATGCCCGATAGATCTATTTTTGGATTGCGAGTGGGACATAATTGTGGCATCATTTGGGAAGATGTTTTTCTTCCCTTCCTTCCCCTCCTATGCCCAATTGGGGCTCCACAGTTACTTACTGATTGAATCCTTTGCCTTCCATCCCGGTTTTATATTCCTAGGAATTAATAAAGGACATTTGAAACACAAATAGGTAATTTGCACATGTCAGTTTTTTTAAACTACCCTCTACCCTTTGTAATATTTGTCTATATATTTACAATAATGTGCGCTTCCATTCTTTGTAGGCACTCTTATACATTTTCCTGAGCCTCTATGGTACTATATCTGCTGGATACCAGGTTCTTGGCTTCATATCTCATTCTCCAGGTTCACAGATGCTGACAATATGTAGGATTTACTCTTGTCAATTAAGTCATTGTAATAATGTCTCTTAAACATGAATTTTCATATATTTAAAAAAAAAAAAAAGCTTTGATGTTTTTATCTAACACAATTAATCTCTGTTTGAGATTTGTGGGCACCTTGAAAGTCCATGGAGCCCCATCTTGGGTTCCCATTTATCATTTGTGACTCCACTGTTCTATTTGGACGTGGTGCCGTTTGGCTCCCCTCTTTCTCACTCACTCTAAATCCCTTGGCATAACCCCTCCTGCCCTGCTCAGCAACTCAGTTCGTAACAAGCAGTACAAACTCAACAAAAGAGGGGTGGGTGCTGCGTCCATCAATGAACTCAGAGAAAACGATTTTACGGCAAGTCAAAAAATCCTATTTTCTCAATCGTTCATTGACGGACGCAGCCTCTATTCTTGACATGTGGGGATGTCCCAAAGCAGTGTCACAACGAGGGCTGGGCAACAACAGTACCCAACAAAAGAGTTCTCCGGGGGAGGTGCTAGACGCGCCTCACACCACCGCCTGCAAAACTTTACAGCCAAAAGCAGCATTGGAAGACGCTGCAACATCAACTCTGTAAAACACGGGAAAAGTGTGCACCGAGGACCAAGTGGCCGCCTTGCACACCTGAGAAACTGACACCTGGTGTCAGAAAGCCCAGGAAGTACTAATCGCCCTGGTAGAGTGAGCCGTAACCGGAAAGGGGGGCTCCTAGCCCCGAAAAGCATACGCATGGGTCACCATCTGTCGTATCCAGCGGGAAATGGTGGCTGACGAGGCAGCTATCCCCTTGCGCGGGCCATCCACCGCGACAAAAAGTGCATCGGACCTCTGAAACGAGGCTGTGGCTGCCAGATACACCCGCAGAGCCCTAACCACATCCAGGGAATGCAAGGCAACTTCCTTAGGATGAAACAGGCGCAGACACAGCGAAGGAAGGACAATGTCCTCATTGATGTGAAACGAAGAGACCACCTTCGGTAAGAAGGAGGGAGAGGGGCGCAAAACCGCCTTGTCACTATGTAGGACCAAGTATGGGGACCTACAGCACCGAGCCGCCAGCTCAGACACCCGCCTAGCGGATGTTATCGCCACCAGAAAGGCCACTTTCTGCGAGAGCAGTTGCAGGGAAATCTCCCTGATATTTTTGAAAGGCAACTTCTGGAGCACAGAAAGGACCAGATTAAGGTCCCAAGGCGCCAAAGGCGAACTTACCTGGGGAGAGACATGACTAACCCCCTGGACAAAGGTACGGATCAGGGAATGCATTGCCAAGGGGCGCTGAAAAAGAATCAGGGCAGAGATCTGCCCCTTAAGCGTGCTCAGTGCCAACTTGTGATCTAGGCCTTGCTGAAGGAAGGCCAGCACCCGAGCCACCGAGAAAGAACGGGGGTTCCAACCCCCCGCCTCGCACCAGGCAATGTAAGCCTTCCAGGTGCGGTGATAGATCGTATGGGAAGTGGCCTTACGCGCCTTGAGCATAGTGGGAATGACAGACTCAGAAAATCCCCTATCTTAACACCTGGGACTCAATAGCCAGGCCGTTAAAGCCAGCGAGGGTAAAGCAGGGTGCAAGATGGGTCACTGTGAGTAGGTCCTCGTGAAGCAGGAGCAGTCAGGGAACATCAACCACCATCCGCACCACGTCGGCGTACCAAGGATGCCGAGGCCAATCTGGTGCTACCAGTATGGTTGGAATCCCCTCCGCCTCTATCCTGCACAGCAGGCGCGGGAGTAACGGAAGTGGAGGGAAGGCATAGAGCAGTCGGTACCGAGACCACGGAGCCACGAGGGCATCCGCTGCGTCCGCCAACGGATCCCTTGTTCTGCTCACGAAGGCCTGCACGCCAGTAGGTCCACGTCTGGCGTGCCCCACTTGACAAATCTGGCGGAACACCTCCGGGTGCAGGGACCACTCTCCCTGATCCAGCCTCTGGCAAATGAGGTAGTTCGCCCGCAGGAGGAGGTCAAGATACGCCCCCACTGCTATGCCCCTCTGCCACAGCAGAGCCAGTACTGGGGCTAGAAGCTTGGTGAAAAGCCGTGGGGCTGAGGCCAGACCGAACGGAAGGGCCACAAACTGGTAGTGGAGATCCCCCACCACAAAGCGCAGGAAGCACTGGTGGTGCGCGCAAATGGGCACGTGTAAATAGGCGTCCTTGATGTCCAGGGAGGCTAAGAAATCTCCCTGACGAAGCGCCGCCACCACAGAGCGGACAGATTCCATTCTGAATTTCCGTGCCCTCACAAAGAAGTTGAGGTCCTGACCCCATCTTTTTTCGGAACTACAAAAAGATTGGAATAAAAACCGCAGAAACGTTCCGCAGAGGGGACCGGAACAATCACCCCCTGATGGAGCAGGACTTGCACCGCCCCGAGCAGGGCCTGCATTCGCCCCGGGGGAGGGGGGAAGCCACACATTGGAGGCGAAGAACCTGTCCGGGGGCTGGGTACGGAACTCTATCTTGTATCCGGACGTAACCGCCTCGCGCACCCAGAGATCCGAGATGCGTGAGGTCCACCGGTCCGCGAACCGCAAGAGCTGCGGGTGGGGGCGACCCATCATGCGGAGGGGGACTTCTCTTACGCCTTTTCGGCCTTACGCTGCCAGGGACGCTTCTGGTCCCCCGCGGGGGCCTTGGCAGGCTGAGAGACCTTGTTTGAGGCATGTGGTGCACGAAAAAAAGTAGAGAAGGAAAGGCCCGCCCTGTGCCGGGGCTCCTTGCCCCTTCTGGGCTCCGGAAGGAATGTACTTCCCCCCACACCCCCCCCTCCCCCAGTGTAATCCTTGATGATCTCATCCAGGGAAGCCCCAAAGAGGCGACCCCCTTCAAAAGGCAGGTCCGTCAGGCCATTCTTTGACGCCTGGTCTCCTGACCAGCATCTAAGCCACAGCAGAAGTCTAATGATGATTGCAAACATGGACAGTTTGGACAGCATGGGAGCCATGTCGAGGGCCGCATCACAGAGGTACTTAAGGCCCTGAATCAGCTGGTCCGCCATCTGCGCAGGTTCCGGAGGGGCCTGGAGAGTCACCAAGGCCTGGTGCACAATGGCCGCCCATTCCGTAAGTGCCTGTGCCACCAGCGCAGACCAAATGGGCGACCCTGCGACCTGGAACATAGCCTTGGACACCTCAGTTCTCCTGTCGGCCGGGTCCTTGAATGATGGAGAGCCCTCCATCAGAATAGTCGTCGCTTTGTTCAGACGAGCCACCGGCGGGTCAACCGCCGGGGACTTCCCCCTTCTGCAACAGGGTATCCTCAAAGGGATAACGCACAGAAAAAGTTTAGGCATGGCGAATGAACCCTGAGGTCGTCGCCACTCCTTGTAAACAAACTGATCAAAGTACGACAAATAAGGGAACACCTTAGGCGTTCGGCCCAGCCTATGTGACCCAAAAGCATAAGGCACCCCCCGTGTCGCAGCCGGGCCCAGCTTCAGCGTCTCACGAACCGCTGAGACCAATGAGCCCACCAGAGCTGTGGTGGCCCCGAGGGCACCTCTTCGTCAGAGGGGTCCCCGAGGCGGGAAGGAGAAGCGTACTCGACACTCTGGACGGCGCAGCGGGTAGCCCCCCCCCCCCCCGAGGCAAACCTGCCACCCCGTCTGTTCGGGGGGAGCTTCCAGCCACGCAGCACCCTTGAGGCAGACTCCAGAGGCACGGTCCTAGGGGTGCTGTCGGGACGTTTAACCTGCCAGGCCGTCTTGCACGGAACGTGGCCTGACGCGGCCGACCCCGCGTGCATCTAAGGGTTGGCTCGCGGCCTTCGGCCGCGCTGAGGAGACTCCCTGGATCTAGGATATCCAGCCTGTCACTTGATTGCATTCTCCATCAGAAATCTTGAGAAAAAGAAAAGGAAAAAAGAATGGGGAACCGCAGATCCCAGCAGGGAGCCAGGCCCTACTCCATGCACTAGGCAGAAAAAAAAAAAAAAAAATAGTTGCTGAGCAGGGCAGGAGGGGTTATGCCAAGTGAGAACTGCCCCCTGGGAGGGGCTGTGTCTGCTTTGAGCTGAATTACGTTCTGCCTAGTCCACGCCTAGTGAAAGGTGCATAAACCCCACATGTCAATATAGAGGCTGCGTCCGTCAATGAACGATCGAGAAAATTTAAGGACACAACTAATGTACTCATTTTAAGATACCAAGAATGACTGCTTTAAGCAAGTGCTGGAGTTTATTAGGGATAGCTACCAGACGGCCTTGTCAGTTATAAAGAACAGCAGATCAATCATTATCAACAGTAAAAGGCAGGAGGTAAACCATGTATGTATATTTAGCATATTATGTTGACCCACAGAGTATATTTGAAAAATTTAAATAGCAACAGGTTTTTGCTACGATCATGTACATTTAGGATAATCTTTAGTCCTTAAGAGTGATAGAGCGACTGAGTGCAAATATCTAGGTATACAGGAGGGCAGCTAAACCTATCAGTCATAACATTGTGACCACTGAGAGGTAAAGAAAAGAATTATTTCTTTTGTTACAATGGCATCTGAAAGTAGGTGGGATAAATGAAGCAGCAAGTGAACAAGTTGCCTCTGAGGTTGATGTGTTGAAAGCAGAAAAAAAAAAACGGACAAAAGTAAGGAATTGAGCAACTTTCATAAGGGCCAAATTGTAATGGCTGGACAACTGGGTCAGAGCAACTGCAAAACTACAGCACTAGTGGGATGTTTCCGGTCTGCAGTGGTCAGCACCTACCAAGAGGTCCAAGGTAGGAAAACTGGCAAACTGGTGACAGGGTCATGGGCGGCCAAGACTCACTGACGCACCTGGGGAGTGAAGGCTGGCCTGTATAGTCTGATCCAATAGAAGAGCTACTGTAGCTCAAATTGCTGTAAAAGTTAACACTGGTTCCCATAGAAAGGTGTCAGAACACTCAGTGCATCGCAGTTTGTTGCACACGGGGCTGCGGTAGCCACAGACCAGTGAGAGTGCCCATGCTGACCAGTGTCCACAGTGAAACATACCTAAAATGAGCATGTCTGCATCAGAACTAGACCATGAATTCAAGAATGGCTTGAGGAACACAGGGAGGTTGAGGTGTTGACTTGGCCTCCAAATTCTAAAGATATCAATCCAATCAAGCATCTGTGGGATGTGTTGGAAAAAAACAACTCTGATCCATGGAGCCCCAACCTCACAACATACAGAACCTGCTACCGACCACTTGCTGCCAGATACCACAGCATACCTTCAGAGGTCTACACTTTGATGGGTTATGGAGGGTGGTGTAGATTTGCTTCCTACATTAAGCAATCTGTATTTCGATTTTAACGTACAGCACAGTGATTAAGATTTACTGCTCCTCTGGCAATGCAAATCTGCATAAAGTGACCTATTGAATAAACTGGCTGACACTATAACATATTACAAGGTCTACATATCTGTTTAGGTCGTGCCAAACTCATTGATATCAGTACAACAACCAAACTGATTAAAATACATTATACCCACCTTCAGCTTGATGTCCACTGGAAGGAGGTGGCTGCAGTCGGCTGGCACTTGATACAGGGTGGTCTTTTGAGGAGAAAATCTCCTGGATTCTTTGCATGGCTAAAAACTTCACTAGCTTCTCATCCAACATATTTATCTGGATCTCTACAATATTAACAAGCAACTTGTGAGTGCAACAGAAAATTAACACTTTGGGATATCTGTAAATGAAAAATCAACTGTATCCAAATGTCAGCTTAAAAAAGGGGTTCAGAGGTGCAGGGGGCTGTGTAATGTAAAGGGGGCCAGAGGTGCGGGGGTCGTATAATGTTATCTTCATTAGCAGGTGAATGTGGCCCTCCATGCATTCACATACATTGAATACAGCCCTTAAAGAGGCACTGCAGTCTGCTCACATAATTTGTAATAAAAACATCTTTGCCATTCTGAAACTTACCTCCTACCACTTTGCATATTTTATATATACTGTGATTCTGTACCTGCCAAATATGCTGCAGAAATCTCCCTCCACTACATCTAGCTGCAGCCATTTTAACTTCCTGGATTTACACAGACACACAGGCGCACCTCCAGCTCTCATTGGCCCTCTTATGACTCATCCCCTCTCCCTTCCTGGCAAACTCACGAGCATGAGAGCTGTGCATGATGTCATAAGCCTTGGCTAATGACCAGACATACAGGATTGGGCTGTATAAGGTATTAACTGGCAGAAACAAAAAATGGTTTTACTATCCAAAGGTAAAACAAGGACAGAAGATTTAATAGGTGGAAAAAAAAATAATAATATAAATGACTGAAGGTCCGCTTTAAGTGGAAAAAGGTTGCGGACCCCTACCCTGTACTATCTTGTAAAGGAAAGATGTGTATACTTAACTAATCTAAGGGCGCTATGGTCTGGGTCATATGACTGGCTCCCAGCGAGAGGAGGGAGAGCTAACAGATGCTCCTAAGTCTACGGGTGATGTCACCGCCCA
Source organism: Glandirana rugosa (assembly GCA_018402905.1). Lineage (NCBI taxonomy): Eukaryota > Metazoa > Chordata > Amphibia > Anura > Ranidae > Glandirana > Glandirana rugosa. The sequence goes on from BLSH010206247.1 coordinate 1,439,156, forward strand.
GACACTACAGACATTGTCGCTATTCTCTTGTCCCTTGAAGCCGGCCAGTGGGAGATCATGTGACTGGAGTACCTTTAGATTAGGTACATATAGACATCTTTACTTTAAGGCACATACACACAATCAGAAAATTGTACAAAAATACCCCTTTCAAAGCGATCGTACAATAATCTGATTCGTTCGTACACAGCTTTCGTCTTAAAATTATCCAAAAGGGACAAAATTTTTCTCTTACGATACTAGACTTTACAATTTCTGTTTAATCAGTAGTTTTCATCCGAACACACAATACAAATACACAACACATTACTTCACTTCCCTATCTTTATTCTGATATTATACGAGAAGTTTTGAACTTTAGCAACCTCTTAAATTTCAATCTGAATGAAGGTTTCACTGAATACTAGCATGCCAAAAAAACAAAAAAAACAAAAAAACAAAAAAAAACAAAAAAAAAAACACGGACAATCATTCCTCCGATGATCTCATCGTGTGTACCAGGCTTTACAGGATAATTATAGGGCTTAGAATGGGGATGACAGCAGGTTTAAGTTTACATTATCCTGAACTTCTACTTTAGGTGGCTTATAAAATACTTTGGGATTAAGCTGCTAATGCTTATTGCATTCTAGATTTGCCTTTGATATAAAATATTTAATGTAATATGTGAACTGTCAATTCACTACCAGTACATACCAGCAATGTGGTTATTACCGGTGATCAGTATTGCAAAAAAGCATTACATTAAAGTGGACAAAAATAAATTTACCTTAATGCATTCCCTTCATTAAGGTGAAAAATGTCCCACCTCCTTTTATACTTACCTGAGCGCTGTGTCGGTCTGCAGCGGTACTGGAGTCTCTATCCTCATGGGCTCAGAGACAGCAGATGAAACTATCGACTCCTGCTGCTGTCCAACAAATCCAGTGAGGAAGGAGCTGAGCCAGGCTGTGTTGTCAATGGACGTACACAGCCCGGCTCAGGAGTGAGCTTGCAGGTGTGCCACAAAGGAAGCGTCTTCAGCCTTTATATGGTGGCACACAGAGAAGAGAAGGAACAGATTGCACCGGCAGAAGAGGAGGTTCCAGGCTGCTCTGCAATACCACTGCACAGAGCAGGTAAGTATACCATGTTTAATATTTCAATTTAAAAAACAAAAGGCATTTGTTAATTATCTTGCGGTCTAACCACTCACTTTTTAATAATGTCCAATCCCTTCACTTCCCTTGTGCCAAATGACATCTGAGTTTTCGCCACTAAGTACACAAAGGGGCAGGGTCACAAGGGTGACGAGATTGGCCAAATATGTACATGTCCCATGTGGCCTGGTTTGGTTTAGGAGGGGGCTGAACGCTCACGCCCCCCTCCCCCCCCCCCCTTGCCTGCCAGGCTACATGCTCCAAAAAGGGTCACAATTAGCCACAGTATTCCATCCACTGCTAAAAGGTTTCACCTCCTGCTGCAGCCGGAGGTCCAATTCGAGGTACAACCTGAAAAGGTGTCAAATAGCACAAAAAAAAAAAAAAGCGCCCCCACACACTTTTTTTGCTTTTATGTGCCTTGATCAGGAAAAACTTTCAACAAACCATTACAGGACATGACACGTTACCTACCTCCATTCCCATCCATCAGTGTTCTTAAAGAGTTTGTCAGTTCAATCATAGATGAAGAGTTTATTGTGCAGGATGAAAGACCGGTTGAAGCACCATCAAGCATTAATGTACTAGGCCGGACTTTTCCATCTGTAAGATAACATTGAGAGATTAGCAGGTAATATTGCAAGATATGCAGATATAGCACAAGAAAGAAGGAGGATTTAAAACAACGGGCTTAATCTTGGCACCTCCAAACACAATTTTTCCTGCATTTTCTTTAGGGAAAACAGTATTTGCTGTGGATTTATATCAATATAAGGCATTATAATTATATATGCAGATTACCCAAAAGCCCTGGACTACACTCCAGTTTTGGCAAAACCTCCACAGCAGGGATGTGCCTCTATCAGCAGAGTGAGGTATGCTACTGGTCAGAGGGATTATGGAAGGCTTACTTAAACATACGGTTTAGCCTCAGAAGCGCACTCTCTCCCAGATCATTTTAAAGCCGAATTCAAGAAATTGAGACACTTTCATAAATGTGCATGCATATGAGTTAAAGTGGATGTAAACCTGATTCATGAAGTTTGACCAAGGAACATACATTTGCAGTAATTTCTTCGCTCTCCAAAGCCCTAAGTCCCCTGTCTTTCTGCTGCTCAGTTCTCTGACTGTTGGGGGTGGGTGCTATAAATAGACGAGCAGAGAGCTGGTCTATTCACAGCACAGTTCTGCACATTCCTTCATTCCTCTGCCTATGTGGAGGGGGGGGGTGCCTTTCCTTCCTCCAATCAGCTGTCACACAGTGTATGCCACCAAGACTGCACTCCCAGTGCTGAACAGGAAGAAAAAAAAAATTCTAACACAATGTGCACTTTCTAAAGCATATAGCAAGCTGAAGACTGTGGATATGCATGTTCACTTCACTGGGTATATGTGAGGATTTACATCCACTTTAACTCCAACAAGGTTGGAAAATGCTACCTGCTGAATGACTATTCACATCTGACAGGTTTATGGGACTCTGGAGAAGACACACTGGACTCAAGGAGTTCACATAACACAAAGGCTTCTGGGATTGGGCAGAAGCGAGCATAGCAGCTACATTGACACTACTTGAACGAGCTGAAACCAGAGCATCCAGCCATCTTTCTGGAGCACAATAAACCTGCCATATGTAAATTAAAGACATAAGTCCACTAGGTGGCATGCACCTTGCTGGACTTAACGCATAGTATGCTTGCACTTTTTAAAAAGCTGCTGCATTTCTTGGAGTTCAGCTTTAAATATCACAACATGAAAAACAGCCAGTTTATATTTAGAGAGAGAACCCTGGTTTGCCATACCAGGCTCTGCTTCCTTTGAAGCTAAAATTACCCAAGCACAACAAATCTCCACTATATATATTCCGGGGGGGGGGGGGGGGGGGCA
>BLSH010206247.1:1456049-1469838 GCA_018402905.1 Glandirana rugosa
ACACACACACACACACACACACACACACACACATATATATACATATATATACACACACACACACACACACACATATACACACATATATATACATATATATACACACACACACACACACACACACACACACACACACCGGGAGCCCAGCAGCAGGCACCGCTTACTCGATACCCGCCGACTAGACAGTATACACAGGCAGAATGGCAATCTGCCTATTTAAATAAGACATATTGCCGTTCTGTCCGAAGGGGAAGGATTGATCATGTGTTCCTGCAAAGCAGGAACATGGATCAATGCCTTCCCCTAGTAAAGGCACCTCTCACACAGTGGGTAAGCACAGGCTAGGCACAGAGTTAACCCTTTGATCGCCCCTGATGTTAACCCCTTCCCAGTCAGTTTCATTAGCACAGTTACAGTACGCTTTTTTTTTTTTTTTTTATTAACACAGATCACTGTATTAGTGGTTCCTGCTGCTATCAATCTATCCAACGAGGACCCCGAAACAGAGGCTGGAGCTGCTGGGCTTGTGCTCGTCGCTGGAACGTTTGGGTTCAGGTAAGAAAAAAGGGGGCTCTGGAGGGCAGCTGCAGCACAAGTGGTTTTTCACCTTAATGCATCAGGTGAAAAGCCATGAGACTTCACAACTCCTTTAAAGTGTATTAAAATAAAAATATATTGCAGCTTACCAGTCCTTACAAGTGGAGGTTGCATTATTTTTTTTTTCCAGGCTAAGAACATTTTTAACAAATTCTGAAAATGCCTGTTGACCTTGGCTGAAATATACTGTCACTCCCCATGAGCCGCACAGCATGAACAATTTTCTGTTTTAAACATCCTAAAGTGGTTGTAAAGCATTCCACGAACCCAGTGACGGGACTGGCCTCAGGCAATAAACACAGAAATGAAACAAACCCTCCTACATAAGTTTGCACCAGTTTATCTGCAGTCCTCTCTCCTCTACATCTGTTTACATCCGTTAAAAGACCAGACTTTATAAAGTTTGTCTGAGATGTCAGAAAACAGGGGTCAAAGAGCGGAAATAGCACACTGCAGAGTTCAGAAAGCTGATTGGAGGAAAGGGACACATACCCTTTACCCAGCAAACAGTAACAGAGCTGAGGCTGTGTGCTGGAGATCCCTCCCCGTCACCTTTTTTCTCTTGGTGTGAGGAAAACTAGCCAGAAGAAGTGACTCGTACAAATAGAGGAACAGGCAACAGAAATTACACTTAATTCTTTAGATTGAGACATGTACACACTATAGATGTCTGAGGTTTACAACCACTTTAATGCCTGATTGAGATATAGATATATCTATCCATCTTTAAAAGCTTTAATGAGGTAATTTGCCAGTAATGAAGAATGTCTCACGTTGTGCAGGCTGTTGGATCCTGCAGAAATCATCATGGCCTCCTGTGGATGATCTAATGGCACGAAAGGGGTTAATAGCTTTGGGCTCCATGTTTAGGCGTTGTGAATAAAGCACTACTGATGAGGACCCGTCTTCTCCTACCTTACATAGTCTGGTTGGGGGAAGAGAAGTCCATCTAGTTCAACCAATAACCACTTACTTTATTGAGCCGCCTCCTTGATTGAGAAGTTCTTTGATAAATTTTGTGAATGGGGGCGAGGATCCTGTGACTCCATCCTGTGAATGGAGAAGGAGGGGCTGAGAAGGGCGGGTCCCCATTGGGAGCGTTGTACACAGATCACTCATGAGCTTGAAGCTATTAACCCCCATTTTACTGTACATATGTGATAACATTGAGAAAGCCTCGGCAATGAGATCCCCTAAGACAGGGATTCTCAACTCCTGTCCTCGGGACCCACTAACAGGCCAGGTTTGCAGGATAACTGAAATATATCACAGGTGATATCATTTGCTGCTCAGTGATTGCAGTATTCTAGTCCGCATGTCCCCAAGGTAATACTTAAAATTTGGCCTGTTGGCGGGTCCTGAGGACAGGAGTTGAGAACCACTGCCCTAAGGGGTCACTAGCCAGCACCTTTTTCCACAACTCTTAAAAAATCTCACCGTGTTTAAATTTGAAAAAAAATGGCAACACATTTTCAACATAAACAGACTGAGTGTCCATTCACACTTGTGCGACTTAAAAATCGTGTGATTTCTATTGCCACTGATTTGACTTTGACCAATGTGATCATTTTTTTGTACGCTACAAAATAGACATGTGCAAGATGGAAACATTTGTTTTGTTTCTTCATTTTCTAACGAATTACAAATGTTCAGAATTCAAAAATCGGTAGAAAATGGATTGGCTGATTTGAATTCTGTGTGAATAGCTGGTTAAGAAGTGGGCCAGGAAGCCGGTCGCTGTATATTTAACAAGGGATGACTCTGTCAGCGGGTTTTTGCCACTGACAGCTGAATGTAAGCAAAAGAATGCCGGCAATGAGAAAAAAGTTACATGTACATATACCATGCAGGTCCAACTTTCATGGCACTTTTGAGGGCTTACACTGAAGTCTATGGCCCTCAAGTCGCATGAAAGTCGGACCAAAGTATTGCAAGAACTACTTTAAAGTCGCACAGATATGAACGGTACTCATTGGGAAACATGGGGTGCAACTTGCCATGTGACTTTGGGGTCCAAAGTAACACAAATGTGAATGGGGCCTAATGGTTAATTACAACAGAATGTTAGAGCATACGGTAACATACCTGCAGTTGGAGCTGCTGCACAAAGTCGGGAGGCACCAGGAGCTGCAGATGTCAGATCAACACTGACCGCCTGTGGAGGAGTTAGTGCCCTTGTGCCAGAAAGCGGTGACCCCATGGGTCTAGAGTCATGCTGACTGAGCAGAAGTCCAGGATGCATTTGGGTATGTTTTCGTGACAAAGTGCTTGAAAGCTCTGGACTTGAACAGGAATTTGGAGGTGTGATAGCAGGTACAGGAAGTCTTTGAGCACAAAGTGTGGATCCTGTTGTGCTCTCTGTCTTCATCACGTGGTTGGGGAGTACAGTTGCTGTGGGCGGAGTTCCTGATCTAGGCCGTGTTGGTCGCTGGGGAAGTACAGAAATAGTAGCACTAGTTCCAGTTAGCCTTTGGTGCTCAGTCAATTGTTCCGTGGGGCTTGGGCTAACACTGAAAGTATGCGGCCCATTCGTTTTAGATTCTGATGTGGACGGTCCATTGGAGGCGCCACAGCTGGTGGAGAGGCGCAATTTTCCCACAAAAGGACAGTCTTCCTGCAAAGCTGTAGCCTGACCGCTAGCACAAAGTTCTAAAGATGAAGGACACTGGGGCTTTCCATCATCGTGCTGGTGAGAGTTGGAAACGGAACCATCAGGTGCAATAAGTGGTTTGATATCCAATGAATCAATGTCATCTGACCCCCAGGATGGCATCTGCTTAGCAGACAAGTATTTCAATATGCTGCACTGAAGTGCAACCACACTACGGAGCCACTAAAGATTCAAAACAAAACCCAAAACATGAATTAAAAGCCACGAATAAATCTCCCACCATTCAGGAATCACAGACAACATATGGCTAATGGAGGATGAGACAACATGTCGCTCTTAGCTGTAACAATAACCATGGCAGAAAAATACCAAAAGCCAGGTAGCCAACAAGCCCAAACATTACAGCTGGTACCCTTATTGTTCACTGTAGAAAATGAATGCATGTGTTCTGTTTACTACACTGGAATTAGTGGCCCCTCAACTGTACAATAAAGGAAGCTGGTGCTTAGAGAAATATGGATATCAACATAAATGACTGGGCAATCAGGGCAAATATGCAGCCTTTGAAGTGAGTTTCTAACCAGAGCCACTCAAAGTATAAAACCAGAGAATCAGCAACGCAGCAAAGACATTAAAATTTTTAGGAAGAAAGGGCAACGGCAGTCTCCACATTTTTCTAAACACAGGTTTTAATTTATCCATTCTTCGCCATTATCATCAGGCAACAAAAACATCAGGTTGAAAACACATTTTATAAAAGGACTTAAAGGATTTTTTCTCGCTCCTGCAGTGGCTCGGCGATACGAGCCCTCTTAGAACAGGGAGAAGATCCCCTTACCAGCTGTCACTTTTTTTTTTTCTTTTTCAAAAAGGGTTTGTGGCTGTCGGCTTGTAGTTCTCAATGAACTGCCATAGCGCTGTTGAGTGCTGTGGTAGTTGAGCGATTTTTCCGGTCAGTGTAGCCGCTTGCCCATATGAGGTACGAGCAGACAGATACACTGACAAGTCTGCAGAAGTCCTGCATGGCATATGCGATCTGTCGCTATGTTTCATGCTGTTCATACAGTTACTAAGAGATTTGTTTTCTGTCTTCTGCAAAAAACCTGGTTAATCCTTCTGTTCTCCATCTGCCCCTTCTGTACAGGTCACCAATTCAACTAGGGATTTTGCATAGCAGTGTTGCCAGCTCTGCATATGCTCAGTTTTCAGCAGGGTGGATAAAAATCAATGATTTAAAACAAAAAAGGATTTTTTTTATTTAAAAATAGATTTTTTTTAAAAATTTGCATTAAATTTTTTTTAACAAAATGCTTTTGGAGTAAAAATCTATTTAAAGATAGTTTTCTATTTAGGATACATTAATAATTCAGTTTATTCAGCATGAAATGGAGCTTAGTTATGTAGCATGAGGCTGTATATTCTGCAATAGTTACATTTTTGGTAAATTCATTCAATGAATCCAAGCTCTGCAAGCTGAGATAACATTCACTGCAATGATGCAGTCACACAATTTCACAGTAACCATGAGATAAAACAAAGTTCAGGAATATTCCTTTATCCCATTGTTTTGCAAATCTATGTACACTACAAACTGTATGATTGAATTGGTTTTAATATCGCTGTTTTACTAACCTGACAGCTCATTATTCTAAAGGAAACCTTCATTTTGTTCACAAATATTAAATATTCTAACTACCAGCAAGAATAAGTCCTTACATTTAAAGAGCACCTGTCATATCAGATCCATCATGGCAGAGCCTGTTAGCGGGCATCCACTCACCTGCTGACGCCACGTCCCTCACCTTGTTGTGCCACTGCTGCATCACCAGCCGTCCCATTAAAGTGAATGGGACTGTCGGTGAGTCAACAGCGGGTCAGAGGGGGAGCAGCTGCGGGACAGAGATGACAGTTGCTCTTTAAAAATTGTGATTTAAATCAAGCCTTTTTACTAGTGATTTAAATCAAATCCACCCTGGTTTTCAGCAAATTTCTATACTAAGCATTTTCTCAGCATCACACCTGAGCAGCCCATGTTACTATAGAGCAGGGATATGCAAATAGCGGACCTCCAGCTGTTGCTAAACTACAAGTCTCATCATGCCTCTGGGTGTCATGCTTGTGGCTGTCAGTCTTGCTATGCCTCATGGGACTTGTAGTTCTGCAACATCTGGAGGTCCGCTAATTGCATATCCCTGCTATAGTCACACATGTGGGCATATACACAGTGGTAAATGACAGCCCACTTCCTCCCTCCTCTTCCATGCTCACTAACCAACAAAACACAATGGGGGCGGGATATTACCTGCAGATTCATGGAGGCTTCACCTTCCTCTTATTCTAAGACACAGGCTGGAGGGGGCGTGACACGGCCTGTGACTGGCAGAGATCTGCACACGTTATTGCCAAAAAGGATAGATTTGATTTCAAACATATATTTGGAAATTTAAAAACGTTTGATATTTATTTTTACTCTGTACTCCAAAGGCTTTTTTTAAATTGACCAGTAGCAGAGGACTAGAAGTTCCTCCTACTTCTATTTCCCTGCAGACAGGCTGGAAAAGAGCTGTGTCATGCGACAGCTGTATATCGATTAAGAAAAAAGGTACTTGGATTTTTTTTTTTTTAATTAAATAATTACTGTGCCATCATCCACATACAGAAAAAGAAGCGACAATGCAAGTTAAACAGTGTGTGTTTAGTATCTCTTTATGCAAACTATTTAGAAAAACGTGCAATAAATTTCAGTATGGCTGAGATTAACCACCAGTCGCCAGGACTACACCCCCCCACACCCGAAATTTCCTCACGTACAAGAGTATTATAAAGTTACCCCAATGTATTATACATCGTTCCGTTTGGGACAGACAGGCCCTTAATTTGGTAGTAAATTTGGATACATATATATTTAATTTCCTCGCTTTCTTTTTTTAATTTTCCTTTAAGTTGTACCAGCGCAACATAATTTGTGCACCCCTTTATATTTACCAAAAAATATGATAAAGTCTGCTGATTAAATTATCACATTAGTGCACACTTTGTGCAACATAGTGGGATACTTAAGTAAGCCTTTTACTTAAGGCAAGCTTTATTCCTTTTTCAATGCTACATTGTGATGCATGCAACGGGTGGGGGTGGGGGTGGGGTCTTTACTGACGAAGGCACACATTTGCACAATGGCAACTTTTTCACAGGTTCTTGACTGCAAAAAAAAAAAAGTAACTGATACTGCATTTGCTTGCAATGATGTCAGATAATCTGTCATCCAGATTATCTGACAACACTGCTGCTACCTGGTGAATAATTTTGGGAGGAAATATTTGAGAGATATATACATCTCTTCCACGAAGCGATAAGTAGAAGCATCGAAAGCCCAGGAGATGATATTTTCAGCTTTTGCATTTAATGTTGGGATGCCACCTGTCACTGAGAGCTGGCGGTTCCAGCCTGAAGTCCTGCTGATTCCTGGGGCCAAATATATTCCCAAAACTGTAAAAATCTCATCAGAACTGAAACATTTCTAAATAAAGCATTGGCCAGGAAAGATTTTCCTGGTGCACTGTTGACTTACTGCCCAAAAAACCTAAAGGAGTCCGATTACCCTAAGCCTGACCTGAAAACCTGTAACATAAAATCTGTCAGACTATAGTAAAGAATAATCTACAATGAAATCTATGTAGTTTGCTGTCAAAACAAGAAAAATCTGTCATAATGGAAATACATAGACTGCCATTGCAGATGTAAACCTAAAAAAGGGCTAGCAATCTGGCTGTCGTGGTAGAGAAAACAAGACACTGGACAGCCACATATCATGGCTGTCATGCTCATGATCAGATCACCATGAAAGTCAGATATTTTAAATGAGGTGGCTAGGGATGTCTTCATTTGTCTTGTGACATATTTTAAAATTGCTAAAACTGGTAAGGCAAATACAGTTAGTAAACTGTTGAACTTTATCTTATAAGGATTCAAGCAACATTAAAACCCCTAAGATAAAAGCTTTATCTCAAACAGTTAGTTTCAGAAGCAGGCCAGGCACAGCTATAGGAATCCTGATAGGCTAAAGCGATCCTCCCATTTTGCTACTAACAGTACACGATGCCTTTATTAAAGTAGCATTCCAGGCAAACCCTAAATATACCTAAATCCACATACACTCCCCATTGTAAGCCTATTTTAACAACACTGTAAAGGAAAGAGGTCTATACTTACCTATTCTGAGGACAATTCAGTCGCCTGATCAGTTGCCAGCACCAGCTTCAGTGTAGAGGAGGGACCGCCCACAACGGATGCCCCACAGTAAGCCTATAGGGGACATCGCCCAGGATAGGCAGCCATCGTCTGAGACCTCTCCTCCTCTCTGAAGCTGGTCACTGGAGAGATTCTGTGACCGGCGCGCATTCAGAATAGGCAAGTATAGACATCTTTCCATTACAGGACAGTTAGAATAGGCTTAGAATGGGGAGGAGAGCAGGTTTAGATCTAGTTAGGGTTTGACTGGAATGCTACTTTAAATGTTAACAGAATCAAAGTATTTGCCAACACACAGGCAGCAGCATGTACAGTGAGAGGAATAGTAAAAGGATGCCCAAGCTCTGGACTACAACACCAGAACTGCAAAAATCGGTATTAAAAGCCCCTCAAACTATACAGATTAAGATTTCTCTAACACGGCCCCACATGATAGATTCCCCAATCCACGCAAAACAGCATGGATGGAGAAATCTTCCCTGTCAGGCACTGTATTCTGATAAAAGCAGCTTCCATGGCTGTCAGAATACCTGAACAGTGACTAGACATGACTGGCTGCAGTTACGATTAGGCCGAGATTTTTCTGTTTGGCTCCTTTTCATTTGACGAGCTGGGTGGTGCCAAAATGGCCACTAGCCATAGGTCAAATGTCATCGGATTCAACAGGAAACAGCCAAAATTTGAGCAGAATAAGCTTTGTGGCATGTCAGGAGAGCACAAGAAAAATAATTTCTCTAGGATGTATTGGTCTTCACTTTAGCAATGTTTCATTAAGAATGATCAAAACCGTGATTGTTGGGGGGGGGGGGGGGGTTTGGGGACATAAAAACAAAAAAAACACCACACAAAAAAAAGAAAAACATAATACCAAATACAAACCTCTTGTTGCTCTGCTTGGTTAGCCAAGTGCTCAGAGTGCAGGAGGTGCTTCTGGGACTCCTCAGGTACACCATTACAGATAAGCTCCCCGTCACGTATGCCAGCAGGAGGTATTAGCTCTGGAGGTGCCTGATACTGTGCCTTGATAGCTTCTGGTACCTAAGGTATGAAGTGCAGTATACAGTCAGAGGAGGAGGTCCTAGCATATTAAAGGAAAGTGCATAATGTCAGAGAATAATACAAAAAGAAATAAAAAATGAGTGCGTGCTGAAGGTTTAACTTTACAGTTTGATCCAACAACCAAAACACTGATATGCAAATTCTTTCCAGAAACCTATTTGAAATTAGCACTCCAATTCTAGTGTACATACCTTGACTGTGTTTTTTCTGATCAAAGGCAAATGTCGGCGGTTTGGGGGATGTAATTTGTGGATACGGCTCAGAAAGTCCAATTTTACTGCATGCTGTGAAACGCCGTCCTGGAATCGGTCAAACACCTGGCACCGATTACTCAGAGTCATGTTCTTCTGATTCAGCTACAGAAGCACAAATGTGTGAAAAGAACAAAGCAACATCAGTATGAGAACTGCACCTACATTTTTCTGTATTACAATAAATATTTAGATACTCTTCATTAGAAAAAGGTACTCAAAATGTTCTATTTTACCCCAGTTCTCAATTATGTATGATTTCATTTTAAAAATCCATACATACAAAAAAAGAGCAAAATCTGTGAAAATAGTTCTTGCAACAATGAAAAACCTAGTGATAAAATTAAAGAGTAGGCTACTTACCACAACATGTTCAATGTGATTGGGACACAGCCAGCGACCAGTTGGCATGGCAGTAAGAGGGGGGTCCAAGCAGTCCATATGAAACAGGAGAGGGCAGTAATCACACTGGACCAAGGGCGCCACACGACAGCTCCTGTAAACAAATAGAGTTTCATGCAATCTTTCAGGACACCTTCAAACGTATTGCCAATACTGGCTGTTGAAGTGTCATCCTATCTGAAACCTTTTGCATCTACTGTATTTGCAATATACCAAAATATTGCTACTGCAAAACCTAAACCAAAATTGAAAGTTCAATGACCTACTGGGGCTACCTGTTACAGCCACTGCTAGAGGGTCTAGCAAAAAAAAGCAGAGGCAGAAATTTTGCCAGGAAGATATCTGCTAGTGCGCTCATAAGATCACTAAGCTAGCGAATTATTCAGCCTACTGGAGTTGGGTTGAATAATGTATACACAGAAGACTAGAGAAACTATCATCAACACAACAGAGCTCTGTTATTTTTAGCGATGCAACAACATTTTGGCTGCCGAAAATAGGGTTTTCAGAGTTGTACCGAAAAAAAAAAAAAAAAAAAAGTGCCAATAGGCTTGCCTGAAAACCCCTGCGATCTTACCTTGCTTATGGTGTGTTTTTCATAGATCATGCGACACAAAAAAATGCAACACTGGTGTATTTTTGATGTGTTCTTGCTGCGTTTTCAATGCATTTCAATTGTGAGGTCCGTTTTTGGTGCGGTTTGCCAAATATGCACAAAAATGCAGCAAGCAGGATTTTTAACACCTCTTCAAAAAAGGTGCCGATAATGGCTGACAAATTCATAACTTAAATTCATATTAAAAAGTCAAATTGAATACAATTCTTAATAAAAAATACAGTTGTGCTCAAAAGTTTACATACCCTGGGAGAATTTATGATTTCTTGGCCATTTTTCAGAATATGAATGAGAACACAAACTTTTTTCACTAATGATCAGTGTTTGGCTGAAATCATTTATTGTCAACGAAAGGCGTTTACGCTTTTTAAATCATGACAGCAGAAACTACCCAAATGACCCTGATCAAAAGTTTACATACCCCCGTTCTTAATACCGTGTATTGCCTTTAACATCAATGACAGCTTGAAGTCTTTTGTGGTATTTGTGGATGAGGCCCTTTATCTTCTCAGATGCTAAAGCTGCCCATTCCTCTTAGTAAAAAGCCTCCAGTTCCTGGAAATTCTTGGGCTGTCTTGTATGAACTGCACGTTTGAGATCTCCCCAGAGTGGCTCAATAATATACTGGGGTCAGGAGACTGAGATGGCCACTCCAGAACCTTCACTTTATTCTGTTGTAGCCAATGACAGGTCGACTTGGCCTTGTGTGTTCTGGATCATGGTCATGTTGGAATGTCCAAGTACGCCCCATGCGCAGCTTCCTAGCTGATGAATTCAAATGTTACTCAAGTATTTTTTTTATAACATTGCATTCATCTTGCCATCCATTTTGACCGAATTTCCTGTGCCTTTGTAGCTCACACATCCCCAAAACATCAGCGATCCACCTCAGTGTTTCACAGGCCTTGTTCACTCCTCTCCAAATGTAGGGTTTATGGTTGTGGCCAAAAAGCTCAATCTTGGTCTCATCACTACAAATTACTTTGTGCCAGAAGGTTTGAGGCTTGTCTGTGCTGTTGGGCGTATGTAAGCAGCATACTTTGTGGCATTTGCGTAGTAATGTTTTTTTTTCTGGCGACTCGACCATGCAGCCCATCTTTCTTCAAGTGCCTCCGTATTGTGCATCTTGAAACAGCCACACCACATTTTCAGATAATCCTGAAGTTATTTGTGAGTTTTTCTTTGCATTGCAAACATTTTTCCTGGCAGTTGTAGCTGAAATTTTACTTGGTCTACCTGACCGTGGTTTGGTTTTAACAGCAGTGTGAAACATTGGAGGTAAGCTTGGCTGGTTACGACACCACATCCCTAGATACATGAGCAAATCATAAATTGAAAGGAAAAAAGTTGGGACTTTTAAGGCTGTCGCTGAAATCTCCCACGTAGAGGCATGAAACAGTGAAGATATGTAAAAAGCTGAACATCAACCCTCCCACACCCGTGGGCATAACTAGAAAGGGGAAGAAAAGTAAAAAAAAATAAAATAAAATGAAAAAAATATTAAATAATAGATGAATATATAAAAATAAAATTAAAAAAATGAAAGAATATGAAAAAAATATATAAAAATGATGAAATGTAAGATATTGTATATTAAATGTTTTGACCCTTATCCTTAACGCTAATCCCTTCCTCCCTTCCCCTTCTCTTCCTGTGGTGTGTGTATGTGCTAATGTGAATCTAGGATATAGTATGTGTGGTGGCAACTAAAAATAGGAATAGGAATGATGTGAAAAACTATGGTGTGATGTGAAAGAAAGAGGGGGGGGGGGGGGGAAGAAAAAAAAAAAGGGGGGGATTATTTGGTCTTGAATGATTGCGCTGTAGAAAAATTTCATAGTTGAGGAATTGAAATTGTGATAAATACCAACATGTCTGCTGATTGCAGATTCTATTTTGACCATAGACCTTTTTGGAAACGCATCAAAGATCATGTATATACGCTACATAATGGCAAAATAGAATCTGCAATCAGCAGACATGTTGGTATTTGGCACATGTTCAATTCCTCAACTATGAAATTTTTCGCCTTGGAACATGTCCCCGCCTCAGAGAGGGGTGGCGAAATAGATTTTCAGATTCACATTAGCACATACACACACACCACAGGAAGAGAAGGGGGAGGGAGGAAGGGATTAGCATTAAGGATAAGGGTCAAAACATTTAATATACAATATCTTAAATTTCATCATTTTATATATTTTTTCATATTCATTTTTTTTATTTTTATATATTTATTCATCTATTATTTAATATTTTTTTTCATTTGATTCTATTCTTTTTTTCTTTTTCTTCCCCTTTCTAGTTATGCCCACGGGTATGGGAGGGTTGACCATGGGTGGCTGGCTATGTGAGCCAATTTGTTTATTTTTTTCCCATTTTTAGTATTACTTTCATCATTCATATTTATTTACACTGTTATTTTAATTTTATATTTATTTTTATTTTCATTTTAATTACCAATATCTAATCTTCACATAGTATTCATTTTCTTCTTTTCTAGTTATGGCTCATCTCTCACTCTCAGCTATTGTCTGCTATCATTGGCTCGCTGTCCGGCTGCCAGGAGATGACTCACTGGGGTCCATGGACCGTTCCCATAGGAGTGAACAGGTCCACCTTTGTGACATGACAGACAAGTGCATGTCACGGGCGTCCTGACGCAGGACCAAGGACCACCCAGGGCCCACGTGACTCACACGTCTCCTGCCATCGCCGGGAGGTTGCGTTGTGCTGATCTTAGCCCACGCACGGCCCGGCGACACACCCACCCCACCATGCGTCACCTCTATTGGTGTGACTCTGGTGTGGGAGGGGCTCTGTCCATGGCGGGAGACCGCCTACTTCTTTAAAAGGCACTTCCCTCGTGTCCGGCGGCGTCACGACTAGAAACCCCGGACCCGAGGGGAAGAGGGGAGAGGGATCTGGATGGAAACGCCTGCATAAGCAGGTGCTACATACAGCTAGGTAAATCGGCTATCTTTGATAGACTGATCCACAGTTCTCTCACACTTTCATTGCCTATACAACAATGTATTCCTTCTAGGTCTCATACTACAGGAATCATTCGAGGCTGTGCCTCGGCTCTCCTCGTCTCCTATTGTGAGACTTCACTTCATACCAGTCCATAGAGCTTTTTCCTCCCATCGGTCAACCATTGGGGACGACTTAGATTGGGATTTACCCTAACGGGTCATGTATAGAATACATATACTGTATTGTTTTTATTCTCACTTTATGTGAGATTTTTGTATCTAATGCATGTTATGAAATAAAATGTTCAGCTTTTTACATATCTTCACTGTTTCATGCCTCTACTTGGGAAATTTCAGCGACAGCCTTAAAAGTCCCAACTTTTTTCCTTTCAATTTATGATTTGGTTTTAACAGTACCCCTCATTTTCCACTTCTGGATTAGAGTTTGAACACTGCTGATTGGCATTCTCAATTCCGTGGATATCTTTTTATATCCCTTTCCTGTTTTATACAGTTCAACCATCTTTACCCACAGATCCTTTGACAATTCTTTTGCTTTCCCCGTGACTCAGAATCCAGAAACGTCAGTGCAGCACTGGATGAAAGATGAAAGGGTCTGTCAGAAGTCCAGAAACTCACTGACCTTTTACACACACACTAAATTACAAGCAAACAGATCACAGGTGAGGATGGTTACCTTTAATAGCCATTAAAACCCCTTTGTGTCAACTTGTGTGCATGTTATCAGGCCAAAATCACCAGGGTATGTAAACTTTTGATCAAGGTAATTTGGGTAGTTTGTTATCATTATGATTTAAAAAGAGTAAACAGAGTTGACTGATAATAAATGGCTTCAGCCAAACACCAACCATAAGTGAAAGAAAAGTTTGTGTCCCCATTCATGAAAAATGGCCAAGAAATCAAATTCTGCCAGGGTATGTAAACTTATGAGCACACTATATATATATATATATATATATATATATATATATATATATATATATATATATATATATATATATATATATAT
>BLSH010206247.1:1473692-1485753 GCA_018402905.1 Glandirana rugosa
AAAAAAAAAAAAAAAACTTTCTCGTTGAGGTGATAGTACCCCTTTTTTCTACCGTTCATTTTTTTTTTTTTATATATATATATATATATATATATATATATTAAAATAAATAAATAAATAATCACGGAACGCTTTCATAAGCCGGGGGAAACTTGAAACTTCGGACTTTACACCATTTTCCAGCGTTTGTATTTCTATATTTTGACATTAAAAAACACTTCTTAGTTGTTGTTCACCCTGTGTTAGTACTTCACCTTGTTTTAAATAACCTATAATAAATAAATAAATAAAATTATATATATATATATATATATATATATATATTTTTTTTTTTTTACTTGCCATCTTTTTTCCCCATGATAGTGGAGTTGCTCTTTCCAAAAAAAAAAAAAAAAAAAGTGGGTAAAACGTATGACAGAATTAAAATATAAGTATTGCTGGGGTATGGTAATGCAAGCTAATGGCCATGCACTGTTGTCTCCGCAAAGAAACCATACTGAAGTAGTTTATTTTTTCCCCTTCTGGTTTCTATAGAGCAGGAAATGTCCTCAGCAAGTCACAGACGTAGGAGGAAATTACATTAGATAGTTGTCTCCACAAGTGCAATCACTGTAAGGTTACAAATCTTTTGCTGTTCTGGTGACAACTCAAACCTCTGGATTTGCATTCATTTTTATTCCCAGTGACAATGGTCACCAAGAAATGTCCTTTGTGGGTATACAGGCAATAATGAAAAACACTTCTCCAAGGTCCTTCCCAATAAAAGGGTAACCAACTTACATTATTTCTAGTAGGAATAGATGTGATCTACTGCATGTCCCTGAACACAATACAAATGTCATGAGTTAAAGAGCCAGAGGGCAGGTGGTTTAGAATTACTCACCACTGATATCTTATATATTTTGGACTCCAGTGGCAAGAATGAGTCCTCTCATCACAGGTGCAACAGGAGGACAGAGTTGAAAAAAATCCAAAACCATTTCTCTAGGTAAACAGATTTCTAAAAGTACTATTGACCTGAAATTTTCACCACGTTGATAAAAAAACATGCAATCCATACATACAAAAAAAAAAAAAAAAAAAAAAACACACAATACAAATAGTTCAGATATGAGGTTAGGTGTAATAAATGAAGAAAGGGAGGTACAAAAAAGGCAAGGAAAGCAAAGACATCAGCTGAAATCTATCAGTAATTAAAAAGCAATCCTGCCCCTTGTCAGCGCTAATTAAGATCAGCTGGTTCAGTCTTAACTGATGGCCTATAAAAAAGGTGTCTGACAAGAAAAACCTCATGATGGGTAAAAGCAAAGAGCTCTCTCAAGACCATGGCAACCTTGTTGTTACAAAACATACTGATGGCATTGGTTACAGAAAGATTTCTAAACTTCTGAATGCTACAGTGAGCGCTGTTGGGGCCATAATTCGGAAGTGGAAAGATTATTATTACACCATAAATTGGTCACGACCAGGTGCTCCCCGCAAGCATCTGAGGAGTGAAAATAATCACAAGAGTTGTCCAAGAACGAAGGATCATGTGGAGAGCTTCATAAAAGACCTGGAATTAGCAGGTACAACTGTTTCAAAGAAAACAATAAGTAATCCACTCAACTGCCATGACCTGTATGCACGCTCATCAAGCAAGACTCCATTGCTAAAGAAAAAGCATGTTGAAGATTGTTTAAGTTTGCCGCACAACATTTAGACAAGCCTGTGAAATACTGGGAGAATATAGTCTGGTCAGACGAGACCAAAACTGAACTCTTTGGATGTCATAATACACACCATATTTGGAGGTCGAATGGCATTGCACATCACCCCAAAAACACCATAGCAACAGTGAAGTTTGGAGGTGGGAACATCATGATGTTGTTGATGTTTTTGGTGTCTTTGTATGTATGGATTCGATTGCATGGCTTGTTATCGACATGTGGTGACTTTTCATGTCTAGGTATAGTTACCTAGAAAAATGGTGAAGTGTTCAATATTTTACCGGCTATACATCTCATAGTTTGCAGGCGTTATAATTTTTACGCAAACCAACCAATCTACACTTGAGATTTTTTTTTTTACTCACATGTAGCAGAATAAAATGTATGAAGAAATTTGATTTTAATTTTTTTTTTACTGAATGTTTTAGAATAGAAAGTAAAATATAGTTTTTTTTCAAAGCATTCCCCCCCCCCCCCCATTTATAGCGCAAAAAAAATTTAAAAAAAATAAAAAATGAGTGGTGATCAAATATCACCAAAAGAAAGCTCTATTTACAGGGAAAAAAATGATATACATTTTGTTTGCATACAGTATGGCACGAGCACACAAAAAAAAAATGGCCTGGTCATGAAAATGGGTAAAATCCCCAGTACTGAGAAGGGTAAAATTACTGGCCCAAAATTTAAAAAAGCATAATTTGGGCTAAACTAACTAACCCCTTTAGAGGGCATTCACATTATCAAGATCATACTGCGAAATATGCTTTTATAGTATCTAAATACATTTTGTGGAGAAATTTAAACCAGGTCGTCTGAAAAGCAAAAATGAATGGTTCTATTTGGCAAATCATAGCAATTGCATATGAACTACATTAAGTTATACATAACAAGAATGTTCTATGCCACGCTCTTCTAGACTAGCAGGGGAAATGGACGGATTAAATTTAAGGCTTTTCACAAAGCCTCAGGACAGGCTCTCGGATTCAGGAGGCATGTCCCTTTCTTCCAACAGGGCAGGGTGCCAGGAAGAGTACAATCAGGGGCACAGGAGAAGGGTTTTAGGAGACAAAAAAATGACAGCCAGGCTGTTTATGCCTTACGGATCCTGCAGCATGTGGGCAAGGTTAGGGACTTTTCACCACATTCATAATAGGGAGTGGTTTTCCCAAAATTGGGATAGCTGACATTCTTGAGAGTTAAAGTTATACAATCACTAGTATGTGAGAGATTGGGCAGGTAGATGGTTACCTTTACATGAACTGTAAAGCTTGATTTTCACTTTTGACTACTATTAAAATGTAATTAAACTTTATTGAAAAATACAATATACTATATATAGTTAAAAACACAAAACCTCTGTGCACACCCTCTTGTGCCATAAACCTACTTCAACAGAAAGTTTTTTTTCTGTAGCGGTGGGAGCTGCAGAACTGCACACGAACTAGGGATCGCGATTATTAAATATAAACGGTCCCTCACTTTAGCAACTACACCCAGCTATGTAAATATCCAACACAGTACGACACTACTCGATCACTAAGATGTCCTGAGGATGGCAAATACATGAAAGGCAAAGAAAGTTACCTTCCTGCGTATGGTGCAGCGGTGACACATCCACTCTCCAGGGGGCAGCATTTCTTCACTAAGAGGTGGATTGCTGAAAAGTAGAAGAGAAATATTTGTTCATCTTGATCAACAAACAAAGGCTGCATTATACAGATGTAGATCTCAGCAATTCTAGAGACAGCCCCATGCACCAGAAAAGAAATTTATACAGAATCACAAAAAGGCAACTACCACCAACAGCCCAGAAGCCATGTGTGAAAAGCATGCAGGCGTGAATGAATATTGGGGGAAAAATAAATAAAGTCAATAAAAACATATGGAGGTACATCTCTGCAAAATATATGTACATTTCCCATGATTTTATCCCTCTAAAGACCTTGCAAACACAGAAAATGGTCAGTTGATCTGCCAGAAATGCACTCCGCTACTAAATCCTGTTTTGGCTCGATTCACATCTATGCATGCTGCTTTTGAGCGTTTTTGCAGTGCATTTTTTTATCGCATTTTTGCCCCAAAATGCACAGGCACAAAAATGCATTGATGTGAACTTGTTCCATGGGAACCAGTGTTAAAAATATTCCTTGCATTTCCGCAAAAAAAAACAAAAAAAAAAAAAAAAAAACAAAAAAAGGTGAATCAAGCCTTACAAACACAAGAATTTTGTGGCCTGGACAGTATCAGCAGCACTCTATCCAGTTTTTTGCTAAACTACTCAAACCTACCCCTATCCTATTATCCGCAACAGAGGCAACTCATTCTGTCTGAAGAGAACTAGGAAGGCTAGTTAAATGCAGGAAGTGCACAAAAGAAACAGGACAGCGGATATTCTTACACGATCAAAAGTTTTTTTTGGTAAACTTCAGCTTTCAATATACCATTGAAAAAGGTTTTCTAAGAATGCTTTTTTTTATAGCATAGTTACATTGGTCTAGTTTGCAGTGAGGCTGGTCTGCGCTTCTCTCCTCACAAGACACAGAGGCAGCAGCAGGAGCCATCAGCTCCTGCTACTGTCAGTCAAATCCTCTGAGGGGGGAGCTGGGGGTTGGGCCAAGCCCGGCTTGGGAAGGATCCCTCAGGTGTGCCTCCACAGCAAACGGTTTGCTATGGGGGCATATACGGAAGAGGAGCAAAGTTCACCGGGAGGGACCCCAGAAGGGGTTCGTGGCCATTTTGTGCAAAACAATTGTATAACAATTTTATTTTAATTTTATAAAAGTTACCTTTAGGCCCCTTTCACACTTATGCAACGCAATTTTACAGCGATTTTGCCGCAATTTGGGATCAGTACGACTTGGGCTCAATGAAAACATAAGTCGTACAGAAATCGCATTATTCGGGTGTGATTTTCATGCGACTTTGAGGGTTTAACATTGAAGTCTATGGACCTCAAGTGGCATCAAAGTTGGGCCAAAGTAATGCAGGGACTACTTTGGTCATAAAAGGGGAGGTGTTCTGCAGTCCTCAGACAACTGAAACAGTATAGCTGATACAGCAGCATACGCAAAGAGCTTGGAAAGTGATAACCAATTGATTTAAAACACAAGATTTTAACGACTTGCCGACCGCTGGCCATCCAAAGACGTCCTTGTGTTTGAGCCCTGATATCTGAATGATGTCGGCACCTACATGCATCATTCAGATATTTTTATCCACCGGCGATTCTCTGCACCACGAGAATGATCATAGCGGCAGTTCAGCTGTTTGATCATTCTTATCGGCAAAGGGAGGGGACGTTCCCTCGCCTCTCCCACAAGAGTGTGTGTGTGTGTGTGTGTGTGTGTGTGTGTGTGTGTGTGTGTGTGTATTTTAGGGATGCACCGATACTCGGGAAAACTGGCTGATACCGGATGTGACGTCAGCAGTGCGGATGTCGGGAGCAGGTACAGATTTCTGGCCCTCCATTTTGCGGCGAGTGCTGATACACAACGCATGTCTCTGGCTGTGCTGCTGTCTGTCTCCTCCAGGCTGTCAATGGCGATCGGCACGGTTACACCATGTCCTGCATGGCGATCGGGGAGTGGTGTTTTGAGGTCGCCTCTCCTGTCTTTGCAGCCAATGAGTGTTACCTGTACATGTCCGACCCACACCACAGCAAGCATGTCTCTCTCAGCTAGCTTATATGGCAGCCAGTGTCAGTGAGTGTTACCTGGCTGTTATATGTCCCACACCACAGCATGTCTCTCTCAGCTAGCTTACATGGCAGCCAGTGTCAGTGAATGTTACCTATTGCATGTCCCACACCATGTCTCTCTCAGCTTAACTGTCTGTCAAATGTGTTTCTTTCACAAATGTGTAATAAGTTCCACTAGAAGCAAGTACACGTGTTTTTTTTCTTTTTTTTTTTTTTACAAAATGCTATGTCTGAGTCAGAATGATACTGTTCTGCTGTTCTTGCTCCCCTCATGCCTAAACTACAGAACTGTATTGCACTTTGTTGGTTGTGAACTTGTGATTTTTACATGTCATTGACATGACAGTCACTATATTTTACCATGTTCTGTGCAATTTGAGCTTTCAGAACTTGACAAGCAAATAAAAGAATTTAATTTGTTTGATAAATCTTTTGGACTGCCAATTCTATCTATCTACACCAGTGTTTTTCAACTCCAGTCCTCAAGGCACACCAACAGGTCATGTTTTCAGGATTTCCATGAGTTTGCACAGGTGATTTGATCAGTTTCACTGCCTTAGTAATTACCACAGCTGTTTCATCTGAGGGAAATCCTGAAAACATGACCTGTTGATGTGCCTTGAGGACTGGAGTTGAAAAACACTGATCTATACATACACCGTATATACTCGAGTAGAAGCTGAGCTTTTCAGCACAAAAAGGCCCCCCTCGGCTTATACTTGAGTCAGTGTCTCACCCGAGGTCTGAAAACTATGTACCGTATATACTCGTGTACAAGTCGACCCATGTATAAGCCGACCCCCTACTTTTGCCCAAAAAATATGGGAAAACGTATTGACTCGCGTGTAAGCCTAAGTGGGAAATGCTCAATGAGGCATCAGTAGGTTAAATGTTTTTCAATATTTATTTCAAATAAAAACAGTAAACTAGCTTTGTAAATGTAAAACATCCTAACATAGGAAGTGGCCATGTAATCGGGAGGGAGGGAGTGTGTGTGTGTGTGTGTGTGTGTGTGTGTGTGTGTGTGTGTGTGTGTGTGTGTGTGTGTACACAACGGTTTATTTTTTACAGTAAACTTACTTCCTATGTATTGAATAAGGCTGCTGTGTTCTTCACATATGTCAAATGCAAAGAAAAAAAAAAACACACAGTTTTGTCATTTGAATATCTGACCATATTAACCCTTATTGTTCAATGCCATAATTACTTTATTAAATATAGCAACAAACAATAAGGGTTAATATGGTTAGTTAATCAAATTGCCAAACGTTTTTTTTTT
The DNA here is from genome assembly GCA_018402905.1 of Glandirana rugosa. NCBI lineage: Eukaryota > Metazoa > Chordata > Amphibia > Anura > Ranidae > Glandirana > Glandirana rugosa. Next base: position 1,480,378 of record BLSH010206247.1, read on the forward strand.
CCCTTTACATTTTTACATATAAGGACACGGCAGCCTTATTCCATTCATAGGAAGTGCCTGTGTCCTCTGCCCTTACCTTCAGCCCAGTCACGTCCCAAGTGTGACTGAGCTGAAGTTCCGCCCTCCAGCAGGCAGTCAGCGGACGTGACGGCATCCCTGGAATGCTTCTCAGCCGCCACGGGTGCCCGCGGAATGTGCCCTTGTGCTCGTACCGGCAATCGCTGTTGACTCGCGTATAAGCCGAATCTCTTTTTTTTTTTTTTACACAAAATCAGTGTCAAAAAACTTGGCATATACGCTAGTATATACGGTATGTGCGCTGAACAGCGCACATACATAGGCTGATTGACTGCCAGTGATTGGCTTGTCACTGTGCTGTGGGCGGGGGAGGGTCCGGAGCGGCTGACACGGAGTCTGAAGAGAAGAGAGAAGGTACTGTGCTCCCAGGCCCTGTGTAATGTCAATTGTCAGTGTAATGGCCAATTATCAGTGTAATGGCCAATTATCAGTGTAATGGCCAATTATCAGTGTAATGGCTCGGTCCCTGTGTAATGGCTCGGTCCCTGTGTAATGACCGAGTCCCTGTGTAATGACCGAGTCCCTGTGTAATGACCGAGTCCCTGTGTAATGACCGAGTCCCTGTGTAATGACCGAGTCCCTGTGTAATGACTACAATACCCCTTGTACACTTACATAGCTAGTTTACGGTTTTTCTTTGAAATATTCAAAAACATTTAACCTACTGATGCCTCAATTGAAAGAAATTTTATTGGTATCCATTTTTATTTTTGAAATTTACCAGTAGCTGCTGCATTTCCCACCATAGGCTTATACTCGAGTCAATACGTTTTCCCAGTTTTTTTGTGGTGAAATTAGGTGCCTCGGCTTATACTCGAGTATATATGGTACATATATTTTTAAAAATCTCCATAGGCGACATTTAAAGTGATTGTAAAAGGTTTTTTTTTCTTCTTAAACATAACATATCATACTTACCTCCTCTGTGCAAGGGTTTTGCACTGAGTGGCCCCGATACTCCCAACATCGAGTGACCTGTCAGGGAAGAGCTTTCCCTGGGGTCACCCGTGTGGGCGCGCTCCCGTGTCCTGCTGCTGCGTGCACTGACACACAGCAGGACTCGGCCTCGCCCCCCACGTTATTGGATTCAATTGACAGCAGCAGGAGCCAATGGCTGCGCTGATATTGATCTATCCAATGAGGACCCGAGACACTGGCTGGAGCGGGTGTGTTCGTCCTCGGCGTGGGTACGATTGGGCTCAGGTTAGTATTAATGGGGCTCTCAGGACAGCTGCAACAAAAAAACTGCGAGGGTTTACAACCACTTTAAAAAATTCTAGTTTACCAGTTTTGAGTTGGAGAAGGTTTTGGAATTATTGCTCTCACCTTAAAGATCACGGTAATACCTCACATGTGTGGTTTGAACAGCGTTTACATATGTGGGTACTTGAGTATGTGGTTGCTTCTGTGCGTGAGCTCGGAGGGATGGCGCGCTTTAAATGGACATCGCTCTGGTTCTCCAAGGGCTGAGAGTCAAGTGGGGGCCATCTAGCCCTCATTCGACTTTCTACCCATCCATCCATTCCGAGGAACGAATAGTTTCCGCCGCTTCTGGTAAGGCACCTCTCCCGCCGCCCATAAAAGTGATCTCTGGGCGTATTCAACGGCAAAGTAAGCTGCTGCCTCCCCTTCCAGGGTCCCCTGCCAGGGCTCCTTGCCCCTCCTGCCTTCCAAGTACCCATCCTAGCAAGCTGCTTGTTGGAGTGGTGGTGGTTGGGGGGGGGGTTGAGGGGGATAGGCGCTACTTGTGCAGGCTCGCTCCCGAGGCTCTCCGCCTGCGTGCCCTGGCCCCCCTCATTTGACAGCAGCAGGATCCATGTGGCTATCAATGTGCCCTGTGAGGAGGGAGAGAGAGGAGAAAGCCGAGGCTCTCATACACAGCACTGGATCGAGAGCAGGCTCAGGTAAGTAAATGAATGAACTTTATTGCCAGGTATGTTCACACATACGAGGAATTTGTTTGTGATAGAAGCTCCACAGTGCAACAAAATGACAGCGACAGAACAAAAACACAAAATGGAATAAAAAAAAATTAAACCATTTTTTAAAAAAATACAAATAGGTAGGTAAGGAATGAAAAATATATAAATTGACAATGTATGGCAGGTATATTACAATGAGCATTATGTATGTGCAGGTATATTATGTGCAAAAAATGTAAGTGTACGCTAAGTATGTGTGTTAGGTAAATAAGTGTAGTATACAGTCCCTGACAAAAGTCTTGTCGCTTGTGTACAAATTGACCTGAAGTGCCGCTGAAATATATTTCTAATCAAGATTTTTTTTACAAGAAATGGCTCATTTTAATCCCAACAGCTTTTGTAATAATGTTTCAGTGCAAAACTAAACTGTCAAAAAGTATTCTAATATTCACAGCTTGGTAAAGCCCATTGAGTCAATTTTTGCAAAGACATAAGTGTTGTCGCCTTGTCATATGAGCTTCACCTGTGACTAATAATTGATCAATTAGGTCTCAGGTGTGTATAAAAAGAACCCCGGTACACTAGACCTTCACATCAACTGCAACGAGATCTCTGCAAACATGCCTAAGATTCACCCTGAGACTAAAGTTTTGATTATCAAGAGGCTGAAGAGCAGATCCACTGCTGATGTGGCAGACACCTTCAATGTGTCTCAGCGTCAATTACAGAGGATAAAAAAAAAAAAGATTTGAAGAGTCAGGCAGACCCCGCAAGACAACTGCTTAAGAGGACCGTTTGTTGGCTCGAAAATCCAAGGCCAGCCCATTTTCCACTGCAGCAGAGCTCCACGAGACCTGGTCACCTGAAGTCCCTGTGTCAACCAGAACAGTTTGTCGGATTCTGTCTTGAAATGGCCTCCATGGTCGAATCAGTTCCCAGAAGCCAGCACTAAACAAAAGACAATTGAAAAACCGTGTGGAATTTGCCAAGGCCCACAGCCTGCTAAAAGGATGGATGCTGGAAAAGTGACAGAAGGTGGATTTTTCAGATGAATCTTATGTTGAATTACACCACAGTCGCCGCAAATATTGCAGGAGACCTACTGGAGCCCGCATGGATCCGAGATTCAGTGAAGTTTGGTGGCGGGAAAATCATGGTCTGGGGTTACATCCAGTATGGGGGTGTGCGAGAGATCTGCAGGGTGGAAGGCAACATCAATAGTCTAAAATACCAAGAAATCTTAGCTACCTCTTATATTCCCAACCATAAAAGAGGCCAAATTCTGCAGCAGGATGGTGCTCCCTTGCATACTTCCATCTCCACATCAAAGTTCCTAAAGGCGAAGAAGATCAAGATGCTTCAGGATTGGCCAGCCCAGTCAGCAGACATGAACATCATTGAGCATATGTGGGGTAGGATGAAAGAGGAAGCATGGAAGATGAAATCAAAGAATATTGATGAACTGTGGGAGGAATGCAAGACTGCTTTCTTTGCTATTCCTGATGACTTCATCAATAAATTGTATGAATCCTTGCCAAACCGCATGGATGCAGTCCTTCAAGCTCATGGAAGTCATACAAGATATTAAATTTGGATCTCACAGCACCACTAATTTGCTGACATTTTTGTATTTGCCGTAAATTTGTTCAATTTCTGTATAGGCGACAAAACTTTTGTCTTGCCAAAATTTGACCTGTCTTGATTAAATGATAAATCTTTTTTCAGTGAAACTAATTTATTTCAGTGCATTAAATATCATTTGGGAGGGTTTTAGCTTTTCATATGAGCTATTTGTAACACCAATTGATTAATTAAAAGTCAGGTTAATAGCAGGTGTTTCTATAAAATAGATAAGCGACAAGACTTTTGTCAGGGACTGTATATAAATATAAATAGTGTAGTGTGTTCCACAGTTTTGTTTTTTTTTTTTTTCAATTGTTCATTAGATGGATTGCCTGAGGGAAGAAACTTTTCCTGTGTCTGGTCGTTCTGGTGCTCGGTGCTCAGTGCTCTGTAGCGTCGACCAGATGGCAACAGTTCAAAGAGGGAGTGTGCTGGATGTGAGAGGTCCAGAGTGATTTTGCAGGCCCTTTTGCTCACTCTGTAGTGAACCGATGATTCGCTCAGCAGTCCGGACTACCCTCTGTAGTCTTTTGAGGTCAGATTTAGAAGCGGAGCTGAACCAGACAGCTACTGAAGTACAAAGGATGGATTCGATGATGGTGGAGTAGAACTGTTTCAGCAGCTCCTGTGGCAGGTTAAACTTCCTCAGCTGGCGAAGGAAGTACAACCTCTGTTGGGACTTTTTCACAATGGAGTCAATGTGAATGTCCCACTTCAGGTCCTGAGAGCTAGTGGTGCCCAGGAACCTGAATGACTCCACTGCAGTCACAGTGCTGTTCATGATGGTGAGTGGGGGGAGTTTCTCCTGAAGTCCACGATCATCTCCACTGTTTTGAGTGTGTTAAGCTCCAGGTTGTTAAGAGTGCACCAGACAGCCAGCTCTTTAACCTCCTGTCTGTAAGCAGACTCGTCACCGTCCTGAATGAGGCCGATGAGTGGTGTCACTAGGTAAATAGGCTTGGGGAGATCCTGAAAGTTTTTTTTTTGTTACCTTAATGCAGAAAACGCAATAAAAACACAAAAAAACCCACACACCCCAAAAACATTATGTGTAACTTACCTTAAATCTTCCTCTGCTCTTCCCTCCGGGTTGACGTCACTCACGCATGGGAGCGCCTATGGCTACGGCATGGACTCTGAAGGTCCAGTACAGTAATTCGAACTTTCAGAGCGTATGCTCTGGTCACGTAACAGGCTGCATGCAGTGTGGATATCTCCTAAACTGTGCAAGTTAAGATCTTACCTGTACCTACAGGTAAGCCTTTTTATAAGCTTTCCTGCAGGTAAAAGTTGAAAAAGTGGGTTTACTACCACTTTAAGGCTTTAGAACCACAAAAAATATTCAGTGCGGACCCCCCCCCCCTCAAGAGAGCAGCTGATACACGGCTCTTCCCGTTTACACTGTGACCAGCCGTGATTGGTCACAGCTGATCACATGGTAAAGAGTCCGGTAATTTGGTGCATTAGACACACAACGCACCAATGATTGGCGCCGCACGTGTTCAAACCACACATGTGAGGTATCGCCACGATAGTTAGAGCAAGAGCAATAATTTTAGCTCTAGATCTCTAACTCAAAACTGGTAACCTCTAAAAATTTCAAAGCGTTGCCTATGGAGATTTTTAAGTATCAAAGTTTGGCGACATTCCACGTGCCTGTGCAATTTTACATCGTGGCATGTGAGGTATCCAATTACTCAGTGTAACATCTTTTAAATATATAAAAAAAAAAAAAAAAAAAAAAAAAAAAAAA
>BLSH010206247.1:1497147-1510708 GCA_018402905.1 Glandirana rugosa
GACAGGTGCTCTTTATGATGGCAGTCTGTTGACAGGTACACTTTATGATGACAGGTACACTTTATGGGGGCATATGTGGTGACTGTTAGGGTGACAGGTGCATTGGGGGGGTGTCAGTGTGCTTTTACATTACAGATCAGTAACTCACTGATCCCAGCTCTTCTCTCCTCACACTGGACTCTGTGTGAGGAGAGAAGAGCTGGTAACAGTGAGTTACCGCTCTGTTTACACTGTATGTGATCGGCTGTGAAGTAGATCACAGCCGATCACAAGGTATCAGCCGCCGACCGGCGGCTGATACCTGTGTCGGTGACAGGCAGTGTTCCCCAGGAACACGCCGCCACCGACACGCACGCGCAGCGCGCTCCCGATTGCGCGCATGCGCCGTGCGAACGGCGGGCGTGCCGTTTGTGATCAGCTGTGACTTCGTCACAGCTGATCACGTGGTGAACAGGCGTGTCCTGGGGACACGCCGACACCGACAGAGCCGGGATGCGCGTGCCCGATCGCGCGCAATCCCGGCTTAAAGGGAGGACGTCATATGACGTCCACCCGCTGGGAGAGCAGGACCGCTCCGCCGTCATTTGACGGTGGGCGGTCCTGAGGCGGTTAAACTAATAACACACAAAGAACTAAATGTTACCATGTTTTTATTGAACACACCATGTAAACATTCACAGTGCAGGTGGAAAAAGTATGTGAACCCTTGAATTTAATAACTGGTTGAACCTCCTTTGGACAGCAATAACTTCAACCAAACGTTTCCTGTAGTTGCAAATCAGACATGCACAATGGTCAGGAGTAATTCTTGACCATTCCTCTTTACAGAACTTTCAGTTCAGCAATATTCTTGGGATGTCTGGTGTGAATCGCTTTCGAGGTCATGCCACAGCATCTAAATAGGATTGAGGTCAGGACTGACTGGGCCACTTCAGAAGGCGTATTTTCTTTTGTTTAAGCCATTCTGTTGATTTACTTCTATGCTTTGGGTCGTTGTCCTGTTGCAACATCAATCTTCTGTGGAGCTTCAGCTGCTGGACAGATGTTAAGTTCTCCTGCAAAATGTCTTGATAAACTTGGGAATTTTTTTCCTTCGATGATAGCAATCCGTCCAGGCCCTGACGCAGCAAAGCAGCCCCAAACCATGATGGCCCCCCCCCCACCACCATACTTCACAGTTGGGATGAGGTTTTGATGTTGGTGTGCTGTGCCTCTTTCTCCACACATAGTGTTGTGTGTTTCTTCCAAACAACTCAACTTTGGTTTTATCTGTCCACAGAATATTTTGCCAGTACTGCTGTGGATCATCCAGGTGCTCTTGTGCAAACTGTAAACTTGCAGCAATGTATTTTTTGGACAGCAGTGGCTTTCTCTGTGGTATCCTCCCATGAAATCCATTCTTGTTTTGCGTTTTACATATCGTAGATTCGCTAACAGGGATGTTAGCATATGCCAGAGACTTTTGTAAGTCTTTAGCTGACACTCTAGGATTCTTCTAAACCTCATTAAGCAGTCTGCGCTGTGCTCTTGCAGTCATCTTTACAGGACGGCCACTCCTAGGGAGAGTAGCAGTAGTGCTGAACTTTCTCCATTTATATACAATTTGTCTTAACGTGGACTGATGAACAGCAAGGCTTTTGGAGATACTTTTATAACCCTTTCCAGCTTTATGCAAGTCAACAATTCTTAATCGTAGGTCTTCCGAGAGCTCTTTTGTGTGAGGCATCATTCACATCATGGATTGTCAGTTCTGGGTAAATAGAACTCCTAAACCATGTTTTACAAAGTAATCCAATATCGGCAACCGCTATTACTGTCCCTTACCAACTGGAGATGACCCCCGTCATAGAGGTCAAAAAGGTCTTCTCAACTCCCAAACAGGCAACCGGGTACAAGCAATCTTCCAAATGGTCAAACGTTACTGGAACTCTGGGCATTGATCATAAAAAAGAGGGAGAAAGCTTTTCATGGTGTAGTATCTTAGAGGTTCATAGGGGGAACATTCGGAAAGGATAGAACCTATCCCCACCAAAGGAAGGATAGGGACCACCACCTGGCACCCCACTCTGACTCCCACTGAACAGAAGAGAACCAAAGGGTGGATAGCGCCCAGAACCGCCACTTATGAAAGTGGAACCCCTACAAAAGGATAGAGAGGAGAGACCACCACCGACACCCGAAATCACTGGTCCTTACCAGAAGCAGTTGACCCCCATTACAAAGGTCCGAGTCAGCTTAGCATTAATAAATGGTGCACATCTCCCGAAATTCTTCAGATCAAACTTCTATCATTAGTACCTCTCAGACCCAGCATGAACTCTCCGAAATCAATAATCACCCAGTTGTCACATATAGGATGAAGCAAAAGACAACCTAATGGTGCAGTACAAACTCACAATTTAATAGGTAAAGATTAAAATACACTCACATGTAATATGGTGTCATGCGCCTTTAAAAACTGGTCATATGCCGCTACCAGCGCTCACTACGACCGTATAAGGGTTGCCACGTCTCCACATCCACTCCCACGTTCCATACAAGGGTCCTCCTACGCGTTTCGTCTGGGAACAGACATCAGGGATATAGCCTCAAAAGGAACGTGTGCAGATGTCCTTATATAATGGCTAAATGCCAAAAGTGTCATTAATTACCAAACCGGAAGTGACATCCGGTGGGCGGAGATGGGGCGGAAGTCGCACAGGAAGTGACACCACCAAAACAGAGGAAGTGGTTTGATGGCTGGGAAAAACCCAACCAATAGTATATTAAAAAGAATGGATTAAACAACCTAAAATAAATCAATCCTAAAGAAAACCAGAGTTAGACTTACCGGTAACTCTGTTTCTGGGAGTCGTCCAGGACAGCACTAGAGAGATGCAGCTCCACCTCCGAAGGCAGGAAACACAAGGGTTAAATCTTTAAAAGGGCGCCTCCCCTTCCTCTCCTCAGTCTTCAACCGAGAACTCCGGAACGGTTTCTGAAAGAAACAAACACACTCGTCCAAAGTTACAACAGCATATAGGGAGGGAATCCCTGCTGTCCTGGACGACTCCCAGAAACAGAGTTACCGGTAAATCTAACTCTGGTTTTCTCTAGTCTGTCCAGGACAGCACTAGAGGATCAACAAGAACTTACCAGATTAGGGGGGGGGGACTACCGCTTGGAGGACCTTTCTCCCATATGCTTGCTCTTGCGCTGAGATGAGGTCCAACCTGTAGTGCTTCATAAAGGTCGTATAACTTGACCAAGTTGCAGCACGGCAAATTTGCTCTGGCGTCGCTCCAGCTCGTTCTGCCCAGGAGGCCGATAGCGCCCGAGTGGAATGGGCCAGGGGGGAAAAAGGGCACTCCTTCCCAAGAATCCTGTAAGCTTTCACTATTGCTTGTTTAATCCAGCGTGCAATCGTGCCTTTTGAAGCTTGACACCCCAACCTTTTACCAGAGTGCAGTACAAAGAGCATTGGATTTCGGAATGTCCTTTGATGCCTCTAAATAATGCAAGACACATGCTCTCACATCCAGATGGTGGAATTCTGCCTCCTTAGGATTCTTTGGAGACGCACAAAAGGAGGGCAGAACAATCTCCTGTGTCCCATTTCTACTAGACGCCACTTTTGGCAGGAACCCTGGGTCTGTCCGCAGCACCAGTCTGTCCTCAAAAATCTGCAAGAAAGGCTCCTTAATAGAGAGAGCCTGTATCTCACTAATCCGCCTGGCCGTGGAGATTGCCACCAAAAACACTGTTTTGAGCGTGGTCCATTTTAGGGATGGCTGTCCTTCTTGAGACCGTTTAATCCAGCCCTGTAACACCGTAGTTAGGTCCCATTTAGGTAATACTTTAAATGGAGCCGGCCTTAGCCTAGATAACCCCTTGAAGAACCTGCTGACCAGCGGGTCTAATGCCAGGGGATGCTCCAAAAAGACAGATAAAAGTGCAAATCGCAGCTCTAGCGTACTTATCGCCAGCCCCTGATCCGCTCCGTCTTGTAAAAACTCCAGGACAGCTGCCACCTCTGCTGACCGCTTCCTGGTATGAAGCCAGGAACAAAAAGTTTTCCAAACCTTAAAATAAATCACTTGGGTCACTCTCTTTCTACTCGAAAGAATGGTCCCAATTACTCTATCGGAAAGTCCCTTCGCTTTCAGGAGGCTTTCCTCAGAAACCAGGCCGACAATTTCAGGGCCTGTATCCGTACTGGACCCTGCAATAGCAAATCCTCCCTTTCGGGCAGAATGAGAGGGGGATCTTTTGCTAGTCGAAGCAGTGTCGAAAACCATGGCCTCTTCGGCCAAAAAGGAACCACTAGTATTAGTGAAGTTTGTTCCTGCACAAACTTCCTTAGCACTAGCGGAATGAGCCTGACTGGCGGGAAGGCGTAACATAGCTGAAAAGTCCCCCTTTGGGCCAGAGCATCTATCCCTCTGGCCCCCGCCTCTTTCCAGAGAGAAATAAGTGGGCAACTTGGTGTTCGCCTTGGAGGCAAACAGGTCCACCTCTGGCAGACCCCACCTCACCGACAGTAGCTGGAAAACCTCATCATTCAGCTCCCATTCGGACTCTCCCACCTGATGCCGACTCAAATAGTCTGCTAGGTGATTGTCTATTCCTCTCAGGTGAACAGCTGACAACGACCCTAGGTTTCTCTCTGCCCACATAAAGATAGTCTTTGCCAGACTGATCAGGGATGGGCAGCGCGTGCCCCCCGTTTGTTCACGTAGGTGACTGCCACCATATTGTCTGCCAAAAATCTGAAAGGTCAGCATGTTCAGATTCTTTCAAAGACCTTCAGAGCCTCCCAGATCGCCTGCAACTCTCTCCAGTTGGCTGATCTTACAGCCTGACTTCTCTCCCAGCGGCCCTGGGCTACCCTGGAATCCCAGTGAGCCCCCCAGCCCCAGGAACTGGCATCCGTTGTGATGCGGATAGACACTGGGAAGGAGCACTGCAGACCTTTCTTCAGGTTTGCTTCGTCCCTCCACCACCACAGAGATTGCTTGGCCCTTGGGGACAGGCGGAAGAACGAGTCGAGCGACTCCTGCGTTCCGTCCCAATTTTTTAGGACATTGGTCTGGAGGCACCTGAAGCGGGCCCTTGCCCAAGGAACCGCCGGGATGGTCGCTGCCAGTAGACCTAGGCCAGACATAGCTGTGCGTACAGCCACTGTCTGTCTGCCCTGCAAAAAGACGGCCGTCGCTACCACTTTCCGGACCTTGTCTTCCGTAAGGAAGATCTTTTGTTCCTTTGAATTTACCAGGAACCCCAGATATTGTAGAGACTGCGTCGGGGTAAGGTGTGATTTTTCCTCATTTATCAGCCACCCCAATCTGCTCAAGTAGTCCATGGCCACCCGTAGGTCCTTCTGCAACTGGGCTGAGGACTGGGCAAAGAAAAGCAGATCGTCCAAATATGGAATGACCTCGATTCCCTTCAGTCTGAGGGGGGCCAACGCCTCTGCCAGAACTTTTGTGAAGATCCTGGGAGAGGAGGAAAGGCCGTAGGGCAGGGCTCTGAACTGTAGGTGCCGCACCTCCTTCCCCCACAAGATCGCCACTCTCAGAAACTTTTGCGACTTCCTGTGGATAGGGACGTGCAAATAAGCATCCCTCAGGTCTAGGGAGGCCATGAAGCAGTCCGTGGCAGTAACGCTCTTACTGTAAAAATAGTTTCCATACGGAACTTTTTGTAAACCACCTCTTTGTTGAGAGATTTCAAGTTCAGAATTAACCGAAACTTGCCCGAGGGTTTCCGAACTACAAACACATGAGAGAAGAAACCCTGGTTGATCTCTTCCTGAGGTACCGGGACAAGCACTTCCTGGTCCATAAGGCTGCCGATTTGGTCCAACAGTGCTTCTGCCAAATCGGGGTCTCTGGGAGGGGAGGTTACCAACGACCTGACAGGAGGAATGCTCCTGAACTGTATCTGGTAGCCTTCCCTGACAATCCTTAAAATAAAGGCATTCTGGGTAGCTTCCTCCCATTGTGGGAGAAACTGCCCCAACCGGCCCCCCCACCGGAACCGAGTCATTGTGGTTTGGTGGATTTTTTAGGAGAGGAAAAACAGGATATTTTTCTGTTTCCCTTTCCCCCACTGTTTTTTGGCCGCCGCCGATTTAGACACTTGTCACAGGGAACCCCCTTGCCTTTGGGGACAAAAAAATGTTTTTCAACGGCTTTTTTATTTTTAACCGGGAAAGCCTTTTTCTTATCGGCCGTCCTATCTAGAACCTTCTCTAGATCTGGCCCAAACAGGTCTCCCTCAAATGGAATCCCACAAAGCCTGGTTTTAGAAGCTGGGTCACCAGCCCAGGACTTCAGCCACAGAGCTCTCCAGGATGAGTTGACCAAGGCTGCGGCTTTTGCTGCTAGCTTGACTGATTCTGAAGAAGCATCAGCCATGTAGCCTGCTGCTTTATACAGCATTGGTACGGATTCTAAGATTTCTTTCCTAGAAGTCCCTCCTTCCAAATGAGCCCGCAACTTGTCCAACCAAACTTCCAGGTTACGGGCTACAACCGTAGTGGCCATTGCAGGTTTTAAACTGGTCATGACTGTTTCAGCAATACCTCCATTCTTTTATCCATGGGTTCTCTTAGGACTCCCATGTCCTCAAAAGCGAGATCGGTAGACTTGGCACATTGAGAGAAGGCCGCATCTACTTTAGGAACTTTGTTCCAGACGCACTCAGCGTCATCACTAAAAGGAAATCTCCTTTTAAGGCTCTTGGGGAAAAAAAAATTTCTCTGGCTCCGCCCATTCTTTTTTAATGGAGTCCGCCAGGGAACTGTGCACTGGAAAAACCCGCCCCTGATCCTCTCTCAGGGTTTGGTACATCCTATCGTGCAGTGACAGAGGCTTGTTCCTCGATCTCAAGCGTCTCATAAATCAGCCCCAACAGCGCATCCACCTCCTCGAGTGAGCTTGTATCTGGGTGATTTTTTTCTCTTGAAGCGGTACATCCCTAGATGACGCTGCCTTGCTGAGGTCATCCAGGGAATCAGATTCTTCTCCCTCGGTTTCATTACCCTGTTTCATTACCCTCCTCTGGGGTTGGAACAGGTGGGGTTTCTGCTGGTGGTTTAGGGGTCTCAAGGTTCGACAACATGGCCTTAATTGCATTAATCTCTTTTTTGACTCCTGCAATCATTTCTTTACAAACTCCCGTAGACTCCTTGTACACCAGTTTGTCAAGGTCTACAGAGCGGTTTGTTCCATCCTTCTTTAAATTTAAATCCACAGGATGGACACCTCTTCTTTCCCCCTGACCTCTCTCCTTCCTTGAGCTGCCCCTGAGCAGGAAAGGGAGATAAAAAGGGAGATAAACAACTGGCCCTTGTTTTGTTCCTAACAACCACCATGCACATAGTGAGCCACCACCGACACCTATGTGCACCCACCACCAACAAAGCCGGATTCACAAGGCTCTTTAGCCCGGATCCGGCTACCAATAAAGGAAGTCAGAGAGGGGCCCCCAGCTCTTTGCCTTCCAGCCCCCCTCCTTCCTCCTACAGCCCCGTAGGCTCAGCCACCCTTGTGCCTCCTACCTGGGCTGCGCCGGCGTCACTGCCACCTTCTGCTGGGTCCATCGCTTCCTGCTGCATTGCGCCGTTGCGCTGTAGAAGGATCCCAGGACTCCAGCACTGTGACCGGCTCTGTTTTAAAGGAAACAGGCTGGTTCCGGCGTCCATGCTCCTCGCGGGACCCGGAACCGGAAGCGACGACCCGGAAGTCCCCACCCTCCCACCTGCGTTCCACAGGGCGGAACTCAAGGCCCAACGCCCGCCCCCTCACAGTCTGCCCAGGATCTCCTCCAGCCCAGGAGCCGCAGACATGTGTGGGGAGCGTTCAGTCCCTTTGGACTTACTTGGGGGGAGAAGCGCCGGTCTCAGCTCCCCTCTGTGCCTGACCGGGGGGACCCACCATCCACTACTCTCAGGTGAGCAGTTTTAGAGCTCCCACACCCGCCTCCTCCTCCGTGGAGGAAACACAAAAACTGAGAGGAAGGGGAGGCGCCCTTTTAAAGATTTAACCCTTGTGTTTCCTGCCTTCGGAGGAGGAGCTGTATCTCTCTAGTGCTGTCCTGGACAGATGACTAGAGAAAAACTAGACACATAGAATGCTTGTTTACTTGTAATAAAAGCAATAGGAACCCAGACCGGAAATTACATCTGGACCGGAAGTTGAATACAATCTTACCAGCTTAAGCATAAACCTATACTGGTGGGTGTCAGCAGTGTGTCTCTCACTGACAGCTATAGGAATAGTTGGATGGCTAAGAAAACATCCAGTCTATGGTTATTTCAAAAGGAAAAACTAAGGCCTCTAAAAAATCAAATTAGAAATAGAAGGCAACATAAATGCCAATATATTCATGTTAAACGATTAGACTCCGGACCGGAAGTGACCTCCGGACTGGAAGTTATGTCAGAAATCAGAATTACAATCACAACAGCTCAGACAGAGCTAGTAGGTGTCAGCAGAGTAAGTCTTCCGGAAGTGACCTCCGAACCGGAAGTTGTATCAAAAACCGGATATATAAATCACACCAGCTCAGGCAAAGCTAGTAGGTGTCAGCAGAGTATGTCCAAATGACACTGCCTATGAAACGTGGGATAAGTGGAGACGGCACCCCGCAGTACAAAATACATGTAACAAACAGCAAAACATAATTCCATAAATTAGTGAAGTTAAATAACATCCCTAATTAACTAAATAGTGGGTCCGGTTCGGAGGTCACTTCCAGAAGACATACTCTGCTGACACCTACTAGCTCTGTCTGAGCTGTTGTGATTGTAATTCTGATTTCTGACAACTTCCGGTCCGGAGGTCACTTCCGGTCCGGGTTCCTATTGCTTTTATGACAAGTAAACAAGCATTCTAAGTGTCTAGTTTTTTCTTTTGGATTTCTTTTAGGTTGTTTAATCCATCCTTTTTAATATACTATTGGTTGGGTTTTTCCCAGCCATCAAACCACTTCCTCTGTTTTGGTGGTGTCACTTCCTGTGCGACTGCCGCCCCATCTCCGCCCACCGGATGTCACTTCCGGTTTGGTTATTAATGACTTTTTTGGCATTTAGCCATTATATAAGGACATCTGCACACATTCCTTTTGAGGCTATATGCCTGATGTCTGTTCCCAGACAAAACGCGTAGGAGGACCCTTGTATGGAACGTGGGAGTGGATGTGGAGAAGTGGCAACCCTTATACGGTCGTAGTGAGCGCTGGTAGCCGCATATGACTAATTTTTAAAGGCGCATGACACCATATTACATTTGAGTGTATTTTAATCTTTACCTATTAAATTGTGAGTTTGTACTGCACCATGAGGTTGTCTTTTGCTTCATCATAGATGTGACAATTGGATGACTATTGCCTTCAGAGAGTTCATGCTGGGTCTGAGAGGTACTAATGATAGAAGTTTGATCTGAAGAATTTCGGGAGATGTGCACCATTTATTACTGCCAAGCTGACTCGGTCCTTTGTAATCGGGGTCAACTGCTTCCAGTGATTTCGGGTGTCGGTGGTGGTCTCTACTCTATCCTTTTGTAGGGGTTCCACTTTCATAAGTGGCGGTTCTGGGCGCTATCCACCCTTTGGTTCCAAATAGGGGAACCCCTATGAACCTCTAAGATACTACACCATGAAAAGCTTTCTCCCTCTTTTTTATGATCAATGCCCGGAGTTCCAGTAACGTTTGACCATTTGGAAGATTGCTTGTACCCAGTTGCCTGTTTGGGAGTTGAGAAGACCTTTTTGACCTCTGACGGGGGGTCATCTCCAGTTGGTAAGGGACAGTAATAGCGGTTGCCGATATTAGGTTACTTTGTAAAACATGGTTTAGGAGTTCTATTTACCCAGAACTGACAATCCAAGATTTGCAATCATTATTTGAGCGCTGCACCATATCATTTTTTGTGGATGTTTAGTTCAACATTTTTGTGCCAGCTGCTATTTGTAACTAAGTTTATGTTCCTAGCGCAACATTCTTCTGTACATCATTCACATCAGGCAATGCTTCTTGTGAAAAGCTAACCCAAAACTGGTGTGTGTTTTTTTTATAGGGCAGGGCAGCTGTAACCAACACCTCCAATCTCATCTCATTTATTAGACTCCAGTTGGCTGACAACTCACTCCAATTAGCTCTTGGAGAGGTCATTAGTCTAGGGGTTCACCACCTGCACTGTGAATGTTTACATGGTGTGTTCAATAAAAACATGGTAACATTTAATTCTGTGTGTGTTATTAGTTTAAGCAGACTGTGATTGTCTATTGTTGTGACTTCGATGAAGATCAGATCACATTTTATGACCAATTTGTACAGAAATCCATATCATTCCAAAAGGGTTCACATACTTTTTCATCCATCCATCGCAAAATCTCAAATCCACACGGAGAATAACTGAAGCATATATAATAAATACACCCAGAAGTATGATATATGGGTATTTAACTAGGAGTCAGACATGAAGCTACATGAAGGGTGGAAGGGAGATAGAAATCTTTTATAATATAGTACTAAAAGCTGAGACTTTGTCCATGGAAATTATCATTTTACATATAAAATACACAATACTGGTAAAAGTTTACTGTAATTGTAATGCTTTCTATTACCTCCAGTCTATCAGCCTCCAACTTCTCTGGGTTCAGATGAACTTCCCTGAACAGTATAACTTCAATACCAGGCACTTACACACACCCAGCCCCCCCGACCAATTTTCAGCTTTCAGCGCTGTTGCACTTTGAACGACATTTTCGCAGTCATGCAACGCTGTACCCAAACAAAATTTTTATAATTTTGTTCCCACAAATAGAGCTTTCTTTTGGTGGTATTTGATCACCTCTGGGTTTTTATTTTTTGCGCTACAAATAAAAAAAAGGCAGAACATTTTGAAAAAAAAAAAAAAGTTTGTTTCTGTCACAAAACTTTGTAAATAAGTACATTTTCGCCATCATTGATGGGCACTGATGAGGCAGTACTGATGAGGTGGCACAGACGAGTGCTGATAATGAAGCACTTATATGCAGCATTGACAGGCGGCACGGATAGGTGGGAATGATTCCCTGGTGGTCTAGGGTGGCATCTGTAATTGGCACCGAGTGCCATCCATGCTGGGCATTGTGCCCCTTACCTGGTGGTCTAGGGTGGATCCATGATGGTGTCCCTGGTGGTCCTGGTTGGCTACCTGGTGTTCACTGGACGGGCTCCCTGGTCGTCCAGTGTGGCGAACCAATGCGAGGCTGCGCTGATAAACAATCAGCGCAGAGCCCAGCTTTCAGGAGAGCTGCCAATCGGCTCTCCACTACTCTCGTCTTCAGACACGAGTAAAGGAAAAGCCGATACACAGCTCTACCCGTTTACATCTTGATCAGCCATAATTGGTCACAGCTGATCAAAGCAGGTAAAGATCTTTCGATGGAAGCACTTTACCGAGGTCGGTAATGCGGTGGGTCAGACTGACCCACCACATCACCGATCGCCATGATGCGCCCAATCGCGGGTTATCCTGAAGACGTCGTACAACGTCCAGTCGGGATAACGGAACACCCGTCCGGACGTCATTTGTCTATATGTCAGGCGGGAAGTGGTCAAAGTAATTTTCTTCTTTTAAAACACCAAACATGTTCTACTTACCTGCTCTGTGTAATGGTTTTGCACAGAGCAGCCCGGATGCTCTTCTAATGGTGTCCTCCACAGACGCTTCTGGCTCCTCCTGCCTTCAGAGTGCCCCAAATGGCAAGCTGCAAAGTATAGTATGGAGTGCCCCTATAGCAAGGTAAAGTAACTTCTGCCTCTAACCACTCACTTTATGCCCAGGACTACATGTCCCATCAGGCATTGCTCCTCACACATTCACAAGTTCTCAGGCACTTACTTACATGTATGGACATTGTGCTGAGCTGTATGTGTGCTGCACTGTATTTCCTGATATGTAAACAAATAATGCATTCTGTATGCAGGCCAACTAATCGGCTGGTTGATTCATCGATTATGAAAATAGTTGACAACTATTTTTATAATCCATTGTTTCGGCCCTACACACAAATATAACACGTTAAATTTTGATATTTTACATTTGCGTTGATTGCAGCTTTAAAGGGATGGCCCAATTTACAAATCTGGTACATCATTCATTGTAGGTAGAGATTACATTGGATTTCAGACGCCACTAAAAGAAACATCCATAAAGAGATTAGTGGGAACAAAATCACATTTATAACGAATTGCTCTTGTATAAAAACCTAAACAAGAACCAAAATTCCATTACTATGGGGCCCAGCAGCCATCTTTAATGCTAGGGAGCCGATGTGGCTTGTGTATCATTTGACAGATGTGATTGGCTCTCCCAGCAAACATATGATTGCGAGACCGTGCCACTGGCTCCTGACTAGAAGCTGTCACTTGGTCCACAACCTCCTGCCACAGTGAATGCACATTTGCGGTGGCTGGGTGTTAACTAGCTCTTGCTGCAACATATTCTTTACATGATGGGTAAGATCTAGTGGTGCACCGAATGGAAATTTTGGTGCCGAAACTGAAAATTACAGTTTTTAAAAATCTTTATATTTTTATATAAAAATTGTCATATGCAGCCTACCTGTGCCTGGGCACTGACAGGTGGCACTGACAGGCAGCACTGATTGGAAGCACCAATTGGTCACACTGGCATGTGGTACTGGATGGCACAGGCAGAAGAGATTAGAAGATGCACAATGCATGCTGCTTGTAAGAGCCGCTTAGTGCACGAAACTGTCAGCCAATTAGAATGGAATGCAGAAAATGTAGAGGGAGGGAGAGGTGTCAGATTTTCATGCCGAGATTGGAGGTGGGCGGGACTGAACAGCTAACACCTGCCCAGCCATCCCATTGGCTGGCGTTTGATAGCCGTTTGGTCCCGCCCACCTCCCGACATCAACTTGAAAATCTGACAGCTCTCTCTCTGCATTCCAGTGTAATTAGCTGGCAGTTACATGCACAGAGCGGCTCGTACAAGCAGCGCGCTCTGTGCATTGTGAATCTTCTACATCCATTGCGGGGTATGTGATGCACACATACCCTCGTAATGGACGGTACCCGGAGGCGGATACCACCCCTTTTCGGAAACGGCCGATACTGAAAACACAGATTTTGGCTGAAAATGCCGATACTTTTCGTCAGCCGAAATTTTGGTAAATCCTTAGTAAGATGTTAAAGCAGAACTAATAAGTTCCACTACAATACACTGAGCAGGCAGGCATTTTATTGCATTAGAGAACTGCAATAAAACATACCTACCTGCTCACATCAATCACCGGATTGTAGAGCTGCACGATTAATCGTTACAAGATAATGATCTCGAGTCAACCCCCCCCCCCCCCACGATCTACACCCAACATTTCCTTGATTCTGTGTAAACAGTGCAGGGTGACATCTCAGGAGACTTAAGATGCCTGGCAAGTTGAGCTCCATGCAGTGCAATGGAACTGTTCTAATAGGAGCCCCTGAAGTCAGATTGCCTGTGAACCAGAGCTGTCAAAAAAAAAAAAAAAAAAAAGGGGGGAAGGAGGACGGAGAATGTTCAAC
>BLSH010206247.1:1554021-1575110 GCA_018402905.1 Glandirana rugosa
CTAGTATCCGCCCCCCCCCCCCCACTAAGAGAATCATACTCTCTATATGTTCTGGTGAACTTTTTCCCCCCCCTGAAATATTTAATTTTTCACCAGAATAAGAAGTGAGGGTCTATCTTCCAATGTAAACTCTTGTACTGGTGACAACTAATTTGGTGATTTCCCTCTTTCTCTTACTTTAAGGACAGAAAGTAACAGCAAATCTTCCTAATGGGATACATTCAGCTAAAAAACAAAACAAAAAACCTTTATGATATTTAGGTATAGATATACTTTATCACATTATTCCACAGGCTTATAGTAGTTTCAATACCATGCATTGTAACTTTATTATTTTACAGTTTATTTTATTAAAAAACCTTGCAAGCTATCTCTAAAATTCAGTACAAGTGGTCTCCATGCTCAGTTATCTTGGGATTCATAAAATACACTCTTATTTGTTTATGATCGTGAAGCTGCCCAGAGGATATATTATGAATAAGAGACACCCAATGGCTAATAGTGGTATTGCATGTTATAATTAGTAGCTATTTACCCTACTGTGTAATTCTAAGCTGTAAATACAAATTGGATGACGGAACGGAAGAGCAAACCAGGACTAGTTCTACATATAAATTCGACTTTAGTTCACACAGCTTCATTTTTTTCATGCTTCTGCAGTATTTAATTGCTTCACGATAGTGTATGAAAGTGTTAGTAGCTATAAATGATTGCATTTTCCTACTAATCAGATGTACACTTTCAGACTTTAATTCCTATTTTGTTTACTTATATCTACAGTGATGAACAGAGGAACAATGTCAAGCCATTCAGGCTGATGTCAAAAGTATGACTCTGCCGCTAGCAATCCTGCCGCAGGCAATTCATCAAAATCCCCAGCAGCAGGATAGAGACTGCCTGTTTTAAATTGCTCCCACTGTAGCTGAGGCAGTGAGATTTTGCTCAGATCACTAGTAATGGAGATTCAGCAGGGCACAGGCCAACGAAAGAGCGACATCTTTCTGCATCTGGCAACAGAAGGAGCAATTCCATATGGACAGACAGCTTCCTTAAAGCGGACCTTTACTTATAAGTAAAAGTACTGTTTTTTCTGGGAGTGGGTACCTTTTTATGACAGGTACCTGCTCCCACTTCCTCAGTTCTTGCCTAGGTGAAAATTATGTAAGCTTGGCCCTCTGTCTGCCCACCCGCAGTCTCCTGGGACATGCCGCACATCCCATGAGACTGGGACCATTCTGACTGTGGAATGCAATCTCATTTATGTGCAGTGTGGAGCCAGCTGTGAGACAGCATGAAGTCACAGTCATCTCACTCATCCAAGATAGAAGTGCGGGGGACCCAAAGACCGGCGAAAGACCAGCCCTGGTAAAGACAACATTGGACTCCTGGGCTGGTGAGCGTCTGTTTCTTAAAAGTAAGCCGCTACAGTATTTGTATTTTGCTGATCTATTGTTTTTAAAAAAAAACGCAAGTTCCTCATTCAGCGATCCTGCTATTTGAGATTTGTCCCCAGCGGCACAATCTCCCATTTGACATCATCCTTAACCCGTCCATGCTCTAAGAGCATTTACTTATATGTTACCCAGAACTGCTGTTGGCAAGTACAAGGATTCTGGACAAAGTTTGCATCCTGGACCTATTGCTGTTGGTACTACAGTAGGTACAGGGAATAGAGATGGGTTGTGCAAACATCACCGTTCATATGAAAGCTGGCTTGTGAGAAGAGAGGAAGATTACCAGATGTTTCTGATGACATTGCTTGCACATCAATGTCACCTACCTTATAAAAAGGTGCATCTCTGTAGGAAGGGCTGTACATGTGAATCAGCATAGAGGAAGCAAGAACAAGAGGAGCACTTGAGCAAGTAGAAATCAAGGGAGTCTATGCAAAGCACCTGAACTACCTTAACTGAAGTCCTGTTTTTTCTTCATAGAATTGCAGGTACTAAAGGCAGGAATACTCACCTATTCATCAACTAGGATTTCCATTACATTTAATGGTGCCTGTTCACATCTGAGTGTAGTGTTGCTTGAAGCTTGAGCATCCAACAGTGGCGGTTGGTGGTTTTTTTTGGGGGGGGCAAACATTCCTATGCCGCCGCCACCCCCCTCCTGGTCGGCCGGGTCACTGAGGTCACCACCTACCCCAGTCCGGGCCCCTCACTTACGGCATCTTGTGGGCAGCTCTGCGAGTGGTGTCAGCTTCTCTCCGGGGTGTGGGCTTGGCTTGGTACCCGTCTTCTCCCTCCTCTCCGTGCTTT
Source organism: Glandirana rugosa (assembly GCA_018402905.1). Taxonomy (NCBI): domain Eukaryota; kingdom Metazoa; phylum Chordata; class Amphibia; order Anura; family Ranidae; genus Glandirana; species Glandirana rugosa. The sequence goes on from BLSH010206247.1 coordinate 1,556,283, forward strand.
TCCTCCCTTCTCCTCTAGCTGGCCAATCCGATCGGTTCTCCTTTCGGCCAATTGGGAGACGGGACTCATGATCTGCTTCCTGATTGCCCGGGAGGAGATTCAGTGTTACAATAGCGAATATTAATTTGCTATTGTAACACAACTGAGTGTGCTCGGAGTGCCCCAAAACCACCTTTTTTGAAGCCTATTAGAGCCCCTGGCTCTAATCACGTGCTTCGAACCTCCCTCCCCCCATTGGAATCCATGTGTCCAACGTCCCTGCATGTAGATCAGGGGGTCGGACGTATGGATGGAGGGGTGGCGCCCGTGGACGGGCCACCACTGATGTCCAACCTGGATTTTCGCTACTCCAGGCTATTCCATTGACTGATACATGAATGAAATGGCCTAAGACACTTGCCGCTGACCAGGTGGAGACACACTCCTCAGAACAGATTAACTATCACCTGAAATCTTATTAAAGTGCTGTAACTATTTTCCTGCTAACCCCCTGCTCCATAGACTAAGCGCTACATCTTGGCAACTTCACTTAAACAGGTCCCACTTTTCTTCCTCTTCTACCACTTTTGGATGTTTTCTTTTTTTTTTTTCTCAGAGCGGGTACTTATTTATGGCAGGTACCCCTTCTCTCTTTCACTCAGCTCACCTAGGAAGTTTTACCCCTGCCCACATTCTCCTAGGACACGTCCTATGCCCACGAGACTGCAGGTCCATTCAGAAAGTGCAGCACAACTCATGCAAGTGTGGTGGGGAGCTAGCTGTGAAGCCACAGGAAGTCACAGCCGGCTTCCCACAAGCAAGAGGGAAGTGACAGGGACTCGAAAACCTGCAAAGAACCAGTCCGAATGATGATCGAGCCGAACTGGTAAGTGTGTGTGTACTGTAATAAAAGTTAGCAGTTACACTATTTGTAGTTATTGACTTTTAACTTTTGTATGTGCATAGGTGTGCGCATCCTATTGCACTAGGGTGTGCACCCAAAGCAGTGAGTGAGTGTGTTCACTGTATACATTTAGAAAAAGGAAGGGCCGGTTAATTACATATTTACTAGCCCCTTCCCCCTGCTCTCCACCCTGAAGCATACCCCGCAGCAGCCAGGGGTAGAGGAGGGAAGCCAGCGGCACTGGGGTGGGGGGGGGGGGGAGAGTGGGGGTCAACAAGGCTGGGGAAGCCTGGGCTGTAGGGAGAATCGGTTCTGATGACTGTATATCTGACTTTCTGTCATGTCTGGTATAGGAAATTAGGGGAAATGTTCCCATTGGATCACAGACAACAATAAAAACCTGTTACAATGTCTGGCTCTTCCCAAATTTATTAAAAGAAACAAACATTTTGGTTTTGAAGCCCATCTGAATTCAAGGAAATAGATATGCAGTTTGTATTAACATCAGCTATTGTTCTAGTCTTACCTCCTACTTTTTAGTAAAACAGGCACCACAGTTAGACCCATTGCACGTAGTAATGTAACAAACCAACCCTCCCCTCATTACAAGTCTGTCTAAAGCTGGCCATACATCGATCAAATTTGACCATTGTATTCCGCCATCCGGGAATGCACCCCGCGCCACCCGCTGGCAGAATACAATAGCGCAGCGGGAGGCATTCCCCCATGAACACTGTGGTTGCTGGGGAAATCAAGAATTTTTTTTCCTTCCAACCATGGTGGAAGGAAAGAAAATTGTATCATCTATGACCAGCCTAAGGAAGCTTTTGATAAAGACTGTGGCGGTTAGCTCTTCCAGAGCAGAAGATTGCAGTATGAGGGCTGGAAGTAGTATTTCCTATGAGAGAAAAGGGTGTTCAAAAGCATTTCGAAGCAAAAAATCAGTCACAAATAATATCATGGGTGGGGGGAGGGCACACGACAATAAAGAGATAAAAAAATAGCATACACTGTCACACACTAGCACATATTTTTACACGCACTAATGTGTGTTTGCTTTAAGGAAGCCCATTTGTTCATTTTAAAACAATCACAACACAAGTTGTAATGCACTTACGCTGTTCTTTCAGTGCCAAGCACCAAAAAATCCGGATAGCTCACATCTGTGCATTATGTGTTGTGAATGGCAGCGTAAGGTAACTCACATATACCAATACACTTCCTGCATTGTGGTAATGCATATCAGACAAGTTTTACAACATGTTACCACAATGCATTACTCCAACACTTAGATGTAAATTCATACTTGCACAGCGACCTTGAACTAAATAGATCGCCATGATCTATGGCGCCATATTACATCGCTGCTCACAACCTCATTAAACCACTGCATTTATTTTATTTTCAGGTATTTATATTGCGCTGACAATTTACATAGCACTTTACATGTGTGTCCTCAAGGAGCTTACCATCCCTACTGAGAAAACATGTATGCATACACATAGGGCCATTTTAGAGAGACAATTAACCTCCAATGTGTCTTTGGGGTCTGAGAAAAAAACTGGAGTACCTGGAGGAAACCAACCTAAGCATAGGGAGAACATTCAAACTCCATGTAGGTCTTGCTTTGGATTCAAACTAAGGACCGCTGTGCTGCAAGGCAAGAGTGCTAACCACTTATTTTTATATATAATTATTATAATTTATCATAGGGATGATGGCAATGCACATTCCAATCTGTGGTGGCACTTTCAGCTATTTAGAGTGCTAACCACTAAACCACTGCATAAAGTGAAAAAAAAAATCCCTGGGGAAAGAAATTATTAAATATATTTATCTTAACCCCAGCTTCTGCACAAGGGTGATGCCACCATCCTTCCAGCTAGGTCACTGGAATGATAAATATCCAAATTTTCACCAAAAGAACATCGCAGAAAAGTCTTCTGAGATTTGGAATCCTTAGGGATTCCAGGATCTTGACAGATGGCGACAGCGTAGGGTAGGTATATTTACTACGGTTTTTTTTTTGCTATAGGTTTTTTTTTTCGCTCACTGTCTCCTGCAACACAAGAGGCCAGTTATTTGTGCTGCAGTAGGTATGTGCTAACAAGGGGCATACAGATAGGAAGAAATAGCAAAGTGACAGAGATGAGCTCATCAGTCCGCTTCTTATCCTTTTACTGTCCTGTCCCAGGGTGGGAAAGGGATAAGATCTGCAAACATTACTTTCCTGGCACCTCCATGGCAGCATATAGATGATAGAGCTCCACCTTGACTCCTCCCTCAGGACCAGTGAATAGCATAATAAGAGAAAGACATAGCCCCTCCCCAAGTATTCTCCTTTTTTTCCCCTCATACCTCTTGACTGGTGAAGAGTAGCAGTATGTCCCTACCTCTGCCATTGGAAGCTTCTGCCGGGTTCAGCCTCTCTGTTGCACAGTCCCTGTTCTTGAGCTGCTAACAGCGTTGATAACACTGGGAGCCCCTTCTGTGGATCTTTTGGGATGTTGCAGAGTTCCTCACAGCAACGCAGTCTTCCTATTTGGTTTGGTGTATGCTCTGGGTTGTGCAGAAGGATCAGTTTTCCCTTATTCCTCTTAGGTCTTCTCTTTCCTGTTTATTTTTTGCTTTAGGTTTCCATTACTTTTTGCCCATTAGATGCCCTTTTTTCCCCTTTCCAGTCTCTTGTTAAGTTTGGCTAGTCCTCTGGCTCTGTGCCCTTTGCGTGCTGCGCATGCTCAGCGCGGTGATTTTCCAAGTTGACCCCGGGCTGTGTGGTTCGGGGACTTGGCGGGCACTGTACCAGTTTGTTCTGGGTGCGTGTCTGTCGTACGTGACTCGTGGGTGGAAGTTGCATGGCCCAGGCATCCAGGTCGGTACCGGGGATTTTGCGCCCGTGCACATGCGCAGTCAATTTTTCCTGAGGGGCAACCATCTTGGATGTAGGAAGCTAGCTTCCCTTTTTTTGCAGATGTTCCAGGGAGGAGGGTGGGCACTAGCCTTGTGCAATTCATTTTTTCGCAAATTTAGTTTTAACCGAATTTTCCGAAATAGTTATTTATTAGTTAGTATGTTCTTTCTTATTTTCGAATTTCCGATTTTTGAATTTTAGATTTTTTTACTTCCGAATATCGAATTTCGACATTTTCGAATTTGCGAATTTCGAATCCCAAATTTTTGAATTTCCGATTTCTGAATTTTTTAGAATTTCCAAAAAATAAAAAAACAAACGGAACGAAAACGAGCACATTTTTCGGCCATGCACAAGTCTAGTGGGCATTGAGTTTTCCTGCCTACCCTTTCCTAGGTTTAAAATCTGGACACTTACAGCTGATTATTGATGTCAGTTTGGTCAGCCTTGCCCTGCAGATCCCCTTTCTCTACTTAGTTGGCTAGTATTGCAGCCCTGTCTGTGACCCTATCTGCTCTGAGAAGGTAGTCTCCTTCTCCAATCTAGCACCTTTGATTCCCGCTCAGCCAGCTCCACAGGTCGCTCAAATTGCAGAAGTGTATCCTAATGTTTCAGGTCCTTCAGCAGTCGGTACCCCTCTGCCACCATCAGGCTGTACAGCCAGAGATTCTCCACCAGAGGATCCCTCTGAAGAATCCTAGGAAGATCCAGAGCCTTCTGGGTTCAGTTTTTCCCTTGTGCAACCCTTAATTTAAGTGGTTAAAAATGCTATTGCATGGGAGGACCCGGAAACACCACCAGAAGAAGTCAAAAAGATATTTGCCATTTCTTAAGAAGAAACAGGTAGTCTTTCCCCTGATGGGTGAGATTAAAGAAGTTATTGAAGAAGAATGGAAAAAGACAGAAAAAAATTTCTTGCTTGGGCGACTTATCAAATTATATCCTTTATCCTCCAAAAAAGAGAGAACCACTGCCTCCACCTATAACTGGTCTATGTAGTAAGGACCATTGGAGGGCAGCAAATAGACAATCCCCTGCTTTTAACGCATACTGTTAGACAGGTCAATTTGGATGGTCGCAAGCTGGTCGGTAAGTGAGCTTGGTCTTTCCTTGGATTTATTCCTTGGCTGTTTTTTTGTCTATTTGCTGCCCTCCAATGCTCCTTACTACATAGACCAGTTATAGGTGGAGGCAGTGGTTCTCTCTTTTTTGGACATTTTATATTGGTTGGGGAAACGCACTAACACCTTTGCAGTTATTTTGCTACCTGCTGGGTGTCTGGTGCGTCCCTATAACCATAGGAGGTATGGGCTACCTCCACACCACCTGCCTTCATCTATCTCATCAAGATGCATGTGCTTCCACTGTGGAGTCTCTTTAGTTAGAGATAGGTCTGGAGGACGCAGGGAGCCTTGACGGGGCCCTCCAGCTTACACATGCATTAATTAATGTGTGTAACCAATCCCCTGCTTTTAACGCATACTGTTAGACAGGTCAATTTGGATGGTCGCAAGCTGGTCGGTAAGTGAGCTTGGTCTTTCCTTGGATTTATTCCTTGGCTGTTTTTTTGTCTATTTGCTGCCCTCCAATGCTCCTTACTACATAGACTAGTTATAGGTGGAGGCAGTGGTTCTCTCTTTTTTGGGCATTTTATATTGGTTGGGGAAACGCACTAACACCTTTGCAGTTATTTTGCTACCTGCTGGGTATCTGGTGCGTCCCTATAACCATAGGAGGGATGGGCTACCTCCACACCACCTGCCTTCATCTATCTCATCAAGATGCATGTGCTTCCACTGTGGAGTCTCTTTAGTTAGAGATAGGTCTGGAGGACGCAGGGAGCCTTGACGGGGCCCTCCAGCTTGCACATGCATTAATTAATGTGTGTAATCAATCCCCTGCTTTTAAAGCATACTGTTAGACAGGTCAATTTGTATGGTCGCAAGCTGGTCGGTAAGTGAGCTTGGTCTTTCCTTGGATTTATTCCTTGGCTGTTTTTTTGTCCATTTCCATAATAACAGGGGGCAAGTCTGGCTTGCTTCCCCAAGAAAGAAGGGTACAAAGATCCAGGATCTAATCATCTAAATTCAGGCATTAAAGTTCAAGAGACATCAGGCAGTCCCACCAGTACAAGGATAACAGGAAATCTTGGAGGGGCACTCAGGCATCCTTCTTAGGTGCCAGGAAGAATAAGGCTGTTGCCGCTCCCCAAGAGGGGACAAAGTCCTTTTGACCCAAGGTTAGCCCAGACGCTTGCAGTGGGAGCCAGGCTAAGACATTTTGTACCAGTTTGGGCAATCCAATGTCAGGACCCTTGGGTCTTGTCAACAATCCGATACGATCATTTCTGGACTTTTTCTCATCAGCTTCCTCATAGATCCTTCAAGAAAACAAGAGAACAGAAATGCCAGCCTCCCTGCAAAAAACACTAGCTTTGATGCAGTTCATAATATCACTCCAGCTCCAGGGGGCAGCCGTTCCAGTTCCCTTTTCGGGTTTCTATTCCACCCTGTTCCTAGTGCAGAATAAAATGGATGGTTGGAGGCCTGTGATAGATATGAAAAGCTCAACCAGTTCAACCACATAGAGAACTTCAAGATGGAGTTGCTACAGATGATTATTCAAGCAGTGCAGCCAGGGGATTGGTTCATTTTAATAGATCTTTAGGATGCATACCTGCATGTTCCTAACCTCCCTTCCTTTCAAAAATACTTGAGATTTGCGGTGGGTCAGGTCCACATGCAGTTCCAATGCTTACCTTTTGGTCTTTGCACTTCTCAAAGTTTATCACTATTTAGATGACATTCTTCTTGTGAGCAACCCGAACCAGCTCATCTCCCACAGAGAGATACTGTTACAATCTCTAACAGAGGTCTGATGGCTTATAAACCACGAGAAGAGCAATAATCTACAACGCAGCACATGATTTATTTAAGGCAATGTTCAATACGCAACAGGGTACGGTGTCATTGCCTCCCCTGAATGCGGAGATCATCATTCAGAAAATGCTCAAGGTTATCCAGAGTCCTCATTTAACAGTTTCACAATGCCTGAGTCTCATAGGCACGATATTCTCCTGTATGCCCCTGGTTCCATGGTCTCACTGGCATCTGAGATACTACCAGTCGGGTTTCTTTACACAATGGAAAAGACAATGACTCTCTTAGACAATCCTGTTGACAGCAGTCATGCGCAGGAGCCTGCGCTGGTGGACAAACCCAGAGACCCTCTCCAAACCTTGTCATCTGGGTTCACTCTCATGGACCCAGCGGGCGAGGTTGGGAAGCCCATTGCGAAGAGGTCAGAGTACAAGGAAGAAGGTCTTTTCCCACCGAAGGGGTGGTATCCAACATTCTGAAGATGAGAGCAGCATTTCTAGCTCTGACTTCAGTGATGCTTCAGATCAGAGGGCAGAGAGGGCTTTTGCACATAGACAACAGGGCAGGAGTCTCATGTTTACAAAAACAGGGGGGCACCTATAGCAGAATGTTTCTAAGGGAAGTAGAACCAATAATGCTTTGTGCAGAGACAAACTTATTAGACCTCAAGGCGATGTATCTTCCGGGCAGGCTGAACACGGAGGCAGACACTTCGTCAAGGGATTTCTTGGACAATAACGAATGGGTGCTTCACCCTTACATATTCCTGCAGATTGCCAACCTTTGGGAGTTCCCTCAGGTGGATCTATTTGCTGCTCCAGAGAATGCCAAGCTCACTTGATTCTTCCCTCACCTCCCTCATCCCCAAGCAGAAGCGGTAGACGCTGTGTCATGTCCATGGTATTTCACTATGGCATATGCCTTTCCCCCTCACCCACTCATATTGAAGTTCCTCCTGAGACTCCTGAGGGAGTCAATGCAGATATTAGCAATCCTGCTATACTGGCCGAAGATGCCATGGTTTCATCTAGCCATGCGCCTCAGTGTGAGCTCTCCAATGAGGATCCCTCTCTTCCCCCAACTTCTGACTCAGGTCAGATTATTCTGCCAAAACCAGCAGAAGCTTCACATATGGGGATTGAGAGGTGGAGGTTCAGATCTCTAGGATGTTCCCCAAAAGTCATATTCCACTCTGCTTAGGGCCAGAAAACCAGCAATGAATGCCGTGTATGCAAGAGTCTGGGACAAATTATTGTCATGTGCTACTGGAAGAAGTTTTGACCCAACCTCCCCCTCTGCATCCAGTGTGTTGGAATTCCTTCAGACTGCTCTTGATCTAGGACTCGGTCTGAGCTCCCACAAGGTTGAGGTGGCAGCAGTTTCAGCCACAACTAATACAATATGGGCAGAAGACCCTCTAGTCGTCACATTTCTCAGGGGTGCATTCTTTTCCTAAGTGGGAACGTTGCTTAATACTAGGGGTCCTAACTAATCATCCATTTGCACCCATAGAACACGCTTCCATCTGGAATTTGTCTCTGAAAACAACATTTTTCTTGGCCATTACATCTGGCAGAAGAATTTCTGAGCTTCATTCCTTGGGGATATGTGACAACCACATCTCATTCTTCCTGGACAGGGTGGAGCTGTGTCCGCCTAAAGTCACCACTCAAAGTCATCTGATGGAACCCTGGGCACTACCAGACTCTGCATCTGATTCCTGTCACGACCTGGACATTTCCAGAGTGCTCAGGGCCTACTTAGAAGCAACTGAAAAATTCAGGAAATCTGAAAGGTTATTTTTCATCCCCGTGGGATAAGAACAGAGGAAAAGAAGCCTCCAACAGAACCCTGGCATCATGGGTTGTCAAATTAATTCAAAAGGTTTACAGGGTGAAGAACATGGAACCTTCTTCCCAGGTGAATGCTCATTCAACAAGAGTGGTTTCAACTTCATGGGCTGCAAGGGCAAACGTTTCCTTGGAAACGGTTTGCAGGGCCGACACATCATCACACGTTTCTCAAGCAATACCGTATTGATCCAGGAGCTCTCACAACCGTAGGAGGGCAGTTCATATGGCTCTTTCTTTGTCTAATTAAATGCTTTTTTGTTAGCATCAAACCACCCGTGTGAGCTAGTTATTTATCAGCTGTATGCTGCCATGGAGGTGCCAGGAAAATGGAAAATTGTATCATACTTACTGTAATTTTCCTTTCCCTGTGCCTATCCATGGCAGCATACGCTCGGTGTTCTATATTACAGAGAATACTGGGGGAGGGGCTATGTCTTTCTTTTATGCTATTCACTGGTGCTGAGGGAGGAGTTTAGGCGGAGCGCTGTCATCTGTATGTATACTGCTATGGATAGGAACCAGGAAAGGAAAATTATGGTAACTATGATACAATTTTCCGTTTCTACTGCAACATATAAAAATCAGGGCTTCTCCTGTCAGACAGGACTTTACCGTGTGACAGAGCTTTGAAAATCTTAGGACTGGATGGGTAGAAATACAAATCCCTAAGAAGGTAAACCCACTCCCATATACCGCAAATCCATATATCCCCTGGCACCATGGCACCGGAAGGAAGTTCACCCCCCCCCCGCAAATTTTTGGGACACGTTAAAGGTACCAGAAGATTGGCTGGCCATACAGAATGCGCATCACGGCCCACAGCTGTAATGCCGGCGCTGCAGAGAGGAGGGGGAGAGGAGCGAGGCATCGGGTGGCCACGTCGCTGGACCGTGGGACAGGTGAGTACTTGTCTGTTTATTAAAAGTCAGCAGCTACACTTTTGTAGCTGCTGACTTTTAAATGGGTGGAGCTCCGCTTTAAGCCAAGTCAAAAATGTAATAAATAATAATATATCCACAATAATGTGATGCCAGAGTAAGGTGTTGCTGGCACTATCCTTGAAAGCATGTACTGTAACATTGCATTATATTTTAAAGTTATCTTCCAAGCATGTAATTAAAAGGATTGATGTATTTTTTAATTTCTTAGATCCATACAATGTATATAGCTGACCTGTGATTTTTTTTTTAACAAAACAAGAGTTTTAATCTAGCTCAGAAAATTTCATTGCAATGTAATCTCATGAGCCCTAAACTGCAGATCTGGTATATGTAACAAATGTCATCTTGCTTTAATTGTTTTGTTTCTGCACAACAAGCAAGCAGATTTTTGTCCTGTTTTTTCAAAGGTCCTGTGACCAAATTCTGGTTGTTTGTTATTCTGTTTCAAAGTTTAGGGGAATATTGGAGTTTATTAAACGGGGATGTTTGCCAGACCCTAAGCAGCAACCTTAGCAAGCAATTTGATACTCAACCTAAATTAAATCTACTTGATCTTTGAATCCTGGCAGCTGTTGAGAACACACAAGGAGAAATATTGTGTGCAGAGTTTACCAGGTGCACAGCTTACCCAGAGCAGACTCAGTTCTGTTAGAGAGAACACCTATTAGCAAAGCAATAAATATTTAACAGACACGACTATTGTACAATTATGCCACTTAAAGAGTTATTCTGATCTGACTGTTAACTAAATCTAATATCGTAAAGGGTAACTCATAGTAAAAATATAGCACAAAAACAATAACATATACAATTACTACCCACGTCAAGTTGCAATAGAATGTTATAAAAAAAATTACCCTTCCCTTTCAATCTGCAGCCACCATAGTTTTCTATAAAATTCAATGCGATATGGCAACCTGGAGGTGCTCTGTACACTAAGGGTGTGCAGAACACCTCCAAAAATGTAATTTCCTGCATGTATGATTAGCTCACTGATTTTCTCAGAAAGCTACACTAAGATAAGTCAAATTTTAGACACCCTCGCAATAGGAATATCAGTTTGAGTGAGATATTCCTCAAAGGTTAAACACTTCTAAAGGGATGCAGACACTGCAACCTTTCTCATCAGCACACTGAGAGTGCAGCAAGTGAATATAATGAACCAGTCCCATGTAGAATAAAGGCCCGTACACACGTTACAATTATCGGACGAAACTGTCGTATGATAGTCCGACCGTTAGTATGCTGCATTCGAAAGCCGATTTTTAATTATCGTCCAACAGAAGTTGAATGGGAAGACTAGAAAACTTTTGTCTGCCGACAAGGCGTAGTACGATTTTCGGCTCGTCTGTACAGAAGTTGGACAAACAAAAGTTGTAAGTACAAACACGCATGCTCAGAATCCGGATAGTGTTCGGTCGTGTAATCCTGCATCCGTAATTCACAATTCACATTCACCTGAACTTCCTCTTCATACGTTCCTAACACATCACTACGTTCGGCTTTGTCGAACAATAATTTGACTACCGTCAGTACGCTAGACAAAATCACAGACAGCCGATTTTGAGAAAAGTACAACAATCGCATCGTGTGTATGAGGCTTTAGTCTGCAAAAGACATGGTAAAGCACACAGCTTTTTCTTCACAGCAGCACACAGTAGTAATCTGCTACAAAGTTCACTAAATGCTTGTAATGTACATTGATCACCCAGAGGAATTGTTCTTTTTCTCAACAAAAGTGGAGTTACACTATACAGAGAAAACTCTATACTATGAAAACATTAAAAAAAATGTCCAAATTGGGCCCAAATTGTCAATATTTTGTGTGGCCACCATTATGATCCAGCACTGCCTTAACCTTTTTGAGCATGGAGTTCACCAGAGCTTCACAGGTTGCCACTGGAGTCCCCTTCCACTTTTGTGAGATACTATATATACTTGTCACAGATTCTATTTCTCACTTCAGTTTTATTAAAGACGTCTAACCCAGTTTCCTACCTAAAAGTAAACACTGCCAACTCACTTCTCACGCTATGATGCAACATACACTGTTCAAGGTAATGTTCACCTAGAGTGCTAGCAAGATCAAGTAAACAGTTCAATAAGCAAATGTCATAGTAAACAGTTACTAAATTGTAGGTAACACCATCAGACAATGCACACTTTCGTACGTCATGGGCTCCATAAAAGACTTCCCAATCCTATATACTGTATACCACAGATTCCACAGGAGCCTATATGGTTTCAAAGATAGTCATACAACAGCTCCTATATATTTACAGATATGTAGGTTTTAGATAGTATAACTTCAGTATATCCTTGTTCTTGTTTCATGCATTCCATGTATTAATCCAGGTGTTTTTTGTATATATCCAAAAAGGGATCCGTACCACTGTTGCTGCTCTTAAAATCTTGTTTATTGCAGAAACCACAGTATACAATTCAGAGATACAGTGAGTTGATGCGTTTCAGCCTACATGGCTTTAGTCATAGCTGAAACGCGTCAACTCACTGTATCTTTGACTTGTACACTGTGGCTTCTACAATAAATAAGATATTAGAGTTGAAAATATTTTATTGAGAACAACACGCAATACAGATGTGAGGCAGCAAGTAATAACAGGCGTTGTCTAGTCTGCACAGTGGCTATCGCTTATGCCTAACGGAAGTACGACTCGTGGTAATAACTATCACAATGCTTGGGTTAAAGTAGCTCCTCAAAACAGAAAGACTGCAAAAAGATTAAGAGAACATTGTTCCAATTTACAAATACGGGTAGAAAGTACAGAGGAGGGAAAAGAGAGGAAAGGAGAAATAAAGAGGAAAAAAAGAGGAAAGAGGGAAGGAGACAAGTAGAGATAAGAAAGAGAGAGGGAGAAAGAAGGGTCTGCTTTAAGATTTTAAAGCGTGTGGTTAAAAAAAAAAATAGTAGAATGAAGCCCTTCAGCACTGTAATGTTACTGCTGAGAGAGCTGACATCTTACCCCCATCTTCCTTACGGGTTTGAGGGCTCTGGCTACATGAGTGGTTGGGGGCGCGATGTCACTCTCGCGCATATGTGTGCGGCAGCTGCCGTTTATGGCTCAGGCTCTGAAGGTCCGGCACTATAAGCCAGACCTTCAGAGCACATGCGGCGTTGATGTCATCGGCTGCATGCACTCTGAATATCTCCTAAACTTTAGGTTCTCAAGCCTGCTGCTGTTTGAGGAAAACAAGCTATTAGAAAAGTTAGAGGTAACCCAAGACCAGCTTTCTGCTCTACTGCTTCAACCATCTCCATGCCTCAATGATACTAATATGAGCTTGGTTAGGATTCATTTTCCTTGCCTTTTTATGGTTGATAAAACATTTTTTTTTTTTTGGAATAGGATTAGAGGTTCCTATCCCTTTTCTGGCCTATTTATCATCGGTATAGTTCTGTGGACTCCTAGATGACATCAACTTCACTATGTCTACCAATACCCTACAATCCTCATGCTACCCCAATATTACCAGCTCTAGTATGTCTGTTCTCCGCAACCAACACTATTTGCTCATCGATAGCACAGATGTACGACTCAGGTTTGAGGTCTAATTGATCCATTTTCAATCAGGGTGCCTTCTGGGTTCTTCAGGGATGCCTTGGCAAAATGACTAAATATTGCCTCAAATTGGGCAAAACTTGTCAACAAGCCAGTGGGTGGACCTTCGAATTTGAGTGGAAAATGGACAACTCCCGACCAGCACATACCGCAAAGAGACAGCAGCTAATACCCTCTTGGAGGCCACAAGCCACCATCTGAAATCCCTGATTAAGGGCAGCCCCAAAGGCCAGTTCCTGATAATTCGGAGAAACTGCTCCTCAGAAAAAGATTATCAAGTTGAAGCAAGAGAGCTACCAACAGTTCAGACGTCGAAAGTATCCACACCGCTTCCTAAAACAATCCAAAAAGAGGGCCTCGCAGACAAAACGGGACAAATTACTCCACAAAAGCACGGATGAAGTCTCTGAACCAACAAAACCCGTTCCGATAAGAATCATAACACCCTTTGTCAGCCAGTGGGAAAAGGTACGCTCAGTGCTAAGTAGACACTGGCACATACTCACAAGATGCCCCAAAATAAAATCCACCGTGGGTCCTAGACCACTTATGACTGCCAAGAGGGCAAGAAATTTAGCCGACGAACTGGTGCAGTCAGAGTTGATAAAACTCCAGTACAAAGCTGGCTGACTGACCTGCCCCCCCTTAAAGGCATGTTCCCCTGTGGTAGGTACCATGTCTGTAAATTATATGGAAAAAAACAATACCTTCACAGACTCCCTTGGAAGAAAGAAGTACAATATAAACCATTTCATCAATTGCACCAAAGAAAAGGTACTTTACATGATTACATGCCCCTGCCAGAAAATGTATGTGGGAAAAACAAAACGTCCCCTTAAAGTTCAAATAGGAGAACACCTAGCCTCAATCAAGAATCCAACAGATGAATTACCTGTGTCCCAACACTTTCAAAAATTCCACCAGGGAAAACCACTGGGCATGAAGGTCATAGGCTTTTATGCCCTAAAACTCTCTGCAAGAAGAGGTGACTTCGATAGGGTCCTCCTTCAGAGAGAAAAGCAATGGATCTTCAGACTGGGAAGTCTCACGCCCCTGGAACTCAAAACGGAACTTAATCTACAAGTCTTCCTGGACCCATAGTCATGTGAACCCTGACCCGTGGACTCTGGAATTAGGGGCCACTGACTTTATGGCTACCACTAGGGTGGATACTGTTATGGTCCAAAGCTGAGCGGAATTCCCTAGAAACCGAACCTGGCTCCCCTATGTGTAAAAGCTCAACTCAAAATGTAATCCCTCCCTGGCACCGTCCTCTAACAACAAAGTGCAGGTGGACATGATGATTGCCAGTCCGATATTAAAGAAAATGATGGTAAATGTATTTAGGCAATAAAGTAAAATAGATGATGTGAAATGAAATCACTACTGGTCCAAAAAGGGACCCAATGAAAAGCTAGCCTTATGTGATATACAGTCAGGTCCATAAATATTGGGACATCAACACAATTCTAATCTTTTTGGCTCTATACACCACCACAATGGATTTGAAATGAAACAAACAAGATGTGCTTTAACTGCATACTTTCAGCTTTAATTTGAAGGTATTTACGTCCAAATCAGGTGAACGGTGTAGGAATTACAACACCGTTCACCTGATTTGGATGTAAATACCCTCAAATTAAAGCTGAAAGTCTGCAGTTAAAGCACATCTTGTTAGTTTCATTTCAAATCCATTGTGGTGGTGTATAGAGCCAAAAAGATGTCGATGTCCCAATATTTATGGACCTGACTGTATATGCTTCTTTTCTTTCACTGCACTTTAGTACTGCTCCCCCCCATGGTGACCAAAGAGGAGCAACCCACTCTGAGATCAGGATGGGGTGGATAAATAAGACCAGGATATGTCCCCCCCCCATGATCCAGACTGAGATCCTGACATTATAGCAAAACAGATGTTCAGTGTTCGCTTTGTCTGCAATCTGTGCTTTACTAGTAAAGATAGAAAGTACTAGTTATTGTTATATTTTCCCATTAAAAAGCTAGCCTTCTGTGATATATATGCTTCTTTTCTTTCACTGCACTTAAAGCGGAGGTCTGCCAGGGAAAAAAAAAAAAGAAAGTCAGCAGCTACACATACAGTAGCTGCTGACTTTTAATACTTACCTGTCCTGGAGTCCAGCAATGCCGGCACCCTCCGCCGATCTTCGGATCGGGGGTCGGGTGCAGCTGCGTCCTTTGTAGGTAAGGGAACCCGGACGTGTAGCATTACAGCTTCACACCGGGCACCCAACTGCACATGCGTGAGGCTCCGCTGAGCTCTGCTATTGGCCAGGCGGCCAGTAGCAGAGGGAGGAGGGAGCTGGGCTGCTGACGTCAGCGGCCGACCCGAGCTCCCAGATGTGTGGAAAAGCACACCTGTCTAAAGACAGGTGTCCTCTTCCCCCTCCCCCCGAAAGGTGCCAAATGTGACACCTGAGGGGGGGAGGAATCCAACCAGCGGAAGTGCCACTTTTGGGTGGAACTCCGTTTTAAGT
Source organism: Glandirana rugosa (assembly GCA_018402905.1). NCBI lineage: Eukaryota > Metazoa > Chordata > Amphibia > Anura > Ranidae > Glandirana > Glandirana rugosa. The sequence continues at coordinate 1,571,826 of BLSH010206247.1, forward strand.
GCTGCTCCCCCCTTCCCCCGCGGTGACCAAAGAGGAACTACCTACTCTGAGATCATGATGGGACGGATAAATAAGACCGGACATGTAGATAAGCCTTTTTGAACCAGTCCGGGACCTTGTCCCCCCCATGTTCCAGATTGAGACGCTGACATTATAGCAAAACAGATGTTCAGTGTTCTCTCTGTCTGCAATCTATGCTTTACTAGTTAAAATACAAAGTAATATTTATTGTTATATTTCCATGTTTATCTTCATCCAATAATAGACGTGTATGAGCGGGAATGTATGAAGTAGATACTAGGAAGATACCTAAACAATGTATTTAATTATGAATCCCCTATGCTGTTGAGAAAATAACTGTGAATACCTGCTAACAGGCGTTTATCTGACTACTCTATAGGGTTAATTTACCTAACAGGCAACCATGTTGGGAGGATCCCTGGTTACTGACTCTGCATGAAAGAAATGAGAGAGAGCCTTTAAATGGGACCCCAAGAGCAATGATCACCCACCCTGATGAAACTAGCAGCCAGCTAGTGGAACGCGTTGGTGTTCCCCCCCCGCACCACCATGTGCCCCCCTTCTAGCCAGGACCAGCACAGCCGCTTCCTGCGGGTTAATTGATGGCTATACCTTGTCCTGACCATCACCTGCGAGATTCAGGAAGCAGCAGCGGTGTGTTTGGAATACCTTCCAGCACTTCACAGTAACCTTTACCTACCATCATGAGACCCTCCCGTTCCTCGATATTAGGGTGAGTGTATCTGGTGGGAAGCTAGAAACTCAAACCTATAGGAAGAGTACGGCGGCCAATACCCTACTCCAGGCACATAGCCATCACCCTCCAGCCTTGATAAGGGGAATACCTGTAGGACAGTTTATGCGTATCCGCAGAAACTGCTCATCTCCAGCACAGTTCCAGAAGGAAGCTAAGGAGATGTACGGGCGCTTTCGGGATAGGGGGTACTCCCATCAAAACTTGCGCAGGGCAAAAAGTAGGGCGACAAAATGTGAAAGATCTTCACTGTTGGCCACAGCAAAAGCTTCACCTTTGGAGACCACATCCCAGACCCCCCATATCAGGATGATAACCAGATATGGGGCACAGTGGGAACAAGTCCGCCAAACGATGTCCAAACACTGGCATTTACTCACCAGAGTACCCATACTAAATGAGATTGTAGGTCCTCGCCCCTTACTGGTGGCCAAAAGAGCTAGAAATCTGAGGGACGCACTGGTCCACTCAGAATATCAAAGAACGGGGAGCAGTAACTGGCTCACCGATCGCTTTAGACCCCAAGGCATGTTTAAATGTGGCAGGTGCAGTATCTGCCCGTTAGTGGACAAAACTGTAGTCTTCTCTGGGGCTTGCAATAGGAAGAATTTTAAAATTAAGCAGTTCATTAATTGCTCGACCCCCAGGGTAGTCTACATGATAATCTGCCCTTGTCAAAAGTCTTATATAGGGAAAACCAAGAGACCCTTAAAGGTGAGGATCGGAGAACATGTGAGCAGTATTAGGAACTATAGAGAAGGTGATGAAAAACCTCTAGCAATACATTTTCATCGTTATCATCAGGGTAATCCATCCTTAATGAAGGTGAAAGGAATTTATGCTTTAAAGCTCCCGGCCAGAAGGGGAGATTTTGACACCGTCCTTCTCCAGAAGGAAAAAATGTGGATTTTTCTTCTGGATTCTATGGAACCACACGGCCTGAACACAGAGTGCAGTTTCTCTGTGTTTCTGTGAGTCGTGACGGTTACCGCCTAACCAATGTCTCTCTCTATTAAGCTTACCATTATTATTATCGTTATTTTGTTTATCGTTTTCTACTGTCTTGTTCATTGGCTGTGAAAAGACTCTTTTATAGGAAGGGCGGAAGAGACTTTAACTTCTATCCTTAATCTTAGTTTGGTCTGCCGCCCGTCAATCTACCAGTGGTATACTGGGGTGACGAGCGATCTGTCGTCTGCAATGTGAATCACATTTATAACATAGTAACAATTTGCATTTGAGATGTGTATGAATGAAGGTGAACGTAGAGAGGAATGCGATAAATTTGCCATCTAGTGGATAACTAGGAACATGACACCATCAAGGGACTATTTAACCCAGGCCACTTCCGCTCCTCCTCTAGCTCCGAGGAAGTCTGCTATTGGTCAGACGAAACGCGTCAGCATCGCGTCACCTGGCGTCCCCCATGACGCATCTGAACCCGCCCTTCACCCTGGAGAAGCCTCCCACCCGCTCCGTACACGCTGCCTGAATCAGCTGGAGCTGAGGAGGATCTGTCACGCTGCAAACGCCATTCCCACCAACCATGGCAGTAAACTGGGACTCATGATCTTTGGAAGTCCTGTCTTTCCATCGGTGCCGTTTCCAGAGTCTGGTGAGAGTATCTACATTAAGTGTCAGTACCATCGCTGCTATTACAGCCTATTTGGCGCTTCCAGCTGTTTCAATCAGCGTTCCTATATAGCTTTGGGACTGATCAGCTCCACTATGATGGTCTAATCACTGCACTTTATTTACCTTCACTGGGACTTCCATTTCCATCATACACCACGTATTTAGCTATATGCTACCATTCACTGGGAAGTCCATTGGAAAACGTTGACCGAATTGAGATGCTATCATAGACTACCTTACCATCATCATTATTATTTACTTGGGTTATTACGTTGCACTGCCTGACGTGACAGGATCTTCTCCCCTTACCCCTGACCCCGAATATCCCCACATCTTGTCCCTATGACCTGACTAGCCATCCCTGTCACGGTCTTGGAATTGTATAGTGGATGTATGAATGTGGCAATCAGGATGGGTGTGTTGTGTATGGGTGTACTGATGCGTCTTGACTAATGACAACGTTGTCTTTTTAAGTAATGTTTCCAACTTCAGTGGTTATGTATTTATAATTCTATAATAAAAGTTATTTTTTATCACATTTGGTTTCCTATGGTGGTGCACTTGTGGTCTCTAAATCACTTCGTTTTTGTATTGGGACACCTGCCTTTACATACCTTTAATGGCATCCCAGTCTTAGTCTGTAGGGTTCAATATTGAGTTGGCCCACCCTGTGCAGCTATAACAGCTTCAGCTCTTCTCTGGAAAGGCTGTCCACAAGGTTTAGGAGTGTCTATGGGAATGTTTGACCATTCTTCCAGAAGTGCATTGGTGAGGTCAGGCACTGATGTGGATGAGAAGGCCTGGCTTGCAGTCTCCGCTCTAATTCATCCTATCAGGTTGAGGTCAGGACTCTGTGCAGGCCAGTCAAGTTCCTC
>BLSH010206247.1:1575120-1589604 GCA_018402905.1 Glandirana rugosa
ACTACCATTCCGTCAGATACTATTGTAGAGTTAAGCCAGTTGCAAAAGGTTACCAGAAGGGTCACTTACCATCGTATAACGATTTATGCACCACATACTACCTTTACCTTCAGGGTCACTTCCATTTATTTCACGTCAATGATCTGGTAGTATCACTTCGACTAGTCAGGGTTCCGATATATCCTTGCGACTAACCTTGTCGATCCTCGCGGTTTATCCGACATTATCGTCGCTACCATGACTGTGAATTACATCTATGAGAGTGGTCTGAGACCTTTGCCGTGGCTACCTTTCTGTCCTGAAGGTTTCTAGTACGACTCATGATCTTTGGAAGTCCTGTCTTTCCATCGGTGCCGTTTCCAGAGTCTGGTGAGAGTATCTACATTAAGTGTCAGTACCATCGCTGCTATTACAGCCTATTTGGCGCTCCTAGCTGTTCCAATCAGCGTTCCTATATAGCCTTGGGACTGATCAGCTTCACTATGATGGTCTAGTAACTGCACTTTATTTACCTTCACTGGGACTTCCATTTCCATCATACACCACGTATTTAGCAATATGCTACCATTCACTGGGAAGACCATTGGAAAACGTTGACCGAATTGAGATGTTATCATAGACTGCCTTACCATCATTCACTTTGGTTATTACGTTGCACTGCCTGACGTGACAGGATCTTCTCCCCTTACCCCTGACCCTGAGCATCCCCACACCTTGTCCCTATGACCTGACCAGCCATCCCTGTCACGGTCTTGGAATTGCATAGTGGATGTATGAATGTGGTAATCAGGATGGATGTGTTGTGTATGGGTGTACTGATGCGTCTTGATTAATGACAACGTTGTCTTTTTTAAATAATATTTCCAACTTCAGTGGTTATGTATTTAATAATTCTATAATAAAAGTTACTTTTTATCACATTTGGTTCCCTATGGTGGTGCACTTGTGGTCTCTAAATCACTTCGCTTTTGTATTGTGTCTTTTGCACCAGGAACCACACCTATATTTAGGTGTCATGTGTGTGGGGCAGGTTATGGCATACCCAAAGGCCGCCCTGATACCCTCCATATTGGTCTGAACGGGTGTATTTTTACCAAATTGACTGGCTTCACAGTAGCCTGCCTAGGTTATGGTGCTCATACAAGACTGATCCTGATTTGACTGATTTGGATAGACCTGGCAGACTTCAACCCTGGAGTAGGCATCAAGGATCCAGCCCTCGCTCCCCTGCAAACCGGACTGCACACTCAGACCTCATGAAGGCCCAGCGGTGAGACTGACACAGCCATTTGTCAGACAAGACCCCCATACACGCAGCTGTGTGTTCTGCAGATGTACGGGACCTCTGAATGACATTAGGCATTGAAGACTGTCGTTTTGGCTACCTCAGAGCAAGATCAGCTTAGGGTGAGTGGCACTGTAGTAACACAGGCTGCACACACACTGATCCCAGCTGGCGACTCTGTTATCGCAGTCCTGGCTGTTAGACATACACGGAGCGATATTGCCGGATCGCTGGCCTGACAGTAAGCTGTGTTTAGACTTAGCATACGTGGTCCCGTCTTTTCAATCCTAAATGATCAGGGCAGTAAGCAGCTGAGAGGTACTTGTTCACATCAACATGTATTTTGGATTTCATCTGATCCCCAGGCCCAGTTGTACCAGTTACCTTCACTGACTACATACCTTTGACGGGTCTTCTCACGATTGCACAGTGTCTTAAACCAGATGTCATAGACCTTGCTATGCTGGATTTGAACTATACACAGAGCAATTATGCCTGATCGCTGATTGGTAGCGATCTTCACCTAGGCAATACATTTGAGTTCTCTGCTCCACACCCCCCTGGTCACCACCAGCTAGCAGTCATTTATTTGATTCAATAACTGAACTTTGCAATGCCATTGTCTAGCTGAAGCCTCCAATCCCACTGTTTACCATTATCTTACTGTCATTTTAATTATGGGCATATTTGGACTCACTGTTTGAATATTTCTGCGCTTAAATGGACCGTGATGTTCCCTACCCACTATACAGCACTTGACTGAGCTGAAGTTGATAAAGGGATTTCCTTGGATCCACACTATAGCCCTTTACATGCACTTTGTCCTTAATATGAATGTGTAACCTGGCATGAATGGGGCCGTACGGTGCTTTTATTTAGACAAAGTTGTCTTTTTATATTAATGCTCACTGTTACCCTGTCACTTATCTTTTTGATATCTATTTAATAAAGATTTGTTTAATTTCTGATATAAACCGCGGGGTACCCCGAGTCTCTTCATTTGAGATACGGACCCACTTTGTGAAGGGCCCTTTGCCTTTCATTTTTTTTGGTGGATCAAGCCTGCCTCTGCACGGGATGTTAGAGTGGATGGAGCAGTAAGCTGACTTAAAATTCAACAACCATATTTGAGAGATTGCCAGTTGGAGATATCATAAGCGTGTTGTGGCCTCCTTTGGAAAAAAGGGTCCTATATTTCTGGTGAGTATTGTGTGCTTCTGTTTGGGGATGAGGAAGAGCACTACTTTCCTTTGGTGTCATCTTTTATCATTTTTGGAATACTTAAATTATTTGCATTGGGCACCACATTTAGACTATTTATTATGGATGTTAAAGTTTTGTTGCATATTTGCCTATTTTATATTGTTTTTTTTTCATTTGATGACACATTGTTTTAATCATATGTATTTATGATGAGCATGGTCTAGTCCTTAGTCCTTTGTTAGAATTTTCAACATAATTTTAAAGGTTGCCTTGTCTGAAAAAAGGCATTTTGTATACTTATTACTGAATACTGTACTAATGGGCTTGCTTCTATTGTGAACCTCTATGCCATTTGTGTATGGGTTGTACCTTGTATATATTCTCTAAATATGGATAAAAAATCGATTAAAGTGACGTGAACTTGGGTTGGGAAATATAGGCATAAGGACTTCTGTGTAATACTCTGAAAAAAGGCTTGCCCTAGACAATTCAGTTTTCTGAAAATCTAGCAGCTTCACTACAAAGAATTCAGAAAGCATTTCTGAGTAGGCCAATGACAGTATTAACCAACAAAAAGTATTTTTCTTTGGTGGCTGGAATTCCTTGGCGACATGCCTCATCACACAGCAGAATTCAGAGCAGTCACATGATACAAAGGGAACCCTGCTGACCTCGCCTGTCCCTCTGTGCGCTTTATTTCATTATGAATAGTGCCCTGAACATTTCTATTCTGCACAGCTGCAGCTGTGTAATATTTATCAGTGTCCAGGGAAATACCGTTAATTCCTAGGAGATTTCCGCAGCATGATCCCTGCAGTTAAAGAGTAACCTTTCGTGAGTATAACATAATATCCATTTTTCTCAGAAAACAAGGTTTTGAATATGTTAGGAACTACAGAACAAATGTAATGTCTAAGAGATTAAATTACTTCCGTAGTGCAAAAATGATTTACATGACTTTAATATTAATGAGCTTGTAGTGAATGAAGCCACACAGATTCAATGCTATAGTATTAAAGTGACATCTAATGGCTAACAGTGGATATTGCATAATTAAACCTTTTATAGTAGGCGTAATTATTTGTCTTTATTATTTGTTAAATATATAGTGGTGGTAATTTTAAATCAAACATTACATTTTGTGAAAGTTTGCATTTATATTTGAAATGTTTACAATGATGGCAATCTGTTTATCGACATGAGTGGCAATCCTTTGACATTTCTTTTTAACATTTTCTGCATGCAGATCTCAATTAACACACTAATGGCCCGTACACACGATCCGAAAATCGTAAAACAGATCGTCTGGTTTTTTTTGCATGCTAATCTCATATCAAATCGGAAGAGTGTACTAAAGTCACGAAAATTCTCGTACGACAGAATAAAAAATCGAAAGTGATATCATGTATTGTAGTGTATTAGCATTGTATTTTCGGACGACAACTGTACTGATTAAACGAAAATCGTACGATCCAGTATCGAGATAGCGAGAAAAATTACGGAGCTTGCTTCTTTGAAATTTTTCGTTCTGACTGTCGGGATCGGCTGTCGAAAGAAGTGTACACACCATCCGGAAATCGTATGATTCTTCCTCGGATAACTATTCCCGTCGGATTTTTGAAATGTCCATGCACACTGGACGCTCTCTGGGCGTCGGATTTTAGTGGCAGGAGACACTGCTTAGAAAACGTTCTTTAACCACTTCAGCCCTGGAAGGATTTCATACTTTAGGACCAGAGCACTTTTTGCGATTCGGCACTGTGTCGTTTAACTGACAATTGCGCGGTCGTGCAAAGTTGTATCCAAACGAAATTTGCGTCCTTTTTTTCCCACAAATAGAGCTTTATTTTGGTGGTATTTTTGGTGGTATTCTGCATCATTTCCGATCGCCGCTATAAACAAAAGAAGAGTGATAATTTTGCAAAAAAAAAAAAAATTTCTTACTTTTTGCTAAAATACAAATCCAAAAAAAAAAAAAAAATTTTTTTCCATCGGTTTTGGCCGATTTATATTGTTCCTCATATTTTTGGTAAAAAAAATCGCAATCGGCGTTTATTGATTGGTTTGCGCAAAAGTGGCCGCATTTACGGATGATGAGAATTAATTTCTGGGGTTTTTATTTTTTTTATTTTTTACTAGAAATGTCGGCGATCTGCAATTTTTAGCGGTACTGCGATATTGCAGCGGACATGTCGGGCCATTTTGACACTTTTTTGGGACCATTGGCATTTATACAGCGATCAGTACTATAAAAATGCACTGATTACTGTGTAAATGCCATTGGCAGTGAAGGGGTTCGTGTTCTAACTGTGTGTGGGCTGCCCTGGCTGGGGAAAGGGGATGATCACAGCTTCCATATACAGGAAGCCTGTGATCATCGCCCTTCCCCCTTCAACAGAACGGAGATCCGTGTTTACATTCACGGACCTCCGTTCTTTCACTGCGGTGGGGGGGCATCGCGGGTATCGCGATCAAGTCCGCCCTACCAGCTCCCTGGCCCCCCACGAACACAGTGAGCGCGCGAGCGCGCCCACAGTGAGTGATATCGCAGCCGCCATCAGGTGACGGCGGTTTGCGATATTAAGCCACTTTGCCGCCATCAGATGCCGTTCGGCGGTCAGCAAGTGGTTAAGTAGGGTTTTGTAAGCAGCGTTTATTGGCGTCTGCGTTTTTGAGTGTTTTTTTAACTTCGTTAGCTTCCATTGACTACAAAAACCAGCAGACACTGATAAACGGCCATTTAGCAGCTTTTATGAGCGTCCAGCGTTTTTTGTGGTCAGAAGAACAACTCTTGAACGCAAATTCAGGACGTTCAGATAACAGCTCAAAAACGCCACTGCTGTTAAACCATAATAAAAGTCCATGTGTGCATGGACACAAGGGATAACATAAAGGGGCGTTTTTAGGCTGTTAAAAAAAACGCCCAAACAACCATAAACGGTCGTTTATCAGCTTCAATGTGCATGGAGCATAAGGCTCCATGCACACTGTAGCTGTTAAATGATCATTTTTGGGCGTTTTTTTTAACAGCCCATAAACTCCCCTCTATGTTATCCTTTGTGTCCATGCACACATGGACGTTTATTGTCGTTTAACAGCAGTGGAGTTTATGGGCTGTTGTCAGAATGCCCTTAAATCGCGTTCAAGAGTCGTTCTCCTGACCACATAAAACGTTGAAAGCTTAAAAACGCTCAAAAACGTGGCTCACCAGCGCTTTTAAATGCGAACACGGCAAAACGCTGCTAAAAGCGGCTAAACGCGGCATTTAAAACGTGGCCAAATGGCCGTTTTAAGCGTCAGTTTCTAGCTGTCAAAAAAATTGTTCCCGGGGAGGTTGAAAAAGCGTCCCATGTGCATGGAGCCTTATGGTTTAGGTATGGCTTTTGATATGGTCCAGTTTGGACCAATGTAAGTTTGCACGTGCCATACCTGGATGGAAATTACTGTAGGCACCGCTGGTACAGTGATTGACACTATTTTACGCATAGCTCCCAACTTTTTAAGATGGGAAAGACGGACACCTATTAGCAAAATTATGTAGGCATAGGACACACCCCCTACCATGCGCCTTTAAAGGAGAATTATGGAAAAAAAAACAGAATAGTTAAAACCCACAAGTGTTTTTTTTACCACTACTATTCCTTTAGGCCAGGTTCACACTGGTATGACACAACTTTTGTACGACTGTCAACCTACTTTGCCCTGCAACATCAGTCCTACATCGGTCCTACTTCCATCCGACTTGAATAAACAGGATAAGATTTTGCTCCAACTTTGAGATAGTCTGACTTGTCCTTTGACCAATCAAAACAATCCCAGTGTGACATAAATTCATTTTACTGCTGCTGTAATCACCCTGTCGGATGTCACAAGTCGGATGGTTAGAACAAGGATCCAACTTTGATCTGACTTCAATGATATTCAATGGGCTGAAGTTGGACCAAAGTCGGACCAAAGTAGTATAGGAACCTTTGTCAAAGTCGGACCGACTTGTGTCGGACCAGTTAAGATGGCTCTCATAGGGACTCATTGATTTACACTCGTCATGCAACATGTGCTCCTAAAGGCGTATGTCGTACTGGTGTCAACCCAGCCTTATACTGGCTTTTGAAATGTACAAATGCAGCAATTTAGAAATTGGACGAAAGGTTTAGCACTGGGAAACACTTTTTGAAAGTTAAAAAGTGCCTTTTATATACAACTATATAGATCAGACCAGAATGAGGGACAAATGAGGAGGAAAGAGGGACAGGGGGACTTTGTTCCAAATCAGGGAAAGTCCCTCAAAATCAGGGACAGTTGGGAGCTATATTTTACGAGTCCTGCGCCAAGCAGCTGCACTGCTGCATAGCTAACACAGGCGGTTTCTCACTGGCATGGGTGCCATTCAGAGAACACTGGTCACTTCACAAGGTAATTTCTCCATCAGTCTGCTTTTCCTTGCTAGCCCACGAACACTGCAGCACACTTGACTGACCATTTTTGCTCTTTTCCCCTCCCAGTCTGAATGCTGATGCATAGGGGATTGCAGGAGGCTGATACCAAATCACATTCAGTTACTTACATACAAATACTGATTTGCCTTGTAATTACAGACCTACATAAATTGGTGCTTTTACCTACCCGGAGATCAACTTTCAGCTTCATATAGAGGGAAGGAGGAAATAAAATATCATTTATTTTCATTCTTCTTCAGTATCTTATTTGTGTTGATGGTATTGCAGGGAAACAATTGGGTTTTACTGCTGCCTTCAGGAGAAAGTGGACATTGGCATACAAGCTGTTGGCCAGCAAGGTTTAAGGCCTCCCACTCCCATGATGCTTTCATGATACTAGGAGGATGGACACCTTTTCTCATTGGAGAAAAAGTTTTGCCATTTGTACTAAACATTTTGTATACAGTATATGTGTTTTAACAAGGCATTTTTGCAACAATTAAGCCTTTATTTATTTACTGCTGAGCTCCTGTGCAGCTATCTAGATCAGCTGAACTTCAGCCCTACCTCTGAGAACGTACCCAGACCCCACCGGAGTAAGGCCTCACGCACACAGGACATTATAAAAATGTTATAAAAATGCCAGTAGCTTTTTAGTGAGTTTTTCAGCGTCTTTCAGTGTTATTGCACTGGTGCTTTTTAGCGTTTTTTTCGCTAGAAAACCACCTCTCTGCTATTAGTAACTCCCATTTACCCACAATGCATCTCTGAAAAACCTTTGTGTATTGTTTAGTGGCACCAGTGTGAACCCAGGCTACTTTTCGATGAACGACACCCCCAAAACTGAATGCAAAATGCAGTGCGATTGCAAGAATCGCATCGCATGGGTATTCACATAGATACAATGCGATTTTGGTGCGGCGAGAAAAGGGGTCCAACAACATTTTGTGGTGAGCGCGATGCGATTTGAGCAATACAAAATGTATGGCTTCAATCGCATCGCACAGACATCGCATGTGAATGCGGTGCGTTTTTCCCATGCAGTGTTCATCCAGCACCAGTGTGAACCCAAGCTACTGTTCGATGAACGACACCTCCAAACAGAACGCAGGTTTAAAATCAACCTGGGATCAAAAACGACAAAAAACACACTGGTGAGCCGTGATTTTTAGCGTTCATCAGTGTTTAACAGCGTTTTTTTGACATTATAGCATTTTACAGCTTAAAACCGCCTCTCAGAACCCACTCGTTTTGGGGGTTTTTTTACCGCCCAAAAACGCCCCAGCCAAAAACAGTTGATAGCAGCCTATGTGTACATGAACACATAGGATAACATGATGGGGAGTTTATTGACTGTAGGAAAAAACGTCTGAAGCCAAAAACAGCAGCGTCCAAAAACGTCCTGTGTGCATGAGTCTTTACAGTTCAGCACGTCATATCGCAAACACAAAGGGAGCAGTCCTGGAGGCTTTCCAAGCTCACAATCCTCTAACAGCTCCAAGGTGACCTGCAGTGTCCCTCATCAAGGACCTGATGTCAATTGTTTGGATCGTTGTCCCCTGCTTGAGTTCATATACGCCTCACAGTTTCCCCTAGCTTACTTGAGTGTGGCTCCCTACTCTGCATTATCCAGGGAGGGATTTTCTACAGCTATGCTAGATTTTATGAACAAAATTACTGCCATAACAGCTCTTTGCCTTCTGAGTCTGTATCAGATATTCCTGCAGTTGTAGCAGCCTCTGAGCACTTAGTTGATGCATTTTTTGATTAGGAGTCTCATACATCCATTCCAGGTGAATTTGTACCTAAGGAGCCTCAGTCAGCTGATAATGTTTCCAAGCCAAACTATATAGTTTCTTCCTGACACAGTATGCACATGCTTAAAACTGGGGGAACCTATGTCTGAAATGACTCCGGTTACTAGTCTAAGGTCCCTTAAAAGTCCTAAGATTATCAAAACATTTCCAGTACACTTCTTACATTAACCTATTCTGTACGGAGTCTGGACAACGCCTGACAATCTGTTTTCTCCTCCCAAACATTTGCTGAGCAATATCTGTTTGAGGATTCATTCCCATTTTGGACCTGGCCAGTTCTTGTCCTAATAAAACACTGACTGTTATCAATGAGGATATCCCAGTTTTTAAAGATCAGGTGGACAAGGGACTTGAAGCCCTTTCCAATTCCTTGTTCTCCCTGGCAGGCCATGCTACACAACCTGCTATAGTTGCCATGTCGATTTGTCAGGCTTTAGGAGTATGGACTAAACATATGGCCGATAAACTTGAAACTATCCTTACTGAATAATTGTTATTGAATATTTTCAGGTTATACCCATGACATTACACTATTGTGTTGACAGGCTAGTAGATATTGTTTCTCATTTTCAGAAATAGTCTTATATCTGTCAATATGCAGAGAACTTTGGCTAAAATGTTGGTCTGCAAAACAACAATGCAAAAAATGCAGCATATACCCTTTGATGGGAAACACCTTTATGGTGCCCTCCCTACACTTCACATTACTTGCCTTGACTTCCCTGGAGAATCTTATTAAACATGTTATTGTCAGGAAAGAGTACTCTTTTTGCCCAGCAAAAGAAACCTAGGCTTAAACTGGAAAAAATGTCTCTGCCTCTCAGCCAAGGAGAGTTCCTTTCTTTTATCTCAGGCCTCCAAGTTCAGACCTAGGTCTGGGACCCAGTTCAGTTGCAGGTCCCAGGTAGGCAAACATTCCAAGCCTGCAGATAAGTTTTCTTCACAATGAAGATAACCTCCACCACCCACTTCCCAAAGTTGACGTCTATTTGGCCTTTGCGGACACCTGAAAACATTTCAAATGCATGGGTAAAAGATATGGTGTCCAGGGGCTACAAGCTAGTTTTGGTCTCTACCTCCACACCACTTCATATCCTCTAACCTGCCTGTGTCTCCACACAGGCTAATAGACCTCCATGCTGCCCTGGCAGACCTCCTAGGTCAGGGAGTTATGGCCATACCAGAATTTGAAGGTTTCTACTCAAACCTGTTTACCATTTCCAGTGTCAAAGGGGGTATTTCCCGCATTTTGGATGAAGGCTCATTAAAGTTACAGAGGTACATTTTTTCATAGTATATAAGGTTGAAAAAAGGACACAGGTCCATCCAGTTCAATGTGTGCGTGTGTGATTTTTATTCTCTAACAATTCCTATAGCCGTGTATCTTCTGCTTTTTGAGTAAGATTTCCAAAAGTTTTTTTGAAGTTGTCAACTTTCTCAGCATGTACCATTTCCTGGGGCAGAGAGTTTCACATTTTTTCTACTGCTCTAACAGAAAAGAGCCCTTTTGGCACCTCCTTTCTTCTAACCTCAAATTGTGGCAGCATGTCCTCTTCAAGGACCTTTGAGTAAACAGTTTATTACAGTTACTGAAGTTACCTTTACTATATTTGTACATTGTAATCATATTCCATCTTAAGCACCTCTTCTCAAGAGTACATAACTCTAATCTTTGTAATCGATCCTCCTAGCAAAGGTCACCCATCCCCCTTATTTATTATGTTGCGGAACTCCTTCAACAACATCTTTCCTTAGGATTGGTGACCAAAACTGGACTTCATATTCAAGATGAGGTCAAACCTTTTCCATCATTGATTTTCCCAGAGGAGTCCCTCCTAATGTTTAATTTGCATGTGTATTTTTGGCACTCATTACTTGCATAACTACATTTCTCATTATTGAACCTTATCTCCCAGCAGCTGCCCAACCCCCTAGTTTATCAAGGTCTTCCTGTAATGATGTTTTATCCTGTGCCTGTAGTTATTCCCTGGCATAATTTGGTATTATCAGCAAACACTGAAATTGTGCTTTTCATTTCAGCCACTATATCATTAATAAACCAATTGAACAGCATTGGTCCCAAGACAGAACCCTGGGGCACACCACTCACAACTTCAGACCATTTAGAGAATAAGTCATTTATCATTACTCTCTGGACCTGTTCATGCTGCCAGTTTACTAATCATGTACATACAATTTCATCAATTCCAACAGACCTTTTTTTATAGATTAAATATCTACAGTACAGTAGGTGCAATATCAAGTATGTTTTCAAAATCTAGAAAACTATGCCCACTGGACTTCCACCATCCAATTTCTCGCTTACAGAATCTCACAAAAGTAAGTACACCCCTCACATTTTTGTAAATATTTTATTATATCTTTTCATGTGACAACACTGAAGAAATTACACTTTGCTACGATGTAAAGTAGTGAGTGTACAGCTTGTATAACAGTGTAAATTTGCTGTCCCCTCAAAATAACTCAACACACAGCCATTAATGTCTAAACCGCTGGCAACAAAAGTGAGTACACCCCTAAGGGAAAATGTCCAAATTGAGCCATTTTCCCTCCCTGCTGTCATGTGACTTGTTAGTGTTACAAGGTCTCAGGTGTGAATGGGGAGCAGGTGTGTTACATTTGGTGTTATCGCTCTCACTTTCTAATACTGGTCACTGGAAGTTCAACATGGCACCTCATGTTAAAGAACTCTCTGAGGATCTGAAAAAAAGAATTGTTGCTCTACATAAAGATTGCCTAGGCTATAAGAAGATTGCCAAGACCCTGAAACTGAGCTGCAGCACAGTGGCCAAGACTATACAGCGTAATAAAGAGCTGGGTTGGCGCTGCCCTGGATAAAAAGACCATATAATTGTTGTGGCTGTCAGCAGTGTATAAGGTAAGGGATCCGTGCTTATGTGAACAGTGCTTATGTTATACGTTATATCCTGTGTTTCCCAACATTGTGCTGGTATAACATATAAAATATAAAAAAAAAAACAAAAACATAAAAATCATAAACCACATAACATTTTTAGTAAAAATCAATAATTAATAGTGTCCATTAGGCGAGAGTCCATTAATCTTTCATATGTGAATCACACGTGCTCCCCTCTCTTTACCCTGCTTACCGGACAGCGCCACTCCACACAGGGGTAAAGCGCAGGGGCACCTGTCTAGGCAGGTGATCAGAGGTCTTTGCTTTGATCCTTCTGTGAGTTGTCCAATGTTGTTTTCCAGGAATGAATATTTCTCCGCAGTCTTCCGTTGGTCAGTGTATTAGTGGTCAGTTTGAGATGAAAAAGGAAAAAAGCTCCATAGCGTATATCAGTCAGGAAAAACGATATTTATTTTAAAAGTTCTTTAAAAACAAACATTCAACACGATCCTTGTTAAAAAGATTTTTCCCATAGATGGTCACTTAGGTCCTAATCACTGCCTCTCCTACTGCTGATAGCCTGGGACCTTTTACAAGGTCTATTCCTTACTTCCTCCGCAAGGTTTTAATGTACCAGCTGAGAGAGTGAGACAGGGAGTGACCGGAAGTGATGCAATACGTGGTCTGGAGTCACATGATGCGTTTCGTCCAATGACGTCTTCAGAGGTGCTACCAGACCATCACAACCCCCTTGGTTAAATAGCTGGCTCCAGGAGGCAGGTGTACAATGCAAGGTTTTAATTGGTTTGTGAATCATCTGTATGTGCGCCATTTAAATCATTAAAACTTCCTATTTCTATTGGTTGTGTGGCATAATTCTGCCATATTCATCAATTTTTATGTTAATGCAAGTATTAAGAACTAGTAGTAATAAGAGAAAATGATAGTAACCATACGTTTTTGTTTTTTATATATGATTGCGCTGGCTAATGCCCCCAGTGGAAGTGAGGGGTAAAAACATGTATATGAACATATTTTACTTTGTTAAGGTCACCAGTGGTAGTAAGGTGTAATCGCATTTGGATAGTTTATTTCCTATCAAACTCGAGTGCCAAAGCCAGCTACTACCCGGTAAAAAGCTTATATTTAACCACTTGACAACTGAGCACTTAAACCCCCTTCCTAACCAGACCAATTTTCAGCTTTCAGTACTCTCACATTTTGAATGACAATTACTCACTCATGCAACATTGTACCCATATGAAATTTTCGTCCTTTTTTTCCCACAAACAGAGCTTTCTTTTGGTGGTATTTAATCACCATTGGGGTGTTTATTTTTTCAACAATAAATGGAAAAATACCGAAAATTTTGTAAAAAAATGCATTTTTCTTTATTTCTGTTAAAACATTTTGCAAATTAGCAACTTTTCTACATAAATTTTGGCCAAAATTTATACTGCTATATATCTTTGGTAAAAATAACCCAAATTAGTGTATATTATTTGGTCTTTGTGAAAGTTATAGAGTCTACAAGCTATGGTGCCAATCACTGAATATTGATCACACCTGATGTACTGACGGCCTATCTCATTTCTTGAGGCTCTAAGGGCTGGTTCACACTGCAGCGGGGCGGAGCGGCGCGACTTCGCGCCCTGTTCACATCTAGGCGAATTGTCAGGCGACTTGAGTCGCCTGACAATTCGCCTCAATGCTGTGCAAATGGGACCGTTCTAATAGGAGCGAATCGCTTCGCTCCGCATTAGAAAAATGGTCCCTGCACTATTTTCAGGGCGATCTCAGGCGGCTTGCATTGACTTCTATGATAGAAGTCTCCTAGCAAGCCGCTTTGAGATCGCCTGGAGCGCCGCATCGCGCCGCTCCGCCTCGCTACAGTGTGAACCAGCCCTAAGGCCCCTTTCACACACACGGACCATTTGTCCGTTTTTCATCCATCCGTTGATGGATGAAAAACGGACATCAATGCATCTCTATTGAAAAACTGATGACAACTGATGATCATTCATTTGCATCAGTTTTCATCCGCTTCCGTCAGCATCCGTTTTTTTGAATGGATGAAAGTCCTATTTTTCATCCGTCAAAAAAACGGATTGGACGAAAAACGGATGTAAACTGACGAACGGTCAGTTTTTCATCCGTTTTTGCATTGGTAGTGAATGTAAAAAAAAACTGATGAAAAACTGATGACCACAGATGAAAAAACGGATGAAAAAACGGATGAAAAACGGATGAACTGATGAACTGATAAACTGATGAACTGATGAACGGTCCATGTGTGTGAAAGGACCCTAAGGCCCGTTTGTCCGTTGACGGATGAAAAATGGACATCAATGCAACTCTATGGAAAAACGGATGACAACTGATGAACTGATGAACGGTCCGTGTGTGTGAAAGGACCCTTACAAGACAGAAAAGTACAAATACCCCCCAAATGACCCCTTTTTGGAAAGTAGACAGTCCAACGTATTTAGTAAGAGGCATGGCAAGTTTTTTGAAGTTGTCATTTTTTCCCACAATTCTTTGCAAAATGAAGATTTTTTTTTTTCAGTTTTTTTTTTCACAAAATTGTCATATTAACAGGTTATTTCTCACACCCAGCATATGCATACCACCAATTACACCCCAAAACACATTCTGCTACTCCTCCTGAGTATGGTGATACCACATGTGTGACACTTTTACACAGCCTGGCCACATACAGAGGCCTAACATGCAGGGAGTGCCATCAGGCGTTCTAAGGACATAAATTACACATATCATTTCCTGACTACCTCTTGCACTTTTGAAGGTCCTGGAGCACCAGGGCAATGGAAACGCCCAAAAAATTACCCCATTTTGGAAAGTAAA